>OZ025296.1:154375619-154975619 GCA_964019185.1 Maratus speculifer
ACCTCTAATGCACCTGACCGCGTTAAGCTCTTAGCGACGGGAGCATTTTACGAAATTTTGAATGATTTGTCACCGGTTATTAAAAACAGAAATCTCTGTATTATTAAATCTAGAAAACGCTCATGTTGCCAGATTGTCGAAAGCCAATTTTCCCAAAATTTCTGAAATTTTCTCCAAATCAGGGCTTTTTTCAGAAAAAAACCCCAAAGCAATTTCTACTCAAAAAGGTAAATTCTCAATTTTCCATTTTTCGTTATAAAATTTTTTGAACAAATTTAAACTTAATTTTTTCCCCAAACCAAGCATTTTTTCGAAAAAATTCCCCTTTTACAAAAAACATTTAAATTCAATAGAATTTTGCATGCATATATTCGCAGCTAATCGATGAGAATAAGAAATACATTTTACAACTACGAGCTCGTTTATACTTATTTAAATTATTAACAATCGATGATGCTGGCCTATCATTACAACAAATAAAAGTATTAAAATTGTTTTTATTTTTTGCGTAAATCTGTGAGAATGACCACGAAAATAATGATTATTATCTATAAATCCTGTTGTTTATTTTCGTTTCCAAATTAAAAACGAATACGAGACATATCCAGTATTGGCAAATGCCTGAAAGTAAAAATTTAAACTGCAAGAACAATTCCACAAGTTTTTCCCCCAAAATGTCCATAGTCCCCAATCATGTCCCCAAGAATTATGTGTTCCCAAAAATTTCCCCTGAAGGTTCAAAATCCCCCAAAATGGGGACAAAATCCCCAATCTGGCAACACTGAAAACGCTCTGATTAAATAAAAGGAATTTTTTAGTACAATTTTACTGGTGGAAATAAACAAGGATTCTTGAGCTTTTTTTGTGGCATATATACGTGTCGCTCGTTCCCAAGGGGTTAAGGCAGACTTTACTAAAACTCTGACAAAAAAAAAAAAAAAAAAAAAAAAAAAAAATCATCCCTGTAACTTCCTCTGGGAGGGATCTACTCCAATGCACGATTGAGGTGTCCATACTCTCGCAATTTTTGCTTCCTAGTGATGGTCAATTAAAGGAAGAATTTCTGTTGGGATTCACCGGAAATCTACAAAAACTTTATTTCAAAATATGGAAAAACAATTTTTTAACACTCCCCTGAAATTCCCAAAAGTTATAAAATTAAAACTTAATTGTTATTTTTTTCTGGTGCAAATCTGAATTAAAATTAGGCGAAATATAATATAGTATACTACCTTTTGTATGTGTACCGTATAACTAAAAATACACATAATTAACATCTATAAGTAAAACTAGTTTACCATCAATTTGACGTTTTATTTGTTGTAAATAGTCTATTTTAAACTGTTATAATATACCATAGAATATTGGACATCCTACGTAAGCTACGGAAGAAAATTTTAAGTAACCTTTTCTTAGTTACCCACTAATAATTATAAATGATTATTCAAGCTCTGAAGCAATCTTGAAATTCATTTTAATGCAACCTCTGCATTACTGAGTGGTATTATTCATATAATAATACCACTCAACTTCATTACATTTTAGTAACAAGCTATTTTTTACAAGTTATTCTTATATATTTCAATGGTCAACTCTGCAACAAAAATCTGAAGTTATTCTTAAGTATTTGAATGGCCACTTCGGCAACAAACTGCCCGAAGTTATTATTACGCATTTGAATGGTTGGTATGGAAAAGCATATAACTAACAGAATGCAAAGTTTCTACGTATACAAAATTTACGTTTTCTAAAGAAAAGCCCAAACAAAACTTTGATGATTTCTACTACTAAAACAGCTGCTTGTTAAGTATTTGCCATTCAACTAGTTAAAGTAAATATTAGTTGTAGCATATGCTTTATAATTGTATATGGACATACATTTAAATCTATGTAAGTTGTACCAATTAATGTTTTTAAATGCTTACTATGAAAATAATATCTTATGCAATGTAGTAATATAAACTATCCAAGAAAACAAAATCAATTAATTTTGTAGCAATATAAAATATTTATGCTTTTTAAATATTTTATACATGCAAGTAAGTTTAAAAACTTACCAACCTTCTGTTTTTTTTAAATGATAAATCATACTTTCAACCAGAAAATTTATTAAATTAAAAGTTTCTTGTTTCTATAGCAGTAGTTTTATTTATGAGAGAAAACTTCTAGTTCAAAGTATACATTGTTAATAATAATAATAATAATCATTGTGATGTTGGTACTTGTGCCGATTATGTACATTAAATATTCACCTATGATACGCAGAAACTATTATGTAGTTAACGTAAAAAAAGATGCATATAATGTCGCTTAGTTTCATAATTCATGTTTATTTAGTGTACGAAATTTATGGATATAAATATATATAAATATATGTATTACATTTTAAATAAGGCGTGTCATAAACGTTCAAAAAACTGTAAGTACTAGATCGCCATACTCCTGATAACTCAATAAGTTTTAATAGCTATAAACATTATATTAATAACCGTTAAATTAGTTTTAAATTAAAACCCCCCAAAATTAAACTCGCTCTGAACTTGAGAGTGTCTGCCCACTTAAAAGATATCTATACATCATGGAATTGGAGAAATATTTAAAAACTCAAATGAGTGAAAGAATTCTGTATTAATTACTTCACCTTCAGCTTATATTTTCATCGATCCCTAGTCTCAAAGCAAAGCGATTTGAAAATCTTCAGTTATTTTTTTTTCTTTCTTGAAAAGTCATTACTCTAAAATTAAATGGATTTAACGAGAGGCTTATATACATGTTGGTAATCAGTCAGTATTAAGTGGTTTTCTAATTACATAATTTATATAATTAGAAACTCCTTAAACTATATGAATTAATCTGTATATAACATTAAATAGGATAAATATTAAATTCTCCTCTGTGGCTCTGATATGATGTCAAGGTTCGTCAGCCTTTTGATTGCTACGAAGCATGTGCGATTTTGAAATGTTTGTGGGCGTGTCTTTCCATTTCCCTTTTCCTCATGTATCTGATTGTATGTGCATGTTAAGGTTCTCAGCTTTGCCTTTTAAAATTTTAAACATATGAGTTCACACCAGAAATTTATAAAACATAATACACATTTAATATATTTACTTTAATACATGAAAGTACATAAAGCAAAAAATTTTAATTGGAATTTTCTAGTGAGAATTCAGAATTTCTGACTTTAAAAAGTATTCAAACCTGCAACCCTGGTGTACGTGTCTGACAAGGGAACCAGATTTGGCGGTGCTCTCACCTATCATTGAGAATGGGTATTTTAAAGCCTTATATAAAGAAGTTTAAGAATCAAAAATCCCTGTCGGCTTGGCCTATAGGCGGAGGTAGATTTCAAAGAGTGCTCATTTCAAAAAATAAATAAATAAATAAATAAATAAACAAATAAATAAAAATAAATAAATAAATTTGATTACATATAAATACCTCTTTTGAAAAAAATTTTAATTTCATTTTTCTGTAAGGACTGGTTTTATCAGAATTATCTTAAGCTAAATTCGGATCAAATGCCCATTTTGACAACCTATTTTGAAATAATTCTGACTTTATTTAAAAAAAAAACAACTAATACGGCACATTATAAAGTTCTTAATTAACAAAAGACTGTTAATTGAATGTGTTTGAGATCAAAATTGAATTTAAAAATGAGTTATAAAATAACCAATTTTGAATATAACCTCAATTCTTAATCATGATAGCGTCGGGAAATTTTGCGCGTAGTGCCCAATTCGACAGCATTTTTAAAAATATATTCAGTCTGTATCAAAAAACTGACCAATACGGGACGTTATACAGCTCCTATATAAGACAACCTGTCAATTGGATGCGTTTCAGAGCAAAACTGAATTTAAAAAATGAGTCAGAAAAAACGCAATTTGTTATTTCAATGCTTCCTTAAATTTTCAATCACAACTTCTCGAAATTCTGTTCAAAGTACCCTTTTTGGTAGCCTTTTTTGAAATATATTCTGTCTTAATGAAAAAATTGACCAATGCGTCACATTATACAGTTCCAAAATAAGAGGACTTCTAAATTGGATGCGTTTGAGAGTAAAAATGGATTTAAAAATGAGTCAGGAAAAACGCAATTTCTTATTTGAATACTTCTTCAAATTTACTATCACTGTCACTTCGGGAAATTCTGTTTAAAATACCCTTTTTGGCAGCATTTTTTGAAATATATTCTGTCTTTATCAAAAAATTGACCAGTGCGTCATATTATACAGTTCCTAAGTAAGAGGACTTGTAAACTGGATGCGTTTGAGAGTAAAAATGGATTTAAAAATGAGTCAGGAAAAACGCAATTTGTTATTTGAATACTTCCTCAAATTTCCTATCACTCTCACTTCGGGAAATTCTGTTCAAAATACCCTTTTTGACAGCCTTTTTTGAAATATATTCTATCTTTATCAAAAATCTGGCCAATGTTTCACATAATATGTTTCCTAAATAAGAGGATCTGCCATTTGGATGCGTTTAAAATAAAAAAATGAATTTATAAAACGATTCAGAATGTAAGCAGTTTGGATTGGAGGTTTTTTCTCCAACTCCAATTTTTGTTTAATTTAATTTTGCTATAAGAATTGATCCTATGAAAAACTTGTCAATATAAAAGTTGTAGATATTATTGAGAAGATGTAAAATAAATTTAATTGGATTTGATAGTTTAAGAATTGACAAAGTTATGGATTTTTTTCTTTTTCGAAAGCCCTTTTTATTTTCGTTTTTAATTTTTTTTACCGGTAAGAGTTAGTCCTATCAAAAACTTGCAAATACAAAAGTTTTAGATAATTTTGAGAATATTTATAAAAAAATTAGATGGATTGGATATCTTGAGAATTGACAATGTTTTTTTTTTCTCCCAAAAACCCTATTTTTTTCGCCCCTTGAGCCCATTTTTAACTTTATCAAAAATCTGTCATGCATAAACTTTTGGCCCATTATTTAGAAGTAATGTAAACTTTAAACTGATTCGATATCTATTTTCATTAAGAAGTTATGGGCTTTTTTCTGTTTTCACAAAAACGCCCCCTATTTCGCCCCCCTTGGTCCAATTTTGCCCATTAACGAACTTAGCCGAGATTTTATCCCCTTTGATTTTATGTACGAGTTTGGTGGAGATTGGTGGAGAATTATAGAAGTTATCGTGTCCTTAAAAAAGTGATATATATATATATATATATATATATATATATATATAAACTGGTGCGATTGCAATAGGTAGTATTTCTTACGAAATCTACCTAAAAACATTTTTCAATTAAAATCACATATAAATATATATTTTTATTTTACAGCAGCTTAAATTTCTGGAAATGTAATTTTGAAAATCACTTACCAGACTATCAACAAAGAAAAACGTTCAAAAATACGTAAAAAATATTGAAAAAAGTATAAAAATTCTTTTAAGAGGCCTATGAATTTCCTTTGATAAATCACATTATTTTCGAATTTTTAGCGGGAGGGCAGAAGAAAACTTGGCGTGTTATTTATTTATTAGCTTTCCGGGAAGCATATTTCAGATGTGTATATTGCTGGGACGATTACTGTTTCTAAACCAATAGGAGAGCGTCATTATCACGGTCAAGTACACGCCCACACAGTTTGATTGACAGGAACTCGTGGACAATTGACGGTGCTAATTATAACGATAATCTGTTGCGGATGAAAGTGAGCTGACTGGCTGAATGGTTAGAGCGTCGAGCTTGAAACCGGAGGATATGGGTTCGAGTCCATCGCGGGCCGAGAGTCCGTTGGTGATTTTTTTTTTTTTTTAATTATTGGAGGCTGTCTTTTATTAATTAATAAGACATTTAAAAAAAATATTTCAAACCCTTTTAATATTCTAAATATCGTTCCAAAATGATTTATATATATATTAAACAAATGGGAAAAAAAGTATTCTGCAAAAATATCCGTATAAGCAAAATTCTTACTTTAATTTTTATTTATTTATTTATTTATTTCAGGATCAGAGGAAGTATAATTTGTAATTGAAGTAAATAAAATTCAGTCATTTTGAAAAAAAAAAAAAAAAAAAAAAAAAAAATTCTTTCGTACCTTTAATTTTTAATTACCGAGTACAAATTCAAACAATCCGAGTACAAATAAATAATAAACACACACGATCGATTGTCCACAAGTTCCTGTCAATCAAACTGTGTGGGCGTGTACTTGACCGTAATAATGACGGTCTCCTATTGGTTTAGAAACGGTAATCGTCCCAGCAATATACACATCTGAAATATGCTTCCGGGAACCTTACGTGATTGTCATATCTGCCTACCATATGTGAGCAACGTTTTGGATTTGACTTGAAACTGTAATGCACTTCCTAATTTGGCACTGTAAATTTTCTCAATTATATAAAAATATTAATTTAATTTACGATTATTTTTATCAAAAGACACAACATTTAATGCATCAACATTTCATTTGAAACATTTCAAACTTCAGTCCATTCGACTTCAAAAGAAAATTGTTTGCTTGTTTTGTTTTTCTCTATAAAATATAGTTTTCAATGATCTTGAAAGTTTTACACAAAAAATATATTTTCTTTTGATACATTTATCCATTGTATAGGGAAAAAACCCATAATTTTTGTTTCTTATGCTATCACTTATCAAACAAATCGCAATCTGATTTAATTCTAATGCATCTCATTCATATACTCGAGGGATAAAGCGGGTGAAAATTCTGTTGTGTCATATTTGGCGACTAATCTACTTTTTTCGTGAAATAAACAAATAAAAAAAGTATAAAAAATACATAAAATATGATTTTGACAGAGAAATTTTATCGGTTCTCAAACTTTTATGTATAGAACTAAAATATGCATTAGGAGTCTATGCGAGGTGCAAGAAACTCTAAAAGTGGTTCTTGTTAGAATGTGGTTCATATTCCATTAAATAATATTTACTACATCAAAATCGTCATTATCACACTAATATGATAAGGTTTTGTTAAAATTTTTAATATCACAGATCTTTTGAAGGATTAAATATTTTTGTGGTCGAATCTCTCCCTATCAATCGATGTTTACTTATCCATAGCTGCCAACTTGTACGGATTTTTCATGTCACTAAAATTTTATGGTAACTAGTTAAATCACCAAATTTCGAGCAGTTTTAGCGTTTAAAAAACTCACAAATTTTCAGTAATGCTTGCGAGTATGTATGGATGCATTAATGTATGCGATTGTAGAATGTGTATTGCAATAAATAAATAAATATAAAATCGGTAATACTTGGTTATCCCCTCGACCGATTTCACCAAGGTATACAAATCGCCAATATATTAGCCAAATAAAACAAATTGACGTAATTTTTCTTTTAAATAACGAAAGAACAAATATATTAATAGAACGCTAAAAAAATAGAAAGTCAAAGTCTAAGTTAAATTCACTCTCTGATCCAACAAACAGGTATATCAGGTTTAATGTCAAATGGGTGTGACATTTGTGATCAATCATTAGTGGCATTTAATCCTCGAATTTGGCGACAGTAATTTGGTCGACGAGATAATCAAGTAGTTCCTAAAAATCTCTTCTTAAACTGTAATATGATTATACAGTGTTCCACAAAATTTTCTAGAGCCATGAGCATACTCAAATTTTTAAAACATTTCCGACCACGTGTTTTCCCTATCCACACACACTTTTCAAAATATAAGTCTATGTGTTTGAATATATGTTTCACATTGCATAAACTTTTTATTAAATGAACGAACATTATGTGTACAAAATGTTGCCACATCTGGTGTTTTTTTTAATTTGATATTTCAAATGTGCATCAGTAGATTTTAATAGTTATTTTGATTTGTTAAAATAAATACCAAACCATAAATAAAATTAAAAATATTGCTATACAAAATTTACTGGTATAAATTCAATATTTCTTTAAAATACATCAGAATATATATATATTATAAATTACTAAATTGCAAGAAAACTTTGTATTTAACTACGTAAACAAATCTCGAAATAATTATGCAGATATGTGTAAAAGGTATTATCATCAAGTGCTTAAATCCCTTATTTCGTCTAATTTTTTCCAAAAAATTAATGATGACATAATTGTAAACAATAGTGATATTAATAGTTATTATAAATTTATATAGGGAAAGAAATTTCAAATTGAAGGATATAAAAACTTATTAAATGTAAAATAGTCTTTCGAGAAACACATATTATTTCATTTCAAAGTAATCTATCTAAAGCATGTACAACGTAATTGCTCTTTTTTTCTTATTAAAAAAAACACATATAAACTTTTGATTCAAGAAATTGTACATAAAATACATATTTGTTTTATCTACATAAGGAAATAATGATCACATTCAGGTAAATCAGAAAATAAAGATAAAAAGAATGCAAAAAGTGAATTTCTGTTTTATTTCTCTTAAAATGAACAAGTTGTTTTCTTTTTTACACTAAATATTTCATGTACTTCAATCAAATTGTATTTTATTCATACTCAAGTAATTATAAAAAATATTAAGTGAAACAAACGATACGTATAATAATATTAATAATAATAAAAACTAGCTACTTGAAAACTTCATTTTCTTTTACTTTCATTTTATTTGCTTAGATTTGAGATATGGGAATATACGTTGTAGAAAATATTTTTCATTCTCAATGAAAAAGAAATCAGTCGTAGGTTTATTATGCTTGTAATGATTCGTTCAGTATTTTTATTTGTCGTACATGATGGAAAGAAGGGGAGTTTTATTTTACAGTTCCATTCTTCAAGGATTATCGGGTTTATAAAATGGAATCAATAGTAATGATACAGACACTGCAGTGGTAAAGATGATTCTAAATGGTGTTTTTTAAAAATATATTTTTAATTTGAAGAATTTATAATTATTGAAGTGAAAAAAAAAAGATAAAAAGAAACAGCCTAAAAAAATTCATTTCAAATTAATCTATCAAAAGAACATATTCGTAATTGTTCTTTTTGCTTATTTTTTTAAACACATATATACTTTTGATTTAAGGAATTTCACATAAAATACACATGTGCTTCATTAGCATCAGGAAAAGGGCAATCAAATTCATGTAAATCAAATAATAATATTAAAAATAATGCAAGGACGGATTTTCTTTTTTATCTCCCTTAAAATGAGAAAACTGGCTTTTCTCTTACAGTTAATATTTCACATTCCTCAACCAAATTGCATTTTATCGATACTAAAGTATCGATAGAAAGTATTACGTGAAACAAATTATACGTATAATATAAAATAGCTATCTACTTGAAAACTTTCTTTTATTAAGTTTTCTTTTACTTTCATTTCATTTCCTTTGAATTGTGCCACGGAAATGTACGTTGCACAAATTTTTTTTTTAATTCTGAATGCAAAAGAAATATGTCGTACATTTATTTTCTTGTACTGATTCGTTCAATTTTTTTATTCCTCATATGCGATGGATAGGAGGCCAGTTTTATTTTACAATTCCATTCTTCTAGGATTATCGGGTTTAGAAGATGTAACTCGATAGTAATGATACAGATACTGCAGAGGTAACTAATATGGTGTTTTAATGTAAATCAAATAGTAATATTAAAAATGAATGCAAGGAGTGAATTTCTTTATTATTTCCCTTAAAATGAGAAATCTGATTGTTCTCATGCGATTAATATTTCCCATGCCTCAACCAAACTGCATTTTATCCATACTAAAGTATCGATAAAAAGTATTAAGTGGAACAAATTATACGTATAATATAAAATAGCTAGCTACTTGAAAACTTTCTTTTATTAATTTTCTTTTACTTTCATTTCATTTGCTTTGAATTGGGGCCACGGAAATGTACGTTGCAAAAAATGTTTTTCATTCTGAATGCAAAAGAAATTTGTAGTAGATTTATTATGCTTGTAATGATTCGTGCAATCTTTTTATTCATCATGTGTGATGGAAATGGTGAGAGTTTTATTTTACAATTCCATTCTTCAAGGATTATTGGGTTTAGAAGATGTAACTCGATAATAATGATACAGATACTGCAGTGGTAATGATTCTAAATGGTGCTTTTTAAATATATCATTGTGCGCGCGGATGCGCTCTACAATAATATGATTGAGCGATGGTGCACACGGATTTTTCAATTTTTCTTTTTGCAATAACTAACTAAATACTTATCCAATTTTGATGATTTTTTTTTAAATGTTCGTCTGACCAAGACGCACAACATAGCACAAAAATTATTTTTTTTTATGGCATACTGTAGGTGTACTGTAGAGTATTCTGAAAATATGACAAAAATTTTGTGTCCCAGCACTTTTCTCGAAAACTACTAAAGATAAAAATTTAATTTTTTTTTAAACAAAAGACAAACTTTTTATCCCGAGGTAGTCATCGAGAAAACGTTATTTCGCTGGGCGGTTTTTCTGAAATTGCGTATTTTCCGAACTTGGTCATAAATGGGTATATCTAACGTTCTATTCCAGATAGAATGTTGCGGTAAAGTTTATTTTAAAGATTTTGCGATGCTAATTAATCCTGCAAAAATTCATAGCTTTACGTTAAACAGTTTTTTTACAAGATGAAATAAAAGAATGGCAGTCATCAATCTAAGGTACTTGTGATCATCGGAGAGAAAAACCAGTTACACCATTCGATTAAGCATAAAAAAATACAGAATGCTTTTTTTTCTCTTATTTTTAACTTAATTTTTTAACGAATTATGAATTTTTTTGAAATTTTTGACATGCTGATTTTTGTCATTTTTTAACACTAGAACGCCCGGATGGAGTCGATTCGACTCCAATCATCCTTATATATATTATAAATGTGAAAGTGTGTCCGAAAATTGGAATGAACTTGGCTTCAAAACGGATGGATTAATGTCTTTGAATTTTTGTATATAGTTAGATTATTGGTCTGAAATGAACATAGGCTAATTTTTATTTATTTTATTCAAATATTTTTCTTAATAATTCAACATTTCACTATTTTTCATACAGAATAAATTGAAAAAAATTTCATAATATTTAATCATCTTTCTTTTTTCGTTGCCAAAAAATAAAAAAACCGGAATAATTATTTCTCTTCTGTAATTAATTTTCAACTGAAAGATTTTCACGTGATAAAAGAAAATGAAATAAATAAATGGATCCTATTCTATTTTCGGTTCGAGGTTAAAAACCGCGATTTTAGCAATTGTGACGTCAGAGGAATACTGTTTTTCGTCTTATATCACGCAGACGATTATGTAAAATTTCTTTTACACTTTGAAGACTTCACAAGAATATAACTTCACACTTTACAAGAATATGAATATTTTAGTAGTTTTTCCAGATATTAATCCGTAATAAAAATGAACCTTTTTCTTTCTTTCGGTTCAAGGCTATAAAATTCAACTTTTTACCAATTGTGACGTCACAGGAATACTTTCCATTAAGAATTTTAAAAATATCAATGTAACGTCATATCTGAAACAAAGTATAAGTTTTTAAATTTTCAAAAATTCTGTTTTTTTTTTTCGTTTTACGGAAACTACCCCCTTTTTGACACTTTCTAACATGGTCTAAAAGTGTTTACGACTTCAACCTGTCTGTATACCAGATGCCGAGTGCCTGGGGTCTGCCGTCTGTTTGTCCGTGTTTCAACTTGAGTAAATATAGTGGGATTCATACGAAAATAACATACGTTATTGAAATTTGCTATAGCATGTGCGGCATTGAAAATGAACCAGGTAGCAATTATAGCTGAATCACATGAGCTCTCAAAAGGAGACTTTACATTATAATATACGGCGAAAAAATCATTTGTGGTGTATTTTGATAATGTTACATAATTTTAAATGTAATGAAATTTACATGCATTTTTAAGGTTCACAAGAACATGGTTACTATCGAATATGTTAAGTATAGTACTTATAGTGTGCGTACAGTGAGCTCAAAAGTATTTCAATATATCATAGTCTGTGAAGTAAAACCATTTGCAGCATATTTTAATAATGTTATTTTATTAAGGTTATTTTAATAATATTGAAATTGATATCAGTTTCTGAAGTGCACTAAAACAGGATTTCTGTAGAAAATGGGGTGAAAAGGTTTAACATTCTTTTACAAGATAACAGAAAAAATGTTCGGTAATATAATAGTCTACGGGGAAAAAATATTCCCAGCGTATTTTAATTGCGTTGCACTATTTCAAACATGATGAAATTAATATACTGAGATAATCAATACAATGATAAATACTGAAATTTACTAATATGCTTGCAGTAAAGTATGATTTGCATCACATTTGTTGTTCATTTACAGAGACGCATAAAAGATTTTGGACCTGTGTCCAGATCTCAGATATTGTATCCAAAGTATGGTCTATTAGAAAAGATTGCTGAAGAGCTTTTTCAATTGTAGTATGTATTTTAAGGAAAACTAATGCATCCTGAAGTTCAGCTACATTTGGTATAATAAGAGATGTTTGTAGAATTTAAATAAATCATGTATCGGACTATACAATAAACTGGATATATGGTCACCTGTGCAATAGCGATTTCCGGAAATATGAATTCAATAATTTGAATCGGGTTTT
Source organism: Maratus speculifer (assembly GCA_964019185.1). Classification (NCBI taxonomy): domain Eukaryota; kingdom Metazoa; phylum Arthropoda; class Arachnida; order Araneae; family Salticidae; genus Maratus; species Maratus speculifer. The sequence goes on from OZ025296.1 coordinate 154,388,183, forward strand.
TTGCTTGAATAATTTAAGCTAAATATGCGGTCGTATAAATATTTGCACGTGATATACAGGACTGTACAAAAGAATTCAAGTACGTTTCTGTCTATTATTAGAAATTGCTAAAGGTGAATTTTAATCTTCGTTATACTTTTTCTAACTAAGCAAAATTTTAACATTGTATTTAGAATATTTACAAGCACATAGATCACATACACAGATGCAGAAAAGAATGGGCCGGCGAAGTTATGTATTATGGAAATGTTGGATATTTTTTTTATTACCTATAGGTTTAACACTTGATTTTTCTTTCTTTGATATGGAATTCTGAAATCCACTACAACATGATTTCTGTTACATTGGGGTGCGTTACAGGTGTTCTATAGTATAAATGGTTGCAATTTCATTTTCGCGATCGTTAATATTATCTAACATATTTTCCATTTATTTGACTGAGTTCTTTAAGTCCCCTATAAAAAAAAAAAAATAATAATAATAAAATAAACTACTCCATAGCCTGGTATAAGATATGTGCTATATATTTTTTAAATTATTGTTAATGAAATGTTTTGCTTAATTAAAGCGTTTATCTTTTTTTTTTATGCTACGTGAACGACGTCACGGGTAACAGCTAGTGTAACTAAATTTCAGTTCGAACCAGAAAAATTTTCTTGAAATAATTTAAATCTAATCCACGCAAATTTACGTTAAATAAATCAATTAAATAATTTTGAATAAAAATTCTGGTGAGAAATATTATTTTCAAACTTGAGTAGAATTTCCGGACGTTCTAGTGTTAATGAATCATTTACTGAATAATTATGCACGGTGTCTAGCCCTGGTGGCTGTCAAATTTGATTTTTAATTTTAAATTAGGCAATTTTTTGCACCATGCCAAATTTATATTTTATCCATTTTTTTCATTTATTTATATTTTGTTTTTAGCACAATGGCATCAATGGCAAAAATGCCTGGCATACCTGTCAAATATTGGGGCCCTGTACTTTAAAAAAGTGTATTTATTATAAGTATATACCGTATTTATTCTAATAGAATGCGCCCTCTAATAGAGCGCGTCTTCTAATAAAGTGCGCACCTTGGTGCTGATTGAAAAAATAAATATACGGAAACGATATAGTAGATAAGTAGAAAACGATTACTTAAATGCATTATCGAGGATTCTCATCGATCAAAATAGAGATATTCTATCAAAGCGATGGAGTGGCGATGCAGCAAAAGTTTCAAATTTTGAACAATGTACCACTCCTGTAAACTATAGCGCCAAGGATATGCACACTGTTAAAAATCTGCTGCATTTTGCTGCAACGCACTCCCCTGCTTGTATAGAAAACGGTTACTTGGCCGTGAAATGGCGCTTTTTATTGGTTGGAATAGAGATATTATATACAAGTGGTGGAGGGCGTTGCAGCAAAATGCAGCAGATTTTTAACAGTGCACTGTTAAAAATTTGACCCATTTGTTGCAGAGTCACTCCACAGCTTTTATAGAATGTCTCTTTATGGCCAATGAGAATGCTCCATAACACAGAAAAGCAATAGTTTCCTATAAAAGCGGTGGAGTACGTTTTTAATAAGTCCGTAATAAATACGGATTAAGAAAAAAAAGAAGCATGGTTTTTGTATCAAACTTTACTCTTGCATAAAAAAAGTTCCTGTTTTTGGCAAAAATAATGGATATTTGAATGAAAAATCTATTCTTTGAAAGGATTTATTATTTTATTCACTTTAGTAAAAAACTGATTTTTTTTTTTTTTTTTGAAAACCACCGTAGAATTTTGGTATAGAAAAACCTGTTTAAAAATTTTTCTTAATTTGTAATACCAGAGTATTAGAGTATGTAGCATTTTTTAATTTCAATACAAATAAGATTTTGTTTTCCATATATAAAATACAAAACAAGTTGTGCAATATCCCTATGGAATATGGAAAAATAGAAGGACTAGTGAAAAATGCTCCAAGGAGCAGTGCAAAAGCAGAATATGATTTTAATTGAGCATTAAAAAGTAATGGACAAGTGCTTCTGTTAATTACTGAGCATGAGGAAGGATAAGGGATCCCTTCTTGGCTACAACTCACTTCAATGCCAACTTTGAAAAAATCATATTTGCGCTTTTTCCGTGAAAACAAATCCGTCGCAGTTACTATAAAAATGTATAGTGTAAAGACGTAACCAGTAAAGATGCAGCTTAATTAGACAAAAATGTAAAGGAAGGCGACATAATGCCAGATACCTAGTTCCTGCAGGTATCACATTCATGTACTGCCACCAAGCATACCCTAAGTGTATAATTGCACAGAAAATTGATTTGTAGTATAGTGCAGAGTGAACAGTGCAGTTAACATCAGAGATGTAGTACAGGCTATACGCCGTACACCTTCTGGACTTTTTAATAGAACACCATATACCCTCTGTTTTTCAAGAAAGCTTATAGTATACACATTCTAGAATATCCCTCTGCTTAGAGCATATATCTTATGTTATTTTTATGACTACACCCCTGGTTAACATCTAAAGCACGGTGGAAAATTCTACTAAAGAACCGCAAATTTCTTTTGTATGGAAAAAGCGCAAATATGATTTTTTCAAAGTTGGCATTGAAGTGAGTTGTAGCCAAGAAGGGATCCCTTATCCTTCCTCATGCTCAGTAATTAACAGAAGCACTTGTCCATTACTTTTTAATGCTCAATTAAAATCATATTCTGCTTTTGCACTGCTCCTTGGAGCATTTTTCACTAGTATATATATATTTTTATTTGAAGAATTTATAATTATTCAAGGAAAAAAAAAAGGATAAAACGAAACATTCATTTCAAACTAATCTGTCAAAAGTATATATCTGTAATTGTTCTTTTTCCTTATTTTTATTTAAGAAAGTGCACATAAAATACACATTTGCTTCGTCGGCATCAGGAAAAGACAATCAAATTCATGTAAATTAAAAAATAATGATAAAATGAATGCAAGGAGCGAATTTCTTTTTTATTTCTCTTAAAATGAACAAACTATTTTTTCTCTTATGGTTAATATTTCACATGAATAAACCAAACTGTATTTTATCGATACTTAAGTAATTATAAAAAGTATTTATTTATTTATTTATTGCCTAAGTGGGGCAGAATCACCAGACCTCAAAGGTCCGGTGTAGACTCTATTAACCCCACCCGGAGTGCTCCCCGACACGCGGGAATTCGTTTACAATTAGTGAAAAAAAAAAAAAAAAAAAAAAAAAAAGAAGAAAAAAAAAATATTTTATGTACAAAACAAGCTTTATCCGCCGGAGCACAGGCTGCTCCCTCGCGACAAGGGGCGGACCAGCAGAGTAGGTGATGCTATTGACCGAAGTTGCATAGGAACAGTAGGTTGGTGCACCATGCAGGCCTATGAGGTGAGATTCGTTAGTTCCATTTGGAAAATAAAAATCCTATTTAATTTGCCTATAAGAAGGGGTCTAGATAAAATATTAGATAGCCAGAACAAATTATACGTATAATAGAAAATACCTAGCTTCTCGAAAAATTTTCTTTTACTTTATTTCATTTGTTTTGAATTGTGCCATGGAAATGTACGTTGCAAAAAATGTTTTTCATTCTGAATGCAAAAGAAATCTGTCACAGATTTATTATGCTTGTAATGATTCGTACAATCTTTTTATTCGTCATGTGTGATGAAAAGGAGAATAGTTTTATTTTACAATTCCATTCTTCAAGAATTGTCTGGTTTAGAAAATGGAACTCAATATTTGTGACAGAGATACCGCAGCGGTAATGATTCTAAATGCTGTTCATTATAGTATTTTTAAGAATTCGTAAGTATTTAAGAAAGTGAAAAAAAAACTGATTAAAAAACTGCGTTTAATTATTTTAATAAAAAACACGGTTTAATTTTTTTTTGTTCTTTAAGGATTATCTATTTTAGAGAATAGAATTCAGAATTTTAATACAGATACTGCGCAAGTAGTGTTTATAAATGGTATAATAATTTAAAAGTATTTTTATCTATTTCAATAACAGTGGGATTTTTCGTTAGCTCCCTTTATTAACTATTATTACTTAGAAATTTACTTTATTAACTATGTTTACCCCACCGCATCTTTTTCTGAAATGTTGAAATATGCAAGTAATAATAATAACATCATTTATTTAAATTATTTAATTTTAGATAATCATAAAGATTTCTGTGAATTTAAAAATGCATACATATGATATCATATATATTATTTATGAGCTGCATTGAGCGCCTATGGTACTACAATTGTTCATGTTGAATTGGAATTATATATATATATATACACTATATTACCATTGATTATTGGACACTTGCGATTTTAGACATTTTACTAAATATCTAGACAAATACATGAGGAATCATCTCGAAATTCTTAGTGTATAAATATAATAGTATACGTCATACATCTCCGTGAAGATTTTTTACCGAAACTCCATAGGGGACCGTCAACAAATTAAAAAAGAATGAATATCTTTTGAATAACCCTGTCAAAACTAATGTAGCAAAAGCATTCAAACTCTAGATTATGATTGAATGCCTTATTGTAATACACTGTGTTCATTTTTATGCAAATAGCATGCATACTCGCAGAGTAATTAAGGTTTTTATAAAAATGGTCCTAAATTTTTCCAAGTTTTTTCCTTATAATTTTCAGAGTTCTTAATATAAAATAATATTCTTTTCAGAAAATATGACAAACAACATTGCACACAGTACCCTGTAATCAGAATTAAAAAATAATGAAAATTGTATACAAAATGAGTTGGTTTACTAAATAATTTTTTACTGCGCATGCGTCAACGATATCAAAATTGCATTTGCATATTATGTTAGCTAAATGTATAGAGCAACTTTTGTGAAAGTCACAAAATCATAACTTGAAAATTTTGAAAATAATCGTCAATTGAATAAGTTGAAAATTCGTTATTCTCAAAATGAAGCAAAAACAAGAGGGGTTGTATCCATATATTCATTGATTAGTGTCAATATAGAATACACAATACGCGATGTTACGACTACTTTTGGATAAAATCCCTCATTTTTTTGCTTCATTTTGGAAACAACGGATTTTGTCCTTTTTCTATAGAAGATTACTTTCAGAATTTTCAAGCCATAATTTTGAGACTTTTACAAAAGTTGCTCTATACATTTAGCTAACATAATATGCAAATGAAATTTTGCTATCTTTGACGCATGCGCAGTAAAAAATTATTTAGTAAACCTACTCATTTTTCATACAATTTTTATTATTTTTTAATTCTGATTACAGGGTACTATGTGCAATGTTGTTTGTCATATTTTCTGAAAAAAAAAATATTATTTTATATTAAGAACTCTGAAAATTATAAGGGAAAAACTTAGAAAAATTTGGGGCCATTTTTATAAAAACCTTAATTACTCTGCGAGTATGCATGCTATTTGCATAAAAATGAACACAGTGTATTACAATAAGGCATTCAATCATAATCCAGAGTTTGAGCGCTTTTGCTACATTAGTTTTGACAGGGTTATTCAAAAGATATTCATTCTTTTTTACTTTGTTGACGGTCCCCTATGGCGTTTCGGTAAAAAATCTTCACGGAGATGTATGATGTATACTATCAAATTTATACACTAAGAGTTTTGAGATGATTCCTCATGTATTTTTCTAGATATTTAGTAAAATGTCTAAAATCGCAAGTGTCCCATAATCAATGGCAATATAGTGTATATATTAATTTAAAATTTATTAAAAATGTGGAGCAATTTAAAATTGTTGTAACTCAAATTGTTGTTTGTAGAATTAAAAAACATTATTTGTAGAATTTAAAAATAATAATAAAAAAAAACCTAAAAATATTTTAAGAAAAAAGCTGAAAAAATTATGCTATTTTTATTTAAAAATCATATTTTCAAAAGCAAATATATTTTCTTATAATTTGGTGAATTAAATTTAAATTCAAACATCGAAAAAAGACATGTTGCAAGTTTGAAGCATTTATCTTTAACAATTCTTGAGTTATAATGATTTAAATCCGAGAAATGGTGAAAAAACCCATAATGAAAAAAAACGGCGATTCACAAGAAGTCCTTTCATGACAACCAATGCTTGAATGCTAGATTTTGAAAACAAACTAAAACGAAAAAAATAATAATTCCTCTTTTATTAAAGATAGAAACATGATTTAAACGTCATTTTAATTATTAAAAGAGAAATAAAATTTTAAAACAATAAAATATTTTTTAGAAATTTGCAGATTTTTGTGTGCAGACCCGATTAAGCCATTGAATAACTGAACTCCGAACAAACATACTTAAAGCCGTATTTTAAATAATCCTATTGATTAGTAAAGCGAAGTTTTTAAATTGTATGCCATAAAAGAATTTATTTTCATAATATAAATAAAGTGAAACTTTAGAGAAAAGATAAATAAAGTGAATAAAATTCTACTCTGCTTAAAAGTTTATTTTTAGGTTTAAGTATACGGTATCTTTTTGCAGTGGAAAAACCTTTCAGTACCTTTTAACACGCCAGGTTAAAATACATGAAACAGTTATATAAAGCTTTTCCGAAAATATTTCCACAGTCAGTTGAAAAAAAAAGATCTGTAAAAGTTATTATTACCAAGTTTAATGCTTTTTATACAAATATTAATATTAAAAAAATCCATTACCTTTAAAAGACTAAGCCATTAACATAACAAGATAGAAATTTTTAAAAAATTACTTTCTTATACAGTAGCTTAATTGCTACGGAAGAAAAAAATTATTTAGAAGTCTTTAAATATTTTCTTCAATTGAGAATTTTCAAAAAAAATCTTTTTTTTTTTTTTTTTTTTTTTTTTTTTTTTTTTTTTAATACTATGGTATGTATTATGTAATTATTGTGGTGTAGGTATATTAAAGCTTAGTTTTCTAAAAAATATTTTAGAAATCTAGCACAAAAAATATATCTAGAGTTTAAATATCTCTAAGTAGAATACACATTAAACAAATTAAATGCGAAATAAAAACGCTTGGGATAATAGTAATAATAATATTATTAATAATACTAATGATTTCTAAAGCTATTTTGATAAATTAAAATGATAACCGTTATACGTATCTATGAATTTAATGTTATTACTTTTTATGCATGTTAAACAAACATGAAACCAAATTACTTTTAAATAAATAATGTAATAAAAAACTGATACAACTTTGATCAAAATAAGAACAGTTTATGACGAAGTAGCGAATTAATATATGCTTTCAGAAAATGAGTTTTTCCCCAATTGTGAATTTTTGAAGGATTAAAGATCATTAGTTACAAAAGATCATAATAATTATAAATCATAATCTACATCATTAAATGAAGCACTTAGAAACTTTTTATAAAACCAAATAATGAGACAGCAAATTTTATTATTCCTAACAAATTATAAAACTAAATAATAAAAAAATAAGATACGTACACATGGATATACATAAATTTTGTATATTTAAATAATTTTATTTAAAAAAAGAACTAAAGAACTGCAAGCAGTGAATTTTCATGATATATACTATACTTTTTTTCATGACATTAAAACAAGTTATTAGTCCTTAGTTTTGAATTTTAAATTTAACTCAATTGAAAATGCATCGCATTGCAACAAACTGGCTGTTTTCAACTATGAACATTTCAATAAAAAAAAAATACGAATGTAATTTAAAATAACATGCACGACATAAGAAAAATTATCTGTAAATTTAGTTTAACTATGTTAATTACTATTGGCTGAAAAAAGAAAAAACTATATTACCTTTAGAAGTCTAGTCCACTGTTTTTGTTTCACAACAATTTTATCGAAATATGCTTTTTTCCCCAATGTAGTAACAAATTATTCTTGAAGGAAAGAAGTTCTCTAACTTTTATTTTTTGCAGCGTTATAGAATCCACTACATATATAAAAGGCGTACGTACAAATCGTAATCTACGTTATGATTTGAAACGCCAAGGAAACTGTTTACGAACACTTCAGTAAATAAATTACGAATGCAATTTAAAATTACATTCATTATACAAAAAACAATTATCTTTAAAAGTAGTTATATGTTACTTGCTCTTGGCTGAAATAAGAAAAATTTATCACCTTTAGACGCCTAATCCACTGTTGTTATTACACCGTAATTTCATGGAAATATGCTTAGTTTCCAATATAAGTAATAAAATATACTTAGAAGAAAAAAGTTCTCTAAACTCTTAACTTCTCTTAAAGATATTTAGATACTTGTTTTTGTGTAATGAATATTATTTTAAGTTACATTCGTAAGTTTTAACTTTGATTTCTTGCATCGTTATAGAATTCAATGCATATATAGAATGCTTTAGTCCAAGTCGAAATCCACGGTATGATCAGAAAAGCCAAGGAAACTGTTCACGAAACCAAACTTATGAATTCACGAAATGAAATTATTAGTCTTCAATTTCAAATTTTAAATTTAGTTTAATTAAAATAATATTGCGTTGCAACAAACTAACTGTGTTCAATTACGAACACTTCAGTAAAATTATATTCATTACTCAAGAGAAAAATATCTTTAAATTTAGTTTAATTATGTTAATTGCTTTTGTCTCAAATAAGAAAAAACTTTATTACCTTTAAAAGTCTAATCCACTGCGGTTGTTACACAGTAAATTAATCGGAATATGCTTATAGGAAAGAAGTTTTATGATTTTGATATTTTTTGTAGAGTTATAGAATCAACGTATACAAAAGGCGTTAGTCCAAATCGTAATCCACGGTATGATCTGAAAACGCCACGGAAAATGTTCACTAAACCGAATTTACCAACGAAAAAGATCTATTTTTATCGAAATGCAGAAAGAGAAGTTTCATTTTCGTAAGTACAGCAAAAATGTACTACGACAGTGATTAACGTAAAAAGAAAAACAACAAAACTAAATCACAACCGAATAAATATGTAATTTAATTAGAATCTGTGTCATTCCTGTTGGTTCGGAAGCATGTTGACCGCGAACTCTACCGTTATGGAACTTAATCTCCTTAATTAGCTATTCCTTTCAGAACGTCGACTGTTCATAAAAAAGCTGAGCATTAAATGAATTTATTGGTCCTTAATTTTAAATTTTAAATTTAGCTCCGTTAAAAGCATATCGCTTTGCAACAAAAAAACTGTTTTCAGTTATGAAAACTTCAGAAAAAAACTTACGAATGTAACTTAAAATAATATTCCTTACACAAAAACAAGTATCTAAATATCTTTAAATTTTGTTTTACTTTTGACCTAAAAAAATATTACCTTTAAAAATGTAATCCACTGTTGTTGTTACACAATGATTTCATGAAATTTTGCTTAGTTTCCAATGTAGCAACAAATTGTGTTTAGGGGAAAAAAGTTACCTAAATTTGATTTTTTGCAAAAGGATTTTTATAGAATCCACTACACATGCAGAAGATGTTAGTCCAAATCATAATCCACGGTATGATCTCATACGCTAAGGAAACTGCTCACGATGCCAAATTCACAAAGAACACATCTATTTCTATCGATATGTAAAAAGAGAAGCTTAATTTCGTAAGTACAGCACTAATGTACTAAAACAGTGGTTAACGTAAAAAGAAAAACAACAACAACAACAAAAAAAAAAAACAAAACTAAATCACAACCGAATAAATCTGAATTTAATTAGAGTCTATTTCATTCCTGTTGGTTCGGAAGCATGCCGACCGTGAACTCTACCGTTATGGAACTTAATCTCCTTAATTAGTTATTCCTTTCAGAACATCAGACTGTTCAAAAAAAGCCGAGCATTAAATGAATTTATTGGTCATCAATTTTAAAATATAAATTTAGCTCAATTGAAAACATATCGCATTGCAACAAACTAACAGTTTACACTTATGAATACTTCAGAAAAAAATTACGAATGTAATTTACATTCATAACACAAGAAAAGAAATATCTAAATATGTTTAAATTTATATTTATTTTTGACCGAAATAAGAAAAACTTTATTACCTTTAAAAATCTAATCCATTGTTTTTGTTACGCAATAATCACCCAAATATGCTTAGTTTCCAATGTAGTAACAAATTATGCTTAGAGAAAAAAGTTCTAACTTAGACTCTTCACAGCTTTATAAAATCCACTACATATACAAAAGGCGTTAGTCCAAATCGTAATCCACGGTATTATCTGATACACCAAAGAAATTGTTCACATCTACAGAAAACACAATGAAAAAGATCTATTTCTATCGAAATGCATAAAGAGAAGTTTCATTTCGTAAGTACAGCACTAATGTACTAAGACAGTGATTAACGTAAAAAGAAAAAAAAACAACAAAACTAAATCACAACCGAATAAATCTGTAATTTAATTAGAGTATGTTTCATTCCTGTTGGTTCCGAAGCATTCCGACCGTGAACTCTACCGTTATGGAACTTAATCTCCTTAATTAGTTATTCCTTTCAGAACATCAGACTGTTCATAAAAAAAGCTGACACCAATGAAAGTAAATCTCATTGATTACGCATAATGCGTTATTGCGTGTACAGAAAATGTCTTTCATTAGCAGAGATTTGATAAATTATATGGATTCATTAACCTGAAGCTTTCTAATAGCAAGATGATTATTTGTCGACGCTATGTTCTTCTTATCTCCAGATAAAACTTCCACTAACACGCAACATCAGGAAGCGCAGCAACGTAAATGAGGAGTTAAGTTGACGTGAAATTATATGTACATATATTTTTTTTTCTCCCCCTTAATGTTTTTTTCTAATTATTTGTTACAATGAAATAGTATAGAGATCATGAGAAAAAAAGAATACCATCGAGCTATGTAGTAAGAATGTTATGTAACAATATTAGGATTATGTAATAATAAAAGAACGAAATATATTTGTATAGTTTCCCACAAGATTAGAATATAATTAATAGTTTTTTATGATAAAGCTCTTTGTAAGTAATAGAATTGCGCAGTTACATAATCATTACATTTCATAATAATTTGACATTAACCACACTACAGGTGTTTACTTAGCAACCTTTTGTTATGAGTTAGTTTGTTAGCAGTAGTTATGTGTTAGTAGTTAGCAACGTAAATGAGGAGTTAAGTTGACGTGAAATTACATGTACACATTTTTTCTCCCCTTAATGTTTTTCTAATTATTTGCTACAATGAATTAGTATAGAGATTATGAGAAAAAAAGAATACCATTGAGCTATGTAGTAAGATTTAATAATCTTACTACATGTATACTTATAACAATACTATACAATAATATTACTTACTTATAACAGTATTAGGATTATGTAATAATAAAAGAACGAAATATATTTGTATAGTTTCCCACAAGATTAGAATATAATTAATAGTTTTTTTTTTTTTTTTTTTTTTTTTTTTTTTTTTTTAATGATAAAGCTCTTTGTAAGTGGTAGAATTGCGCAGTAATTTTTATCACAAGACGATGTTTTTTCATTGATGGTAAAAGTACCTCGATTATGGAAAAATACTGTTATTCTAGCGAATATTGAATTATGCTTTAGGATAAATAAAAATTCCCATTTGTTATTATTGCTTCACATATTTATAAATAAAAGATTTATATATATATTGTATCATTGAATCCCGATTATTTAAAAGTGATATTGCGTCGATACAGTGTATTGCGTCGAATTAAGCGTTTCATATCCAATTAAAATATGTCTTTAAAATGTAATTGGAAGGAAATACAAGGTCATGAAAAATAAAACAGGATAGAAAATATTACTACAAATACCACGGCAACTAATTATCCCGTCGACGTCATTAATTATTGCAGAATTTATGTTTTTTCTTATTGCCGTTTACAGATATTCCTTAAAAAAAACAAATTGGTTGAATTTCGCAATATAGTTCATTTATTTTATTCGTTTTCTGATTGGTACAAGCTTAATGTCTAGAAATGAAATACTTCTTTTTTTTATTTTATTCGTTTTCTGATTGGCCCACTTTTAATGTCCATTTTCTATTGCCACGATGACAAAAAAATATTAATAACTAAAAAGCAAATTTATAAACAGGTTTGAAGCAAGTTGCATTTAAAAGTATTTTTTTTCTTTATACGACAGTGTAAAAATTGAAAATGTGCAATGTTTTTAAGTTTTAAAAATTTGCAATGTTGAAAATTGTTAAACTGAAATTTCATTTAATATTTCTTTATGATTGGTCCAAGAATATTAAAGTGTCTCTAAAAGTCCAGGCATTTTAATATGACTCTGTTATTACGTAAGCAACGTTTTGATCATCATAAAAATCATGTTATTATTGTATTTTTTAAATACAGAAATCATTTATAAGTCTAAAATTATAGTCTTTGAAAAATATTGTTTTTCCAAATAATCGTTGTAGTTTGTTAAATTACTTTTTTTTTTTTTTTCAATTACAAGATTTACCCTGTACTACTATGTTTGATGGGTAGTAATAAACGCGTACAACAAATCAAAATATTATATTTGAATTGAAAATTTATAAAATACTAGTACACCGAACCCGGGGTTCCCGAGTCACAAAATAAAGGTGGAAAACTTTAAAATTTAAAATTGAAAAGTCTAATAATTTTTTTCTGCGTAATAGGCTTTTTAAACTGCCAACTAATTCCAAATAGCAATTTTATATGAAACATTATTTATGTAATCATATACAGCTTTAAAAATTATCGGTACTTCCGTATTACCAGGGCCGTAGCTAAGGGGGCGCTATGGGCGACTCAGCTCCCCCCCCCCCCTTGGAAAAGATTCCAAGGTCACTCAATGAATTTCTGCTCCGAAAATTCGAATGAAATATTGTTTAAAAATCTAATTGAGTTTTGAAACCTTTTCACAGTTTTGCAGAGTTACTAAATTGTATCTAAAATAAGTGTTTCAACACTCCCTCATCCTATTTGTACATATGAAGCTAACATGATGGGCTATTTTGCACCAGTTATACACTCAAAACTTTCATCATCATATACTTTTCTAAGCATAAAATGAAGTTATTTTAACAGTTGAATAAGAAACAGAGTACCTACAATGGGAATATGCACTAATTTATCTTTCTGCGTCAGAGAGAGAGAGAAAAAAACTATGAGCCCCCCTACATTCTCTTGAGCCCTCCCTATTGTTCACTACGGCCCTGCGTATTAGACGCAAGATAGCAGTTATTAGCCAAAGATTTCGCCAAAGAATAAAATTGCATTCTCAGTTTTTAAAAACAACTAAGAAAATATGACACCCAGATATTCTTTAAAATACATTTTTGTAAAGGTTAATTGATATATCTTTTGTAAAGTAAGTTTACAACGAACTAAAAGTCACTAAATTCATAGATAAAAATGAAATAAAACCAACTACATTCACCGGGTTTTATAGCCGACGATGCATTGACATAACAGGTTTTTAATTACTATTTTTTTTAGTTGTTACTATTTTTTTCAACTAAAATATACAGTGATCTGTTATTTCCCATGGAGAAAAGAGATAGATGGAGGTGCAGTATGCGATTAAAACGGTTTGATGTGCGTTATTCTTCCAATTTAAGTCTCTCATTCGACCCAAACAAAACAATCACATGGAACAGAGACCGAATTTTTGAACATCATTTTTTCTCTAAATGAAAAAGATCTGAATATATTTTAGCATTATAAAATAGCATTTCATTGTATTATGAGTTAAAATTGCATCGCTAAAAGTTTTTCTTTTTTGTGAAAGTGCGCCGTTGTGTTTGATGCAATGCAGCGATATTAGGGTGACATTTTTGGCGTCACCTCCAGCCACTAAACTGTATCTCTATTTTTTTTTTCTTTTTTACTCTATGGCTATTTTTCCTCTCTTTCCCACATAAATGCGATACTCAAGTTGCCACCATTAGAGAAATTGAACCAAAAACTACAAAAAAATTAATATCTCAAAAACAAATTGAGGTACAGTTTTCTAACAAACGGCATTTAAAAGTGCATTTTTTTTCTCTAAACGATGGTATAAAGATTGAAAACGTGCAATGTCTAGAAGTTTAAAAATTTACAGTAGCGAAAATTGCAAAACCAAAATTTCATCGGAAAGTGTTGCCATTCAAAACATGACGTATGCGTTACGCACAGATACGTTTGGCCTTTATTATATAGATTTAATGTAATGCAATTTATTGCTTTCTGTTAACCTCGATAAAATAAAAAAAAATATTTTTAAAAAGCGAATATAGATTTTAGTTAAAGAATTACTCGTAGCATCCGTTTATTCTTTATTATCGAAAGCAGCGTTCCCATCGAGTATATAATGGCCACAGTAAAACATTAGCGTTCATAAGCCCAGTAAATCTTTTTAAAGCACACGATTTTGCGTGTCCCTACTGTCACAGATGACACGGCTTGAGATTTATTAATGTTGGTTACTTAGTTTTTGTCGTACAAATGAATTTATTTCAAAAATAATAGGTGTTTTTCATTTTCTTTTTGTGTATGAAAATTTATACGGCAGCTATAATCACGCAACATAAGCTATACTTGTAATGTTATAAAGCCTTATTTTCTAAAGCTAGAATTAAAATGAGTTTTCGTACATATCTTCTATATAATAATGGTGAACATATCTGCATTATGTAAGGACGAGAAATGTTTTTAAGAATATTTTTTCATTAAACAAATTGATTTTTAGCAACCGATAAACTGATATGAGTTATTCAGCTTATAATTGCTTTTAAATTCAAAGTTTATATCATATCTCGTAAGTAGTACATAAGAACTTGAAAAGATGTTTCTTGCATAATTTTGTTATAGTATACGAAAATAAGGGATTATATAAAAATAATTAATTGAGAACGAATAATTTTATTAAAAGCAGCTGGAAAATATCTCAGCGAAAAAAAAATCTCTTTTGTTGTCCTTTTTTTTCCCCTTTCCAATGGTACATAACATTTGTTTCGTCAACAATAAGAAATAAAAAAATTTTAGTGATTTAGTTTCTTCACATACACAAACTTTATATTTAATATCCTATAAATATTGTGTTTCGAACCGTGATGTGCCATTTTATACAGACACAATTACATATTAAAAATCTACAATTTTGCCTGAATGTTTTATACATATCCCTGCTTAATCTTAAGTGAACATTTGTTACTGACGTTTTTAAAAAACTTGTAATAAAAGATTTTCTTTGTAAAAGCTTTTTGTTAGTTTAAAAAAAAAGTTTTTATTCCATTTTTTAATCCCTTGTGGACGAGCGACACGTATACGTACTGCAAAAAGGTTTAAGAATCCTTTTTTGTCCCCACCAGCAAAATTTTACAGTAAAATTTGCCTTATTTAATCAAAGCATTATTAGATTTACGAATGCACAAATCTCCGTTTTTCAAAACCTTTGACAAAAGATTAAAAATTTCATAAAAGGTTCCCGTCAAGAAGGGCTTAATAAGTAAAGAATATCTGTTTAAAAATTTAAAACAATATTTTTAAAAGGAATTATATATTATATTTAACAAAACTCAAGTGTATTTCTTCGTTAGTTTCTGAGAAAAAGCATGTTAATTTAACAAGGTGTAAGGTCATGCAACTATGTCTTTAAAAGAAAAATCTTTTAAAGTACTTTTTAAGTTTCTTGCTGATCATTTTATTTTGCAGCATATTAAATTGCAATTTCCCAATACCGAAAATTAAAATTCCGAGAAAAAAATTCCCATGAATTTTGATTCTCTTATTTTCTTTTTTCTATGTTTTTAGTATGTATTAAAAAAGTTATTAATAACAATTTTTCGACTGTCTTACCGTAAAAATTTGATGTCTAATACATCTAAAAATAATTTGATGTAGGGATAAACTAAGGGATAATTAATAAAGTAGGGATAATCAATTTACATTAAAGCTTGAATATTGTATTTCCTATCATCAGCTCATAATTCATAAATAAATAATATATATATATATATATATATATATATATATATATATATATATATATATATATATAATTCTATTATCTTTATAATGGATTTATGTTTCACATATAGAAGTAAACTTTAGAGTTATTTGATGGCCAATATATATCGTTAATAAAAAGAAATGTGCCCAGTTAAACTGACGGTATTGAACTCACGGGTTATTCACACTAATTGTGTGCAGAAGAATATAATAAAGCAACCATCTGGCTAAATTGTCCGCTTTTGGTAAATTTTACTTCTGCTCATATAAAATAATATGAGAATTGTCCAATAATGTGATCACCTGTGTAATGAGTCCATCTGTGTAAAGTGACCATTAAAGTGACCAGTAAGTGTTATTTGACCCTGTAAAACGTGACCATCCATTTTTCTGCATGAAATAATTTTCAAACTAAAAGACCAAAGTGGTCATTTTCTGAAATTTTATTTTGATCCATTAAAGAAACTACAGGAATTTATCTCCTATAGTGACTATTTGCTTAATATATAAAATGATAATTTTGTCCTTTATTGTAATGATATTTGCACTTGTCTAAGGTTATTTTTAATGAAAAGTTTATTGCTATTAGTTACAGAAATGTTATCATTAAGCAAATACAATAAAAATTAAAATGTGTATAAATTACAGTGTACCTTGTAGTTATGTGTTACTTTAATCAATTACTACAGAATATCAACTGTATTCAAAAGAAATAACTGAGTTTTAAGTAAATTATCTTCTATGTAATACATTTTAAATTAGCAATTCAGTTATTATAGTTGTTAATTAGTTCATTAATTAAAATAGTAAATTTTCGTTATTTACAGTTTATTTTTTTAGATCATAAAAATTTTCATGTGCCATTTTGAAAGATATTCCATAATGTGACCACCTCTATAGAGTGACCATTTTAGCTAGTCCCAAAGGTGATCACTTTAAACAGGTTCTACTGTATTTTACACTTATTTAGGTCATTATTCAAAAACACCCTTTTTGAATAAAACAGTAAGTAAAATAAGAGGGATTAAATTCCCATTTCAATTCTTTATGCTTAACTAATTATCTGCCCAATTTTATTGAAGAAACACCTTATCAGTATAAACCAGTATCCCAAATTTAAGCAAATCGCATAATTCTATACGAAAACTGCATTTACTTACATTAAGAGGAATCTGTCTCCCGTTATCCCCCTTTATCCTTAACCATGATACTCTAAAACTAATTGATGATTATCGTGATACGCCCATACAACAATATAGACAGAGACTGCGGCACATTTACTCTAAAGATTTGATAGCTTGTGAGCTAATAAAGACGACAGAAAGAATTTCTTTCTCATTTAGGAAACGCAAATAAATAATTCGATAAATTTAAAAGATGGACGCCTTTTTTAAATTAAAACATTTTTCTAATTTTGATCAGAGGTATTCAAGATTAATTATTATTTAAAGTTTAATCTGAAAAGGAACATTAAATTATGTAAATAGCTATAAAAGTATAGCTAGTAAAGAGATTCATAGCTATAAATAGTAGTTTTTTTAGAAATGTAACACCATAATTATATTTAAAATTAATTAAAAATGAAGAAAAAATAATATAATATTACAAACCTTTATAAAAAAACTAACAATTGGTGAAACCTTTATCTATTCATTTAATTAATCAATTAATTAATTTGTTTATTTAGCCACTTTCGTTAACTATGGTATACCAATAAGAATTTAACACATACGTAACTAACTAGTCTTGAAAATTATCACAATCCTTTAAATGATTTAAATCTTAAAAATGATTTAGTATTTTGTAAAAACATAATTCATGATTTATTCCCTGAAAATGTCATAATCAACGTCTGTAATAATGACAGCGTATTTAAAATGCATTAAATGCCATACACGGTCAAAACTGTTATGACGAAAATTGCAATACCCAATATTGACATACATAGGATTACTTGCCAGAGATTGATAATGTAGACATCACTTGAATGTCTACGCGCAATCTGGCCAATATTGAATTTTATTGGAGAATATGCAGAAGAGGGTTTCCTTAAGTATATTTGCAAATGAAGCTGATGTCGAGTATATTAAATTGACAGATGAAAGGGAACGAACTGGGACTTCAATTTGCTGTGCGAAAATTTTTGATTGCGTTATTAATTCCGCCTTTAATTTTAATGAAATAGATATAGAAATGGTCTAATATTTAACGTTATATATGTATGTATAGTAATTATGTTTAAAGGATAATTACATTCCGAAATGCTAAAGCACGATCAAAGTGCATAAATTTGTTTTACAAAATTAATGTATTTTCTCTTTGGCGTACCTTACTTTTGGCGTTTCTATTTTAAATGTATCAAATCAAAATTTATTTTTGCGTTTCTTGTGGGCGCATACATATATGAAGGAGCAAAAAGTTATTTGAAAAAAGGAATTGTTTTACCAAAGAAAACATTACCGTGTAAAAACATTGAGATGAAGAAAAATATGAAACGAATAAAATAATAAGGTGTTATAAATCTTTATAAAAATACTAACGATTCAGTATATCTTTGTTCATTTATTTAACTAATTAATTAATTTGTTTATTTACCAACTTTCATTAACTACGCTATACCAATAAGAATTTAACACATACGTAACTAATTAGTCTTGAAAATTATCACAATCCTTTAAATGATTAAAATCTTTAAAATGATTTAGTATTTTGTAAAAACCGAAATCATGCTTTATTTCCAGAAAACTGGCATAGTCCAAATCTCTAATAATGACCAAACATTTAAAATGCATTAAATCCCATACACGGTCAAAACTGTTATGACGAAGAACACAATAACCAAGATTGACATACTGAGCATTATTTGTCCGAGATTGATACGATAGACATCATATGAATGTTTACGCGAGAGCTGGCTAATATTGGATTTTGGAGAGAATATGTAGAAGAGGGTTTCCTAAGAGTACATTTGTAAATCAAGCTGCCGGCGAATATATTAAATTGACAGATGAAAGGGAGCGAACTGGGAGTTCAATTGGCTATTCAGAAATTTTTGATTGCGTTATTAATTCTGTCTTTAATTTTAATGAAATGGCGGTAGAGACTGTCTTGTATTTAACGATATCTGTATATATAGCGATTAAGTTTAAAGCATAATTACATTCGGAAATGCTACATCATGATCAAAGAGAATATGTTTGTTTTACATAATTAATGTATTTTCTGTTTAGCGGTTCTTATTTTGACGTTTCTATTTCGCATTTATCAAATAAAAATTTATTGTATTGCTTGTAGGTACACATATATTAGAAAACAAATTGAGTTGACAAAGGGAACAATTTTAGCATAGAAAACATTTCACTGTGAAAACATTTTTTTTAGTGTGTGTTTTTCTTAATATAATGATTTTATTTTACACAAACATCGTCACTTTTAATGATAATTTACATGATATATGTAATTATAATTCTTTATAAAAATACCAACAATTGGGGAAACCTTTTTTATCCCTTTAATTAATTAATTAATTAATCAATTATTTTGCCACGTCGAGTATCAAGGTTATACCAATAAGTATTTAATATATAATATTAATTAGTCCCGGAAATAAGCGCAATCCTTTAAGTGATTACAATTTTAAAAATGATTTCGTATTTTGAAAAATACAGAATTTGATTTATTTCCTGAAAATGGCATAATTCAAGTCTCTATAATAATGGCAGAGCATTTAAAATGTATTAAGTCCCGTACACGGTCAAAATTGTTATGACGAAGAATGCGATATTCAAAGTTGACATACTGAGGATTATTTGTCCAAGATTGATACGATAGACATCATATGAATGTTTACGCGCGAGCTGGCTAATATTGGTTTTTGGAGAGGATATGCAGAAGAGGGTTGAGTCCTTGAGTACATTTGTAAATGAAGCTAGCGCCGAGTATATTAAATTGACAGATGAAAGGGAGCGAACTAGGACTTAAATTTGCTGTTCGAAAAATTTTAATTGCGTTATTAATTCTGTTTTTAATTTTAACGAAATAACGTTAGAGAGTATCTAATGTAAAGCATTGTTACATTCGGAAATGCTACAGCACAATCAAAGATCGTAACTTTGTTTTACAAAATTAATGTATTTTCTGTTAAGCATATATTACTTTTGGTATTTCTATTTCACAATTATCAAAGCAAAATTTATTGTATTGCTTGTGCGTGGACGTATATTTAAAAAAAAAAAAAAAACTGAATTGAGAGAAAAAATACTATTTAAGCATAGAAAACATTTCAGAGTGAAAACTTTTTTCTTTTTTCTTTTTTGGTGGTGTTTTTTATTTTTTTATTTTTATCAATATAATCATTTTTTTACGTAAAATATCATTACTTTTAATAATAATTTATATGATATACGCAATTCTTCATAAAAATGCTAACGATTAGGCAAACCTTAGTTTAATTAATTATTATTATTATTATTTCGCCACTTTCATTATCAAGGATATATACCAATAAGAATCAATAAGAGATTAGCACATACATAACTAATAAGTCATGGAAATGATCTTAATCCTTTAAATGATTACAACTTTTTAAATGATTTAGTATTTTAGAAAAACAGAATTCATGATTAAGGTTCCTGAAAACTATCGTAGTCCAAGTTTCGAATAATGACATGCATTAAATCCGATACATGGTCAAAACTTTTATAACGAAAACTGGCATAATCCATGTATCGAATAATGACAGAGCATTTAAAATGCATTAAATCCCATACACCTTCAAAACTGTTATGACGAAGAATGCGATACCAAAGATTGACATACTGAGAATTATTTGTCCAAGATTGATATGATAGACATCATATGAACATTGTGTACATTTGTAAATGAAGCTGCGGTCGAGTTTATAAAATTGACAGAGGAAAGGGAGCGAACTCCGACTTCAATTTGCTGTGAGAAAATTTTTGATTGCGTTATTAATTCTGCCTTTAATTTTAATGAAATAGATATAGAAAGAGTCTAATATTTAACGTTATATGTATGTATAGTGATTATGTTTAGAGGATAGTTACATTCTGAAATTCTACAGCAGGATCAAAGTGCATGAATTTGTTTTACAAATTTAATAATTAAATAAATAAATTTAGTTTAGCAAAGGAATTGTTTTTGCATAAAAAACATTACCGTGTAAAAACATTGAGATGAAGAGGAATATTAAAAAGAAAAACAATAAAGTATTATAAATCTTTATAAAATACTGACTATTGGGGATATCTTTGTTTATTTATTTTACTAATTAATTAATTAAATTGTTTATTTAATCATTTTCGTTACAAAGGCCACACCAATAAGAATTTAACACATAGGTAACTAATTAGTCCTGGAAATTATCACAATCCTTTAAAGGATTAAAAATTTTTAAACGATTTTCTATTTTTGAAAACTGAATTCATGATTTATTTCCTAAAAATGAGATAGTCCATTCTCGAATAATGACAGACCATTTAAAATGCATTAAATTTCATACATGGTCAAAATTGTTATGACGAAGAACACAATACCCAAAATTGACATACTGAGGATTATTTGTCCGAGATTAATACGGTAGACATCATATAAATGTTTACGCGCGAGCTGGCCAATATTGGATTTTGGAGAGAATATGCAGAAGAGGGTTTCCTTGAGTACATTTCCAAATGAAGCTGCCGCCGAGTATATTAAATTGACAGATGAAAGGGAGCGAACTGGGACTTTAATTTGCTGTGCGAAAATTTTTGATTGCGTCATTAATTCTGCCTTTAATTTTAATGAAATAGATGTCTAATTCTGAAATGTAACGTTATATGTATTTATAGTGATTATGTTTAAAGGATAGTTAATTTCGGAAATGCTATAGCACGATCAAAGTGCCTAAATTTGTTTTACAAAATTACTGTATTTTCTCTTTGACGTACCTTACTTTTGGCGTTTCTATTTTACATATACCGAATCAAAATTTATTGTATTTATTGTGAGCTCATTTATATAAGAAACAACAATTTATTTGAGTAAAGGAATTGTTTTAGCATAGAAAACACTACCGTGAAAAACATTGAGATGAAGAAAAATATTAAATGAAGAAAAATAATAAAGGATTACAAATCTTTATAAAAATACTAACGATTGAGAATATCTTTGTTTATTCATTTAACTAATTAATTAAATTGTTTTCTTAGCCACTTTCGTTATCTGCGCTAGACCAATACGAAATTAACACGTATGTAACTAATTAGTCCTGGAAATGATCGCGATCCTTAAAATGATTAAAATTTAAAAAATGATTTAGTACTTTGGAAAAACAGAATTCATAATTACATTTCCTGAAAACTAGTGTAGTCCAAGTCTCTAAAAATGAGCACAGATAATGATTACAGAGCATTTAAAATGCATTAAATCCCATGCATGGTCAAAACTATTATTACGAAGAAAGCGATACCTAAGATTGACATACTGAGGATTATTTGTCCGAGATTGATACGATGGACATCATATGAATGTTTACGCGCGAACTGGCCAATGATGGATTTTGGAGAGAATATGCAGAAGAGGGTTTCCTTGAGTACATTTGCAAATGAAGCTGCCGTCGAGTATATTAAATTGACATATGAAAGGGAGCGAACTGGGACTTAAGTTTGCTGTTCGAAATTTTCAATTGCGTTACTAATTCTGTCTTTAATTTTAATGAAGTAGCGGTATAGAATGTCTAATAATTAACGTTATCTGTATATATAGCGATTATGTATAAAGCATCGTTAGGTTTGGAAATGCTACAGCACGATTAAAATGCATAACTTTGTTCTGCAAAATTAAAGTATGTTCTCTCTAGCTTATCTCATTTTTGGCGTTTCTGTTTCACATTTAATACATCAAGATTTATTGTATTGCTTGTGGGCGCACGTATATTAGAGGAAAAAGAAAAGTTGAGAAAGAGAACTGCTTTAGCATTGAAAACAGTTCAATAGAGGTGCATTTTTGTTGGTTTTCTTATTAATATAGTTATATTATTTTACGAAAAATTGTACTTTTAATGTTAGTTTACATGTCATATGCAATTGTGTAAATATATGAAGTACAGTAACACATTTATTATCCGGACTAACAGGTGACCGGGAATGTTAGTATGAACAAACTTTCGAATAATCGATCATTTTCAAAAACACATACATGGGTACTTAGAGCATAGTAAGAGAAATAAGGAGTGGTAATTTCTGGAAATGTGATTTAAGTAGATTTAAGAGTGTTTATTATACTTATAAATCTGTTATAAAATTACTTGAATTTTGAAGGCACGTGTTTTTACCTTTCAATTAGTTTTTTTTCTTTTTTAATATCTTCTCAAAATTGATTTAAAACCCATAACCACCGAGCAAAAGTTTAAAACTGTAATGTTGTTTTCTCTGTAATTTATTAAAAATATTTAAAAAAAGATGTTTTTTCCAACATGATACAAAATATATTATTATGTATATGTGTATAATTTTTGAGAGTATTAATCATAACTTAACTTTCCAAAACTGGATTTTATTTGTAGAACTATATTAATTTAAATATTGCTTATGTTGGAGTGAAACCTGCAGCTTAGTGATCGGAAAAATCCGGTCGCGGTAGTCAGAAGGTTTTAGCGCATGCTGATTTTATTGAGCTTTAATCAGTTTGAAGGAAACATTACTTCAATTTGAAGATAAATATTCTTATATATATATATATATATTGTAGAACTATATTAATTTAAATATAGTTTATTAATTTATTTATTAGTTATTAGTTATTTAATATTATTATTATTTATTATTTATTTATTATTTTGTTTATTTATTTTTAATTAATTAATTAATATTATTTTAAATATATTTTTTTTGTAAAACTACATTAATTTAAACATTGCTTATGTTGCAGTGAAACCTGCAGCTTACTGAACGGAAAAATCCGGTCGCGGCAGTCGGAAGGTTTTAGCGCATGCTGATTTTATTGAACTTTAATTTCCGAACTTTTTGTTCCGTGATAATAAAAATACCTCAATGTTGAGATACATGTTTCTATTTTTTAGGTAATATTTTTGAGTCGTCTTATGAAAAAGGATTTAACACATGTTTGTTCCTTTTTTACGTTACACTAAAGTCCTAAAAAATATACATTAAAATGAATTGATGATATTGAAGTAGTTTACGTAATTGATCAAAAACTGCATCTTCTCAAAAAGAATATAACACACGTTCATTTATTTTTTTTTTTTACATTATAATAATTTAAAAACCTAAAAAACTAAAAAAATGTATACTTTAAAATGTATTGATGATAATGAAAATGTTTACGTAATTGATCAAAAACTGTATATGTGTGTAGTGTTTTTTTATTGTATTATTTTAAATTTTATAAACAAGTCTTTTTGTAAAATTGAATCTTTTTTATTATTTTCTTATACTGCATGTCAGTACCCTCATAGCATGCATGGTCACAGTGACATCCCAGTGACGTCACTGTAGTCACATCACATCTGTGACCAAAATTACACCACTCAGTGACGTCACATTGTGACTGAGATGTGACTTTCTTAAAAATCTTTAGAAAATTGCAAAAATTCTTCAAAATATGTTATTTACTTTAAAAAACACTTCTGTCACAACGTCGCTTTTGTCACAGTTTCGCCACGATGTCACTGTCAAAGTAATCACAAATGACACATTTTTCCCAAATTTGTCACACCGCGACTTCACAAAGTGGGCACAATATGACGTCACAAACGAGCTTTAAAACGTCCACAACGACTTCACATTTTAGTCACTGTGACTTTACAACGACGTTGCAGTGACGTCACCATGCCTTACGGGTAAATTTTAAGTATGCATCAGTATTTAAGAAAATAATATTCATTTATAGGTCAAAATTTCTTAAGCGAATTAGAAAAAAAATGCATACTTATTTTATTAAATTAAAGCACATTTTACTTTTTATTTAACACAGCACTCATAATTTATAATGAAATTTAATGCGAATTATTTGCACTTATCTCAAAGCTTAGTTAAAAATGCATTTCTAACAATTTTTCAAATTAACTTTCATTTTTAAAATTTTTATTCAGAACCGTTAATTTTACTAAATATATATTTGATTCTTGATGAAAAATACTACTTTTACATAAATTCCTTTAACGTTTATTTCACTTTCTTTAAATTTTTACTGCTACATTGAAAAGAAATGTCAAACATAATTATTGAATGCTATCGGCTTTAAAATAAATCTTGGGAAATATAATATAGTAAAAAAATAAAAACATATAGTCGGACGAAACACAATAAACTAATTATTACGCATCAAAAAACAGGTAAATAACAGGATTTGTTAGATATCTTTGTTCTCTGTGCATAAATTCAATAATAATTTGTATTTCAAATTCAAATCAAAGGATTGCTGTAAAAATTTCTTTCTTATGTAAGCTTTTTTACATCTCTAATGAATTGTTAAAAAATAAAAATGGTAGCATTGTATTAAATTATACATGTCTTGCTTTTTCTTTCTAAATTCAGACAAAAAAATAAATAAAAAGCACCCGTATTTGGAATTGTTTATCACATTGATTTTTGTAGAAAGAGATTACGCAAATGCAATAATGTCATTTGTATTGGGACAAGGTAGGGGCCTAAAAATACGTTTTTGCATATTATGTAATATAAACTAGCGATTTCTATGTTTTTTTAATCCAATAAATCATTTAACTTTCAAAAATTCGGTATCATCAAGACCAAGACTATACTGGATTTTTTAAGATTTCGAACAAGGTAGGGGCCTAAAAAATACGTTTTTGCATATAATGTAATATAAACTAGAGATGTCTATGTTTCTTTTAAATCCAATAAATCATTTAACTTTCGAAAATTCGGTATCATCGGCACCAAGAATATACTGGATTTTTGAAAATTCCGAATTCTTTAAAAAACTTTAAAAATAGCAACTACGAATATTAAATGTAGTACTATATTTGTGTTATATTAGTAGTACTACGCAATACTACATTACACTTTCAACCATAATTTAATTCATTGTTTACCTTCTCACCGCCGTGAACTGACATTTCCGTTCACTAACCTCTTGGGACGAGCAACGCGTATTTTATTTAAGAGAACAGCTAATATTCCTTTTAGGTCAAAATTACTTGAGCAAATTTGATCCAAAAAAAAAGCCCATTTATTTTATTACATTTTGGCACTTTTTAATTTTTTATTTAATACAACACTCATAATTTATAATGAAATTTATTTTTTATTAACACACCAATTTTAGGTATTACTTTTAGATCTTTAACTATTAGAGATCTAAAACTAATGCCTAAAATTGGTATGTTAATAAAGAAAGGTGTGAATGTAGACATCCTAATTGTAAATGTAGTTATCTACATTTCTTGATATTTAAGACAATTATTCACAATTGATATTGAATACAATTATTCCCAATTGATATTGAATACAATTATTAACTTTTCTCAAAGGTTACGTAAAAATACATCTCTAGAAATTTTTAAAATTTACATGCATTTTTTTAATTTTTATTTAGAATCAATTATTTTACAAAATATATATTTAATTCTTGATGAAGGATACTACCTTTACATAAATTTCTTTAACGCTGTATTTCGCATTCTTTATTTTTTTTCTTCTGCATTATAAATAAATGTCAAACATTATTACTCGATACCTTCGGGTTAAAAATAAATCTTATAAAACATATTAAAGTCAAAAATAAAAACATATAGTTTGTCGAAAAACAATAAACTAATTATTGCACATCAAAAAGCAGGAAAGTAACAGGATTTGTTAGATATCTTTATTCTCAGTGCATAAATTCAATAATTCGTATTTCAAATACTAATCAAAGGATTGCTTTAGAAATTTCTTTCTTAAGCAAGTCTTTTTTACATCTCTAATCAATTGTTAACAAATAAAAATGACAGCATCGTATTAAATTACATGTAGCTGTATACCTGTAATTTTTCAGACTGCATAAGCGTTTAAAAGAATAGCTAATATTCTCTTTTAGGTCAAAAGTATTGATTGACAATTTTGCTCAATTTGAGCAAATAAGAAAAAAAGCAGATTTATTTTATTACATTACAGCACATTTTAGATTTTACTTAACACAGCATTCATAATTTATAATGAAATTTAATCCAATTCTAAAAATTTTCTTAAAGATTATTAAAAAATGCTTATCTAACATTTTTTTTAAAATTCACTTTCATATTTAAGATTTTTATTTAGAATTTTTAATTTTACGAAATATGTATTTGATTCTGTATGAAGAATACTACTTTTACATAAATTTATTTAACGATTTATTTAACGAATTTATTCACTTTCTTTAAATTTTTACTGCTACATTATAAAGAAATATCAAACATTATTACTCAATATCATTGGCTTAAAAATAAGTCATATGAAAAATAATATAGTTTAAAAATATATAAACGTATATTCTGTGAAAACACAATAAGCTAATTATTACACATCAAAAAGCATGAAAATAATAGGATTTGCTACATACCTTTGTTCTCACCGTATAAATTCAATAATAATTTGTATTTCAGATACAAATCAAAGGATTGCTTTCGAAATTTCTTTCTTATTTAAGCTTTTTTTACATATCTAATCAATTATTAACAAATAAATATGTTAGCATTGTATTAAATTATGTGTAGCTTATTTTTTTCTTTCTAAGTTCAGACAAAAATAATAAAAAGTATCAACGTTCAGAAATGTTTATTAAATTGATTTTTGCAGAAAGATATTACGTAAATAATGTTATTTCTTTTGGGACAAGGCAGAGGCCTAAAAAAATATGTTTTTCCATATCACATAATATAAAAAGAGCTTTCTATGCTTATTTCATTTTATTTATTTAATTTTTTTCAAATCCAATAAATCATTTAACCTTCAAAAATCCGGTATCAGTGTGACTATATCAAGTAGACTATACCAGATTTTTGTTATTTCTCAATTTTTGAAGAAATATTAAAAATTGTAACTAGAAAAATCAGAAATAACATTACATTTTTAAGAATGCCTTTAGCCATTACTTAATTCATTTATTAAATGGTAATTATGTAAGAATGAGAAAAAAGAAAAATAAATTAATATATATATATATATATTAATTGGCATTTTCTATGTTACAGAAAAAAAATCTAATAAACAATGGAATTATTTATTCTTTTTGTAATTTCGGAAACATTAATATCGACTTTGTTTGCTTCATTTTTTTGGCCGTTCTTTAACAAGTTCTTTTTTGCACTGTATATAAATTAAGAATGTTTATTTTAGAAATACAGTCTTATTTGTATAAAGTATATCTAATTTCACCAGTAAAAATTATGTTTTTTTCTAGTTAGAAATTTATTTTTGCCGGTTGTTTTTCCTTGTCCTCTGATTTGCTGCTGTATTATTGGCGGATCCATTTAACTCAGGGTCAGCAATATCGCTGCCCGTTAAATTGCTTGCTGTTGATGTCCGTTAAAGTATTCGGCCTTTTAGTTCAAAATTACTTGAACGAATTTAAAAAAAAATAACATATTTATTTTATTACATTATAGCGCATTTTACTTTTTAACACTTCACTCATAATTTATTATGAAATTTAGTGTAATTATTCAAATTTTTTTTTTTCAAAAATTAGTTAAAAATGCATCTTTATCGATCTTTCAAATTCACTTTTATTTTTAAAATTTTTATTTAGAACCATTAATTTTACGAAATATATATTTGATTATTGATGAAAAATACTTCTTTTACATAAACTTCTTTAACGTTGTATTTCACTTTCTCTAAATTTTTACTGCTACATTGAAAAGAAGTATCAAACATTATTACTGAATGCCATCGGCTTAAAAAAAAAATCTCATGAAACTTAATATAGTCAAAAAATAATAACGTATAGTCTATCAAAACACAGTAAACTAATTATTACACATTAAAAAGTAGGAAAATAACAGGATTTGCTAGATATCTTTTTTTTCAGTGCATAAATTCAATAATAAATTGTAATTCAAGTACATATCAAAGGATTGATGTAAAAATTTCTTTCCCATATAAGTAGTTTTTTTTGCATATCTAATTAATTAAAACAAATACGATAACATTGTATTAAATTATATGTAGCTTACTTTTTCTTTCTAAAGTCAGATAATAAAATAAGCTTTTTAAGAAAAAAATATCAACCGACTTCAAAAAAGCGCTAAAAAGAATTAAATAATTCTTTAAAGTTCTCTAAGGCCAAAACGTTATCCAATAAGCACACATCGGATATTAGATACCGGTATAAAAAACGGTTAAATTTAATATGTATAATTTAATGTCCACCAAACATAGATTTTAGAGATAATATTATTTTACAAGAGATGAATTGACATATTTATGATTTATTTTATGAATATATACATATAAAAAGTAATGAATTACATTTTTAAGTTGGTGCCAAACAATCACAATCGATAATGATTATCCCCATTTTAATTATGGCACTAGGTATAATTTAGCTACAATTCTTAATATACATCAAATAGAGTTTGGCACCAACTTCAAAAAGTAATTCATTACTTTTTATATGTATATATTCATAAAATAAATCATAAATATGTCAATTCATCTCTTGTAAAATAATATTATCTCTAAAATCTATGTTTGGTGGACATTAAATTATACATATTAAATTTAACCGTTTTTTATGCCGGTATCTAATATCCGATGTGTGCTTATTGGATAACGTTTTGGCCTTAGAGAACTTTAAAGAATTATTTAATTCTTTTTAGCGCTTTTTTGAAGTCGGTTGATATTTTTTTCTTAAAAAGCTTATTTTATTTCCTACTTTTTAGTTATGCATACCGTAATACATAATTATGTGTACTGGCACACGATAGCTCTTTGCAATGCATTACTAATGTACGCACTTTGCTAAGTTCTGATGTATTCAGTTTACTTGTCACTGTTTGATTGTCAACTTTTCTGAAACCACTTACAATATCGGTTAGTATCGTTGTGAATCTTAAGATTTTTTTTGTATGGTAACTTCTTCAGACAAGATCTGCCACTTCGAAAAGCTACCGCATTTATGAAATCTTAGTCTGCATCGAATCCTACGGTCATCGAAAGTGGCTTTCAAAAGGTGACAATCCATCAAGTAAAGTGTCCTTATACATAAGAGCGCGACATAGTGCTTCCATATATGAGCAAAATGACTTCATATATTAATGTATAGTAAAATGCTTTTCTAGTGTAGTCAGTCAAAAGTACTCCCCCTTCACTCAGAAAAAGGAAAAAGAAAGATTTTAGCAAAAATCGCACTATGCTTCAATCGATAAAGAGCAACACTCTAATACCTATACAGGTAGTAATGGCATCAGAAATGAGCAGTGGCAATTCGACGAGGAATCTGAAACTCATAACCGATACCTGGCTGCCTCTATAAGAGAGTGACAGCATTTCATTCCCAAATATTTCTTTTACAGACGCTTTTGTCCCAACTACACTGTTAAAAATTTGAAACTTTTGCTGTACACTGTTAAAAATCTGCTGCATTTTGCTGCAACGCACTCCCCTGCTTGTATAGAAAACGGTTACTTGGCCGTGAAATGGCGCTTTCTCATTGGTTGGAATAGAGATATTATATACAAGTGGTGGAGGGCGTTGCAGCAAAATGCAGCAGATTTTTAACAGTGTACACTGTTAAAAATCTGCTGCATTTTTTTGCTACGCACTCCAGCGCTTGTATAGAAAACGGTTACTTGACTGTATTAAGGAGCATTCTCAAAGGTCGCAGTAGAGACATTATATACAAGCGGCGGAGTGCGTTGCAACAAAATGCAGCAGATTTTTAACAGTGTATCATCACTTCACCACTTATATAGAAAAAGATTAGTTAAATGCATTATGAAGGATTCTCATTGATAAAAGTAAAGATATTCTATAAAAGCGATGGAGTGATGATGCAGCAAAAGTTGCAAATTTTTAACAGTGCATTGCATTGCCAGGCATTTTTTCATTATGGAATTTGATGATGATGATTTCCTGGAAGAATTAGATTGTACTCGTATGAGAAGTTAACAAGGTTGACGAAAATTGCCCGCTCAACAAGATGCTTGGTGACTCGTTTTTGTCCAGAATCGTTTCAACCAATTATATACTGTGCTACATGTGTCATATTCATATCGAGGGAACCTACACTGTAAAAAATTTGATACTTTTGCTATATCATCACTCTATTGCTTTTATAGAAAACGATTACTTCACCCAATTACGAAGTATTCTCATGGGTCAAAAGAGAGATATTCTACAAAAGCAGGGCAGTGACGATGCAGCAAAAGGGTCACATTTTTTACAGTGACACTGTAATCGGAAATGAGCGGTGGCGTATTCGATGAGTAATCTGAAACTCATTACCTACATCTGGCTGCCTCTATAAGAGAGTGACAGCATTTGATTCGGAAATATTTCTTTTTACAAACGCTTTGGTCCCAATTACACTATAAAAACTTTGAGCCTTTTGCTGCATATTCAGTCCACCGCTTTTATAGAAAACGATTACTTCACTGTGTTACGGAGCATTCTTATTGGTCATAAAGACATATTCAATAAAAGTTGTTGTGTGACGCTGCAGCAAATGGGTCAAATTTTTAACAATGTATCATGGAGCATTCTCATGCGTCAAAGGAGAGATATTCTATAAAAGCGGGGGAGTGACGATACAACAAAAGGATCAAAATTTTTACAGTGTACACTGTAAAAAATTTGGCCCTTTTGCTGCATCGTCAATCCACCGCCTTTATAGAAAACGATTACTTCGGCCTATCGTGCAGAATATTCATGGGTCAAGAGAGAGATATTCTTTAAAAACGGGGGAGTGATTATGCAGCAAAAGGGTCAATTTTTTTACAGTGTACACTGTTAATAAATGTGAACCTTGTTCAGTTAGGATTTCACATTTTGAAAAGATCGTGTGTCTATGTAAGTGTAACTTAAAAACATGAAATATGAACGTTTCTAATTGGTCGATTGCTTCTAAAAGATATTGAATTTTAATGTTTTAATTTTTTAAAAAGTTTTAATCAACAGATTTTTATGAAATTTGAATGGGACCACATGAGTCCCATACGCTTTCAAACAAAAAAAGAATTATCAAAATCGGTTTATATTTACGAAAGTTATGCGTGAACAACAAATACATACAGGTCGAAATCATAACCTCCTCCTTGAAGTCGGTTAAAAAATAAAAAGGAAGATATTATCAAAATCACACCATGATTCAACATGCGTCTATATGAAAGTAGTAATATTTGAAGTTAAGAATGTTCTTTGATAAACGCGGTTTTCCAAAGTACAGAAAATTTAAGAATTTTTATTCCAGAACTTGGCGGTAGTCGCCTGAACGAATTTGTTTTATGGGTGAAAGAAGTTAACTCGCTTAACTTTAATGGTAAGCTTATCAAAATTTTTCGTCATTTATATTTGTCCAAATGTAAATCTAGCACATAGCAATGTACTTTAATCACTTTGTGAATCCGGCATAACAAGCACCCTGATTTACAGACACTCTTGCTTTAGCGTGTAAGGCTCTTTAGAGATGAATTTTCAGCTTTTCGATATCGAATTCTCATGTCTGGATCGATGTGGATCTTTCACTTTGGTGGATACGAGAATTGTTCCAGCTAAGATTTCGTACTTTGAAAAAAAAACTAGCATCTCTGCAACAGTGGTTAGGATCGAGAATGATTGTTCGCTGTTAAGCAAAACAAGATTGACCAATCATAAACCTTTATTTTTAAGAACTTTTCATTGTTCGAAGGAGAGAGTCTGGATTACATGGAGTGAAAATTTGCTATCGACACTGTAAAAAATTTGACCCTTTTGCTGCATAGTTACTCCATCTCTTTTATAGAATTTCTTTGTTTTGACCAATGAGAATGCTCCATAATAGAGCGAAGTAATCGTTTCCTATAAAAGCGATGGAGTGACGATGCAGCAAAAGGGTTCAATTTTTTACAATGCAAGCAGTGCTAAAAATTTGTATCCTTTAAATGTGCAACGATACTACTGAATTCCAAAGTGTCGATCACAGCGACATCTGCGGCATTTTCGTGATACATTATCTAGACTCGCAATAATTCTTGCATTTTTAGAAAATGTCCTGCAGATGTCGTTTCTATCTTTAAATTTCATTAGCATTGTTGCACATTTAACGAACAGAACATTTTAGCGCTTATTTTAAGTATTAAAGAGGGCGTGTTCACCACAACTTACCGGTTACTTACCGACCACTTACCGATTGTAGACAAATACGAAATGAAAATCAAAGCAAAGTGTGACGTCAGCTACAATTCAACAGAATAGTTTTCATTGCTGCCACAGTTTGCTTTTGTACTGCCCTACAATCGATCGGTAACATTGGTTACTTTTGTAAGTTGCTCTGAACACGCCCTGAGATAGCCGATTTCCACACTATATCCCCTAGATGCTATATTTCCGGTTTCTTGCATAAGAGAACTTGTCCGGAATCCAGGTAGAATTCGCGCTGTTAGCGAAACCAGATTAACGAATCAGAAGCCTGAATTTTAGCAAATTTTTCAATGTTTTAAATAAATTTTCTTGTTAATAAATCTCGTTTCGCAAACAGCGCAAAATTTATGTGAATCCTGGCCCTCGTCCAGTTAGGATTTTGCACTTTGAACACTGTTAAAAATTTGAAACTTTTACTTTATCGTCTATCCATCGCTTTTATAGAAAATGATTACTTCATTGTATTATGGTGAATTCTCATTGGTCAAAATGGAGATATTCCATAAAAGCGGTGGAGTGATGATGCAGCAAAAACATCAAACTTTTAACAGTGAAAATATTGTGTGTCTATGTAAGTGTAATATGAAAGCATGCAAAAGGAACACTTCTAATTGGTCGATTGCTTCAAAATGAGTTTGAAATTTAAAGTTTTTATTTTTAAAAAAGTTCTAATTATCGGATTTTTATGAAATTCGAATGGGACCACATGGGCCTCATACGCTTTCAAACAAAAAAAGAATTATCAAAATCGGTTCATATTTGCAAAAGTTATGGGTGAACAACAAATACATACAGGTCGAAATCATAACCTCCTCTTTGAAGTCGGTTAAAAATAAAAGAAAGTACCCGTATTCGGAATTATTTTTTTAATTGATTTTTTTGTAGAAAGTTACTGCACAAATAAAATAATGTTATTT
This sequence comes from Maratus speculifer, assembly GCA_964019185.1. Lineage (NCBI taxonomy): Eukaryota > Metazoa > Arthropoda > Arachnida > Araneae > Salticidae > Maratus > Maratus speculifer. The sequence goes on from OZ025296.1 coordinate 154,422,365, forward strand.
GTTTTGAGACAAAGTAGAGGCCGAAAGAAATACGTTTCTGTATATTACGTGATATAAACAAGTGGTTTCTACGCTTTTTTACATAGATAATAAATCATTTAATTTTTAAAAATCCGGTATCATCCAAGACTATACGGGATTTTTAAAAATTCCAAATTTCTGGCGAAATATTTAAAATAGCAACTATGAATATGAAAATTAGTACTATATTTTATGGTACCTTCACTCATAATTGAATTCGCTGTTAACCTTCTCACAGCCGTGAACTGATATATCCTTTCACTAACCCTTGGGGACAAGTGACACGTATACATGTCGCCAAAAGTACTCAGAATCCTTTTTTATCCGAACTAGTAAAATTTTATTGCAAAATTCCTCATTTTTAATCGGAGAACTTTTTCAATTTGATAAGGTATGAATTTCTAATTTTAAAAACCGGTAAAAAAAAAAAAAAAAAAAAAAAAAATTGAAAATTTTGTAAAAGGCTTCCATCGCTTTATGTTTACAACTTCCCTGGAAAATTCGGGTTTTTTAAACTAGAGTTTTTTCAGCAGAACACACACGACTGATGTAACATATGTTTGTATAGTCCTCCGTCCAATGTCTTTGCTATTGTGCTTTCGTTTTCTTAAGGACATGTTCACATTTACCCCATAATGCTGTTTCTGATTAGCTTATATTTTGTAAACGTTTTCCTTGTTAAAAGTGAACGTGAATTAATTTAATGATTTTGTTCAATTGAAAAGAAATACTCTAAAAGGCAAATTTACTCTAAATTTAGAAATTCACAGACTAGTTAAAAATACTTTTTGTTGAAAATTTAGAGCATTGAAGTAAGAAACGCATTTTCTTCACTTTTACATTATACGAAAAAAAATGTATGTTTTTCAGAATTCTTTTTTCATGGGTTTAGGAAGAATAGTCTTTATTTTGCTTTTTGACAATAAAAACTTGCTTTCATCTTCAAACAGAATAAATTTTTGATTAAGTAAAATTCTTTTGTTTAATTGGAGCATTTGGAAGATTTAAAATAACAACATTTTTATAGGTTTTAACGGTGAACAATAACATGGAAACTTGTTAACTCTGGTGAATGAAATTAACATGCTATGTATTATATTCATTGCTTTGAGTCTAATATCCAATGTCAAAAAACATACTGCATGCTAAAAAATCCTAGCATATTTCATATACAGAAGGTCGTTCGCACTATATAAAAATATTTTATTTATTTATTGTTTTTTTCGTTTTCGATTGGAGATAAAAATTTGGTAATTTCTGAGTAATCGTCTGCTATATTTATCCTTTGATTTGAATATAAATTAAAAAAATATACTGTGATTGATTGATAGTATTTATGCAGGCAAATTAATAAGAATTAACTAGGCCCTAAAAGTGAGGGAGTGCTCTCCTTGGAGTTCTTTCTAAGGGAACGTAAACCGTATTTAACCATGAAAAACCAAGGTTCGAAGAAAACTGCAAGCGATAAGGGATGATGGAAAAGACTGTATTTCTTCAATAAAAAGAAAATATAAACAAATACATGTAAACCATGATATAATTACCAAAGAAATTGGAATCTTGCCGACGAGGAAGCCGAAGGGCGCGATTGTGTTTGAATCCTGCACCTCCCGTCTACCTGTTTCGAGGGCAAAACCTCTCAGCCGTTGGTATACCCGATTTATTTTTAAATTGGCTACTTACTTTGATAAATGACTCAAAGGTTTCGTATTTGTGATTTTCTTGGATAAATATTCCAAATAACAAATTATAAAGCGAGGAAAATATCACGGTTATGCATATCAGAAAATAGTACTTAATATAGATAAAATGCGAAAGGAAAGAAAGTGCAATGTGATAGTAAAACAGAAAACATAAAAGCAAAACCTCATTCTATGGCTGTTTGCACGTAAATAAATATAAAAATAAATTGAAGTCTGTCATTTTTAAAATGAAATATGCCGACTCAAAGATCCATTGCATTAAAAGTAGTTTTCTGGCACACAGTTAAAAAAATGTAAAATTAGCAAAATTAGTAACATTTTTCTAGGAAACTGAGATTTCTAGAACTTTTTATGCAACGAAGACAACAACAATAATTCATGTAACATATGTAAATAAAAAAATAAATTAAAAAATCGTTAAGGTATATTAGGTACCGTTAAGGTAAAGAATATTTAAGGAAAGTGGGATGGCTAGAGCTTTTTATGTAAATAAAACTTGGATTACAGGTAAAATTTTAGTAAGGTTACTGCAGTTTTTGTAGATTCTTTTGAAAACTACAGAAGTTTTTCAGAAAATCTGTAGCTTTACAAAAGGATCTATTACAATTACAGTAACTTTACAAAAATTTTATCTGTAATCCAAGTTGTAGTTATATTAAAAATGTTCTAGACATCCCACTTTCCTTAAATATTCTTAGTAATCTTACCGATTTTTTTATTGATTTTTCTTTGTTCTTGGATGACGGTTTTCTAAGTCTTTCTTTAATAAAACGAAAGCGTAAAAGTCCATCGGGGGAGTATCAGGAGATTTTAAAGCTATTTCATTAAAGGAGATCAGAGGTTGAAAACTTTTTTTTAAATCGATTTTTTATAATCTAGTTTGATTATTCAATTATTTCTTAACTCAATGCAAAAAACCGCATAAAAATATTTGCATTTTTAACGGAGTTATAAGCATTTATGTATCAACGCTTTCATAGCCGCACCCATATAATTTCGAATTTAAGTAGCGTTTTCTCAAAACTTAATTTTTGACGACTAACACCAAGATTTAAAAAAAAAACTATTAGATGGAATGGCTTAAATTTTTTTGTTGCATGCACATCAAATCATTATCTATAGAATTAATTAATAGATTTTAGATAGTTTAATATTTTGAGTATTTTTAATGAAAAAAAGTTTTAGGGTTTTTTTAAATGTTCAAATTTGAGATATTTTTTAATAATGATGCGGCTATAAAGGGGTTGATGCATAAATGCTTATAACTCCGTTAAAAATGCAAATATTTTTATGCGTTTTTTGGTATTGAGTTAAGAATTAATTGAATAATCAAATTAGATCATAAAAAAATCGATTTTTAGAAAAGTTTTCAACCATTGAGCCCCCTTAAATGATGTACACTTTTTTCCTATTTCTTATTCTTCCTTTGCTAAATAATCAACATTTGATGGAGACATGTGACTAGAGGCTTTGTCCGTTAAATTCATGAATGTTCTTTCCATATAAGGGCAGAATTTCTTCTTCAAAAATTGGTTCAAATATATTCTCTTAATATTAGAGTAAATTAATTTTGGTTTTACTTGAGACCTTTTTGATTTTTAATTTGTCATTGTAACAAAATCATGCAAACTATCATGAATTACTTTCGAAACATTGCTTTGCACTAACAAAGTCATTTCTTACCGTCATTTCTTTCAACTAAACAGTAGAAAATTCATCTATTTTAATGTAATCATTTAAGGTGTCATAGGACTTTTAAACTTTCAAAAATTTCGAATTAAAAAAAAATATATGTTAATGGATAAACGTTTCTGAACATTATAAAACAAACCGCATTAAAAAATTCCTATAATTACTCGAGTTATAGCCTAAAACGTATAAAGCACCAAATGATTTGTTTTGGTAAAATGAAACTTTAAAGTCATTTTTCTCAGATTGAGGTTTTCGAGCATAACGCGCAGCATTACTTGAAAACTGTTCAATATTTTTTCATGAAATTTTTAGAAGACATATGATATGTTAGTCTGTTTAAACTGAACCTAAATTTAAATGTTTATTGTTGAAAAAAAAATTTTAGGCGGTTATAGTGATGAAAATTTTAAAATTTTGTATAAGCTAAATAAAATGTTTCATTAAAAATATAAAAAAGCTTTAAATACACATTTATTTAGATTCAGAGTAATTATTATAATTTAGAGTATAATTGGGTACCAAAATTGTTGATCTAGATGCAAAATTTATTTTGTAATCCTGCGCGTAAGTTGTCATGGCAATTTTCTGCTCGTCAAATGTCAGGCAGTTTGAAGCCCCCTATAAATATTAATTCTGCATATTGTAATTTTATAAATATATGAAATGAAATAACATTCTTATACCTTTCATCACTCCAAAAATTGTGTTTAAAAAACATATACATTTTAAGATATTAAATGTTGAAAGTAGTCATTTTTTTCATTTTTTCCAAATTTAAAAGTCCTATGACCCCCTTAAAGATACAGCTGCCTCATCAAGTTTTAGCAAAAATTTACATTTCCATATTATTTCCCAATATCACAAACTATTGCCTATATATATATATTATTAACTATATGCCGCAAAGTCCTTTACTGTAAAGGACTTTGGGATACAGTTTCGTTAGGAATAAGAAGAAACGGAAATGACTGTACTAAGAAAAAAATTACGTTCGTTGAACATTCGAGTTAGAGCTATTGTTTGAACCATAACTATCAGATAAAAAAGTATCATGCTAAAAAAACTTTAACGCAAAACTTCACTTTGATTAACTAAAGGAAAGGTGATTACTGATTTATTTATTTTTATTTCATCCTACAAGGACATGGTTTATGCCATAATTAAATTAATGAAACGTAGATGACCTCAGTCGGCTACTTTATACATAATAAAAAATAATACAAATCAATTTAAACAAACACATATCCTTTTGCTTGAAAACCATATTAAATCATATTATACCATATCAGGGAATTAAAAAAAATTGTTTCTGAAAATTCAAAAAGCAAAATCTTTAGAAAACAAAGAAAATGTTAAGAAAAAACTAACAAAGTAAAATCGAACTAATGTCAAATTTATACAAATTTCATACACAAAAAATATCGTATATTACATCCAAAATCACTATGGAAAACAGATTATACAATAAAAAAGTAAAGATAATGTCATAATAATGGTTGTAAAGCATCGATAACATACCAGTAATAAAATTATAAGTAAATGATTATTACTTACATAAAAGCAAAGAACAAGAAAGTCTTTTACTCAAATGTCAACATCTGAACCCTGGAAGAAAATAAAATAATGTATCAAATATTTCATATTAATACGTTTTAATTATTAATGAGAAACTTTTTTTAGATATTTATCTCGTTACGTTTCTGTTGTTTCTTCAACGAAACACCTATCGCAAGCTTTACTGAATACTTTATACTCTCTAAATCATCATTAAGTATTAAAGAGTTTCGAGATAGCGTAAAAGCTGTACTTGAAAGGAACGGAAGGAACTAAAAGGAAAGTTTAGGGCCATTTATTTACTACTGCTACATTAACTTCAGAAGATAAATTGATTTGCGTGCTGCACTCTTGGGTCATATAACTTTTGAAGTATATAATTTTATTTCTATTTACTTCTTTAAGACATTACAACTATTTATTCTAATGAGAAGACAGTACAAATGTATTAAAATAAATCTTAATTAGTTATTGTAATGAGTCAATAACAATTAAAATATTTCAAAATCATTGTAACCATTTACTAGATTTCACGTTCATTTCATCATTACATCTCTTATCAATACATAGCATTAGCAGATATAAAAGTATTTTTTTTTTAAATAGAAACTTAAAAGTATGTACAATACAACACTGACTTAATGTTTTTTCTTTAATATTGAGATAAAATATAATGGTTTATATTTACCTATGTTTTTTTGTATGTGAAACAATCATAGTAAAATTTTATGTATATGAGTATAATTTTTATCACAGTTGTCAGTTTACCCTCCCCCTTCAATTTTTATTAGAAATTTCGAGTTAATACCGAAAATTTATATAAAATATTTTCACTTTATACCTAAGTGACGCTCACTAAATAAACGATAAAATTCTAATTTTTTTTTCTGGTGTGCACTAAAAATTTTGTATAAAAATGGATGCCAAACCGGCAACTCTGATTTTGTTAGGATTTAAAATCTTTAAACGGATTTTTAAGCCAATAGAATTGCTAATTTTAATTTTCTATAGATTTTCCCTAATGGCCGATGTGGGATGATAAGAAGTTTTATTTAAAAAAAATTAAAACACCATTTTACTGTGGCATTTCTAACAAAAAGATTGTTAGCTTACAAATTATCTAAATATTTACTTTTGAAAATTTTCTTTTTGAACTACAAATTATTTTCCCTGGAATAAAATAAAATAATGTATCAAATATTTCATTTTCATAAGTTTTAATTATTAATGAGAAACTTTATTTTAGATATTTATCTCGTTACATTTCTGTTGTTTCTTCAACGAAACACCTATCGCAAGCTTTACTGAATACTTTATACTCTCTAAATCATCATTAAGTATTAAAGAGTTTCAAGACAGCGTAAAAGCTGTACTTGAAAGGAAAGGAAGGAACTAAAAGGAAAGTTTAGGGCCATTTATTTACTATTGCTACATTAACTTCAGGAGATAAATTGATTTGCTTACTGCACTTTTGGGACGTATAACTTTTGAAGTATATAATTTTATTTGTATTACTTTCTTTAAGATATTATTACTGTTTATGCTAATGAGAAGTCAGCACAAATGTATCTATATGTGCTTTACGATAATTATACCTTCAAACACACAAGGCCAGAAATAGCGCGTGAGAAAATGAAGAGATTTAAGCCATTAATTGAGGATAAAAATGATTCATGTTTTGGAAATTCACGATTTTTGAAAGTGAATTTTTATTAGAGTTTAATCGTGAAATAATATGTAATTTCTCGAAAAAGAACATGGGCAAATCTAAATCTTATTTTGTCATATCTATCATCTATACATATAATAAAACAGTAGGACCCGGTGTGTCTGTACATTGAAGATAATTGACAAAAATGGAGTCAGGGCGATAAAAGAAAACCAATGAAACACAAAAAAAATTTTTTTGAATTTTTTGTCTGTCTGTCTGTCTGTCTGTCTGTCTGTCTGTTTGTTCGAGGTTATCTTCGTAACTACTGAATGGATTTTTATGCGGTTTTCACTAATGAAGAATGCACACTCCCGGACAGTGTATAGGCTTTGTTTCATCAAAATCGGACAACAGACAAAAAAGTAACAAAAAGAAACAAAAGAAACTATTAGGTGCGCTGCTCACGTTTTTTAGTACATAACGTTTTTTAGTACATATAAAATCCAATAGATGTCACTGTGCGATTTTAAAACGCGCTATCGTTATGTTTTCGCCAGTCTACTTAAGTATGAGAAAGTTTCAAGCTGGCTGTCGTTCCATGTGGTTTAGTCGGTAGAACGTCAGTGCGCCATACTGATGGCCCGGGTTCGATTCCCAGCATGGAATTTTTTTTCACTATGTTGGCATTAACGCCTATAAGCAATTAAAAGAATTTGAAATATTGTATTCAAGGCGAATTTTCTCTCTGGGAAAATTTCCTTGCATTAATATGTCAGTGTAATTTTTTTTTCGATTTAATTTTTTTTTTCGAAACTTTGTTTTTCTTAAAAAATTACAGTAAATATTTGATATTTCCCAACGTTTTTTGAATGATCGACTTGCTTTTTTTTTTTTAATGTATGTCTGAACCTTATCTAACTACTTCTTCAAGATTTCTTTAGATAAACCGACCAGCGTAGCGGGCGAAGGCCGCTAGTTTATAAAATAAAATGAAAAGAATAATAAATTCATTGTTACTTATAATCTAAAGTATATTATTTTATATTAATTATATTTTAGGATCGCATTTAGATATTAAGTAACTAAATAAATAAATAAATAAAAATTGAGTTTTTTTTAACATAATGAATAAATTATTGAATTTCGGAATGGAGCTGAATCTATACATTTATGGGTTTTTTTTTTCATAGGAGGATTGTTTTAAAAGAAAATTTCAATAAGTAATTCACCCAAATCCTCACTTTCATAAAAAAAAAAAAAAAAAAAAAAAAAAAAAAAAAAAAAATGGCATGAGAATTTTCACCAAAATCTTAATAGGGAATCTTGATTGGTAAATCTTAAAGTCAGTTTTAATTATTAAAATACGCACTGAGTTAAAAATAAAAATAGTAACTAATATATCTTAAAAATGCAAGTATATTTATATCTTATAGAATAGAAAATAAAGTCTTTTTTTACTGAGTTTAAATTCGTCAGTCCAAAGATAAGTGTTACGCGGGACTGCAAAAAATTTAAACATCAGTTTGGAACACCTCCTCCCTTATCAATGTGTTATCATACCACGAACATCCCCCCCCCTTGTCCCCGGTAATAATATCGTCATCAAAGCGGTTTTTATAGAAATTAGTTCTTCGTATAGAGTAATCTAAAAAAGTGATTAAATTTATTTTGTCTATTCTTTATTGATCCAAATGAAGTGAAGTTATTATAATATCGCTTTATTAAAATAATACTTAAAGTATATAATTACTATTTAAAAGTATCTTATAATAGGCTTTTTGTTATATAATGCATTCAACAGTAATAAAATCTTGCTGCATTTGCCCCGAACGGAAGAGGGGATAATTAGAAATTCTTAACTTCAAAATAATTATACAATATTCTTTGTGTGTTATTTATTAGTAAAGATAAACTTCATTTTAAATATACGTTACGTATGGTTTCTCGAAATCGTGATTATATATTCATGCACATATGAAGATGAATAGTGTGAAACGTTTAAGTATCCCATATTTTAAAATTATATCAATTTATATTAATATAGTGATTTGAATAATAACTTTGTGTTTTCATAAAAATAGGTAACAGACTAAAAAAGATAATATTCTATTTTGTCAAAGACCATGTTACAAATAAAAAATATGGATGAGGATTTTCCAAGTTTTTTTCCAACAGTGTAATCTTAGAGAAAATGTTACTTTACTCAATCGAAAAATGCTGTGATTTAACAGAACAATTATTTCTCTAATATTATACTGATGTGTAAAAACGAGATAAAAACTCGCCCCTAAAAAAGAGACAATTTTGATTGGATCAAAAATAATATCGATATCAAAAGAAACACCCCCTCCCCCTGAGATACCTCAAGATATCATGTGCAGATCCTCCCACCTCCCACAAATAATAACTTTATATATGCACAGCCCATTTTCTATTTAAAAATTATTTCGTTTAATTTGTTAAAACACCACTTAAACGTTTCTTTAAAAAAAAAAAAAAAAAAAAAAAAAAAAAAAAAAAAAAAAACTCGTATGTAAATTTTAATAGTTAAAATTATGTAAATTTTACATTTCTCTATTTAATTTTACTATTACTATGAAATTATTTATAAATTATTTTAATATAATTGCAGACTTATTTATTTATTTATTTATTTATTTAATATAAGTAAAATTTACAAAAAAAAAAGTCAAATATGTATTGTTTCTTTTTACATTTTTTCACGGTTGTAAATTTACAAATGGGTTTTTCTAAACTTAATTCGCAGTTTAAAAAAAACTTTTCAAATTTTAAATATAATTAGATAAGAGTTTAATTTATTTTTTTATATACTTTACTCTGAATGCGATAAAAATCATTAAAAACTACAATGTCTCAAAAATACTTTCACTTGAAATATGATACTTTATTTTTTTTTTAAATAAATTATATAATTGTTTAATAACTGCACTTGAAATTTGTACAAAGATAAAATAATTAAAAATTTAATCTTAAATATAGCATAATTTAATTTTCTAATTACGTTTTCAAACATTTTCAGAAGTTTTATTAAGTTATTATTTTCTCTGAATGTTTTTTCTTATTCATAAAGAAAAAAATTTAAATTAATTATCTTTAATAAAAAATATTAAAAAAAGGGATTACTTTTTTATATAAAAATGAGGATGAACAGAGAAATCTAAGATTCTGCTTTTAATTCTGACTGGATATTTAAACTAATTTCATCTGCAACAAACATAATATATTTCAATGATTGAAGCTTAAAAAAATATACTTAAAAATATATTTAATCAGGGATGAATTTTTCACTAACAATTACAATATTTCAAAATAATTGTATTCAATTACTAGACTTCATCCCATTACGCCATTATACCTTTTATCAATATATAACCATAGCAGATTTTTTTTTTTTAATTTAGAGATAAATTATAACAAGGGTTGGCATGTTTTAAACCGATCAGTTTTAAGCATATTTTAAACCGTGAATGGAAACAACAAATTTTTTCTTAAAAAAAATGGTTTTTTAGAAGAAATATTATGAATATTTTCTCATTTTTATATAAATAATTTAAGTGTTTCAATTTATTGAATATATGGAATTTCTAATTTTAATACTTCACTTCAGTAACAAGCATTAGATATAGTGGATGTAGATAAAAGTTTTATGTATAGGATAAAAGTAATGCGTTGGTGAACATATCTATTGCTTATTTAAAAAAAAAGCTTAAAACACGTGAATTGATCAAAGGGAAAAAGGATAAAAATATTCAGTATTTAGCACAAAACATATTAATAAATAATGGATATTATTTAAAACAATTAACATCATAACACATTCATAAGGATTTTCAAATATATATATAAAGTTTTTTTTTTTTTTTTTTTTTTTTTTTTTTTTTTTTATTGGGGCAATTATTTTGAAGAATTAAAATCAAAATATAAATTTGAATAAGAGTATTAAAAAAACTGGCTACTAGTTACAGAATTTTAATAAAACCAATCTATTTTCTTTTTTGTTACCTGCTAGTCAAATGAACAAAAATGCTGAATTCAAATTCTCTGTCAAAAAACAAAACTCTAAGAAGTATTTGAAATTCAAGCATATTACATTTATCGAATTATATCAAATGTTTTCTATTAGTAATAAACAACAACAAAAAAAAATCATAAAGTTTCTCTAGGTATCTATGTTTCACTGTGTAGAATAAGTTATTCATTGAATTTAAGATTGTTTACTGATACTGCTTAAATTAAAATACGAATTTTTTCAATTTTGTACACAAATCCACTGCAATTATTCAATTTAAATTATTTTCAAATTAAGCTTTACTACTTATGTATGCAACAACGTTAATATTTATCTATAAACATGCATTTACTAAGTATTAGGAAAGGGTTTAAAAAAACTTGATTTAAACCAAAAACACTTCGTTAAAATCTAAAAACTAGAAACAATTTTTTTAAAAACTTTATTTAAAAAAATATCAACAATTAATCAACAAAAACACATAATAATGTAATGGGTTGTCATATTGATGTGTAGTATGCAACATAAAGTCATTTCTGTAACGATGGTAAATAGTGAGAGTTTTTTTAGAAAGCGTTCCACACTCTGAGCTTTATGGCGAAATTCCTTGACCACCAGAAATATTTACATATAATTTTTATGGAGTTTTTAAATGCAAACCTGTCACTGAATAATTTATTATAACAAAGAAAATAATAGTTAAAACGGTATAAAACTTAATAAAATATTAAGTAAAAAAATCATGATTAAGTTAAAACAAAAAGTGATTAAAAATACCTTTGTTTAAAAAAATGAAGAAAAAATCCTGCATACTTATTTATTATTTTTTGCCATTTTTTTAATATAATTGCTTTTGAGAATTCTGCAATGGAAAAGCAAATTTACAGCGTTATCTTTCAAAAAATATTTTATAACTCAATTATTTAATTACATGTCTTAGTACTTGGCAATGATTATATAATATTTTTGCAAAGTTTCTCGGCTCTACTGTTTTTTAGAAAAAGATATCAAAATAAAGTATCGATAACACAAAAAATAAAACTGAAAGAGATTAGTTGTAACTTGTGAGGAAAAGCGAAGGCTAAGTCAATTAATATTTTTTTATATCCGTAGGTTTAAAAATATCTTTGTCGGGGGTTAGATAGTTAAAACAATTAGTTGAGTAAAAAACTCAAATAGTAGTACCGTCAGTAAATTAAAAAATTATATTTATAGGTTAAAATATATCTTCGTCGAGGTAAGGAAGTTAAAAAAAATAGTTGCGTAAAAAAATCAAAAAGTATCTCATAAATAATATTTCAGAAAAAAGAGTAGTTTTTTATCATACATTTTCTTTGTACTTTCTAATTTTCATTAAAACTCCGAGAAAACTTTATAAAATGCGTTGGACAGATAGTTAAAAAATGCATAAATACTTATTAAAAAATCATTTATCGCGAGAAATTTATGAAACATTTATCCACAACATGTAAATATTGCAAAACATTTTTATCAATAGTCAAGTTTAAATTTCTGTAAATAAAGTTAATTCCTGGAAAAATAAATGAGCTTTATCATCAAATATTATAGTTAAGAGTCAGCAACATTTTCTTCACCTGATTTTAGAAAAACTTTTTTTTCTACATGCTCTTCGTTTTATGGTGAAGTAGGTATGCGGGCAGTCTGGCTGGTGGGGGACGTTGCGTTTATAATATGGAAGAAGGGATTATGTAGATGGAAAATTACGTCATTTTATCGTGACTTTTGTTTATTAAATCTGTTTCTACTATCTGCACTTGATATTTATCCATTATTGCCAGACGTTGCGTATTAGTATTGCTTAGACCCTGCCACTTTCCGATTTTTAGGTTAAAAATATGTCATCTTCATGTCATTTTAGCAAGTTTGAAAAATTTAGCGTAATGCACTTTAGCTATCAGATAACCAAAAATTAATTTTTCAGACACAGCTTCGGTTGCAAAGTAAATGTTAGACTGCTTTAAATCTGGCTATGAAATCGCCGGTTTGAAAAAAAATGTAAATAATCTCTTGAATTTATCATAGATATAGTAACAGTTAAATGTTTCAGTTAGATTGCGAAGACCTGCAAAATACTTTCAATTTATACGTTTCTAGAAAAAAACAAACTCAGACTTGCCAAGCCTTCAACTTTTGCAGATTACTATTATCTAAAAGGAAATATTGTTCTTTAGAATCGCTCAAATGTTCCAGTTAAATAAAATAAAAAAAATTCTGTTATAAAAAACTGATACCTAAAAATACTTTCAGCTTTGCATGCTGTTGTGAGCCTTAAAATTAAACCTAAATCTTTTAAGAAATTCAGACATGAGACTTTCTACAGCGGGCAGATAGACAGATAGTCCATAGTTATAAACAGATTTCGAAGATCTTAGAACAAAAGAAAAAAAATGTTTTAAGTACCATATTTACTCGTGTATAACGCGCACTCCGTACTTTACAAGATAAAATGGCGATTGTTTAAAATCTCGTATATAACGCGCACCATAAGTTTGATATGCAAGTGAATAAATGACCAAATGAATTTCAGTGAAAAAAGTCGAAACAAACATTACATCAGGCCAGAAAATAAGGCGAACATATATTTTTAGACTTCAGATAGGAAGTGAATGGCGGGGAGGGGGGATCAGTGAGTGACCGCAGTGAGAATTTGTAATTTGCGTTTAAAAAATGTTACTAGCTCTGTTGTATAAAAAAGGGCATAGAGTGAAATAAAGATGCAGAAATAGTTCAACATCAATTAATTAGATTTTCCGAGTTTTAATGTCTTCTTTGAATACATTTCTTGAAACAAATGAATATCGTGTTATTACATCCAGACACAAAAAATTATTCCGTGTATAACACGCACCTAGAAGTTTTGCCCTAATTTTTTGAAAAAAAAAAACGCGCGTTATACATTAGTAAATACGGTAATAAATAATCTATTGATATATTGAAAATATAATTTCTTGAGAACATTAACAAGAAACCTAACAGAATTCATAAAAATTATCTATTTCAACTAAAAATATTTTATTACTTTTGTACTTATTTTCCAAATCCTTTATTTGTTTAAATAAGTTTTAATCTCTTTTTACACAACTACCGTGCAATGAAACAACTTAATTATTTAGAAAACAATTTTAATAATTGAATTATTTTTATTACGCCTTTAAACATTTTGCAGCCATTATGCTAAATCCATATAATCTTTTACTCTTTTACTTAAAGTTGAAAAACGATACTGAATAAACTTGCAGTAACACAGGCGATAAAAATTAAAAAGATTATTCGTCGCTTAGGAGAGAAAAACAGTAAATTACATTTTGTTTAAAGTAAAAAAAAACTTTTTTTATGGAATGCGCCATAGAAAGTCTCAAATTATTTAGTACTAAAAATTATATTTATCAATATGTAATTAAAAATTGTTCCATACAAAAAGTGATTTCTTAAATTTTCTTATTAAAACATTATACAATTTTGCAAAAAGTGCTAAGGAAAGCCTTTTAAAGATAGTTTCTTCTATATTGTCATAAAATTATTGTGATTTTTTTCGGATAGAAAAAACATAAATACTATCATAGGACATTTTGCATTTTATTATTTTTTAAATTTTACTTTTATATTTAACTTTTTGTGTACAAATTTTTATTTGTATTTTTGACGGAATGTTGGTCAGTTGGACAAAATAGGCCATTTTTTTGTGCGACATTTTGAAACTTTACGATAATGAAAAAAAAATGATAAATTAGACTTTTTACGTGATACAAGTCCGTGAAATAAGTTTTTCAGTTCAGAAAAAAAAATATACATACCATTCCTATTTCAGTTTTTTCTTTTTAAATTAAAGAAATCGGTCAAATTGTTTTCAAGAAAAACTATCGCCCAGTTTGGAAAACGCGCTCCAAGAAAAAGAAGTTTAAATTAATTTTGCGTGTTATGGTCAGAGAAAAGAAAGTCTGTAAGGATTTGGAATATGATGAAACGGCTTTGGATCAACGATCGAGGCACATGTATAAAATGAAGAAACAAAAATCGAAAATTTCGGCCCAAATACATAGAATTCAATTCCCTCCCTTAATTCTCGCTCCTATTAATATGATACACAGATGTGTTGTTGTCTATTTCGGACGCTCAGCTTAAGATTAAAAAAAATCTGAAACCAGAAAAACTTAGCAGACATTTGAATATGGTAAATTGTAATAATCACGTACGAATTTGTTTTGTGTGATTTATGTTAAAGTAAGCTGTCTATTCGGTTGATAATTTCATTTTAATCAGTGTTGCCAGATTGGGGATTTCGTCCCCGTTTTGGGGGATTTTGAACCTCTAGGGGAATTTTTTGGTGACAAGTAAATCTTGGGGACATGTTTGGGGACTATAAACATATTTGGGGAAAAACTTGGGGAATTATTATCACAATTTCAAATTTTACTTTCAGACATTTGCCAATACTGGATCTGTCTTGAATTCGATTTTGGTTTGGTAAATGAAAATAAAATACAGAAATAATAGATATAAATCATTCTCATGGTCTTGCTCACCTATTGCATTCACTACAGATTCATTATGATCTGCACTGGGCCATCTGAATTTTCAGTTAGAGTTTTCCTGTCATTGTGGACAGAAACACAAGAGCAGAAATACATTTCATTTAATAGTATAGTAATTGTATGACAAAAATAAAACAATTTTATAACCTTTTTTTTTGTAGTTGTTTCTCGCTTTGAGTATACATGCAAAATTCTGTCGCTTAAATGTTAATTTTTTTTTTTTTCATAAATGGGGAATTTTTTCAAAAAATGCTTGATTTGGGGAAAAAATTGTGTTTAAAATTGTTAAAAAATCTTTATAATGGAAAATTGTAAATTTAGAATTTTCCTTTTTGAGTAGAAATTGTGTTGGGGACTTTTTCAGAAAAAAGCCCTGATTTGGGGAAAATTTCAGAAATTTTGGGGAAATTGGCTTTTGACAATCTGGCAACACCGATTTTAATTTTAATTAGTGCTTAGCAATAAACATATATAAATATATATATGGGCCTGTAACGGGTTTAAAGAGGGGGCACAAAAATGTTACGACAATTAGCTATATCCCAGAAGCCGTTTTAGGTAGAAGTGTGAAATTCTGAAAACTAAATTTACTAAAACAGCAATTGTATATGTATTTCAACGGTTTTAGAAATTTCGTCTCCTACCGGGGCTAAAGGTGGTCGAAAATTGTAAAACATTATTGTTACATATCAGCATCCGTTTTAGGAATAAGTGCTAAATTTCAGAAAATGAATCTTCTAAAAAAATAATTAAAATGTATTTGAGCAAATTTAAAAATCCCCATCCTAAGCCAGTTAAAGGGTGGTAGAAAATTTTACAATATCTGGTTATATTTCAGTAGCAGTTTTAAGTAGGAGCGTGAAATTTTAGAAAATTGAACTACTAAAAAATAATTAAACATATATTTCAACGGATTTAAATATTTTCATCCCAAGGGAATTAAAGAGAGCCGAAAATTTTCGAACAAGTGGCCATATATCAATAGCGGTTTTAGGTAGAACTGGTAAAATATCTGAAAAAAACCCTACTAAAAACATAATTAAATATATATCTAAACGATTTTAGAAATTTCCTTTTTAAAGGAGAAAAGGAAGGGGGGGGAGGGAATTCGAAATATTTTGAATATTTGGTCATATCTCAGCAGCTGTTTTATGTCGAACGCAAAATTTCAAAAAATATATAAATAAATAAATCTAATAAAAATAGATAAATATGTATTTCAGCGATTTTAAGTTATATCTCAATAAGGGATTTTAAAGAGGATCGAAAATTTTAGAGGATTTGGTCATATCTCAGCAGCTTTTTCAGGGAGGGGGGGGGTCGACAGATTCATGATAACAAACTTATTAAAAAACAATTAAACGCGCATTTCAACATTTTTAGAATTTTCACAAATATTAGATTAGATAAAACATAATTAAATATATCAAAACGATTTTAGAAATTTTCCCCTAAAGTAAAATTTACTCCTAACTTCCTTCTAATAAAAGAGGGGGGGATTTAAGAACATTTGGCCATATCACAGCAGCCGTTTTAGGTATGCTCGTGAAATTCCAGAAAATAAATCCACTAAAAGAATAATCAACTCATATTTCGAAGATTTTAGAAATATGCACTTCAAGGGGTAAAAAGTGGTTAAAATTTTTAGATCATTTGGGATCATTTACAAGCAGCAGCTTTAGATCTGGGGAGTGAAATTTTAGAAAATAACTCGACTAAAAAAATAATTAAATATGAATTTAAGCGATTTTTAGAAATCCGTTTCACCCTAGCCTTAAGATGATTAAAAGAGGATAAATCTTGTATGCGATTTCGCCCTATCTCAGCAGCAATTATAGATAGAAGCATAAATTTCAGGATAGCTAATATACTAAAACGTACTTAACCCCTTAACGCGCAGTTATAAGGGGTCGACAACACCTAAAATTCCCCCTGTTTAGAGACACAAAAACTCCGTGAATATTTGAAAAACTACTCTAATGGCTACTTTAAATCTTTCTTATGAGTTCTAGATGGCAGTACTACAGAGATCAAACTCTACTGTTTTTAAATAATAGGTAAAATTTTTTACTGTAATACGAGCTTCACAGCAATGCTCCTCTCACTGCGCTTATCAATGCTTTACTTATGAGAGGTTACCATTTTGGCAACAGCTGTATAATTAAAATGGTTAGTGCAATCTTTACAAAACAATACATGTGTACTCCTATTATTTTTTCTTTAAATTCCAACATTAAAGTGTAGTGCGCCGGAAAGGGTTAAATATGTATTTTATTCATTTTAGAAATTCTCATCCTAGGTTGTTGAATGAGGTGATCGCAAGTTTTAAGTCATTTCACTAAATTTTAAGGAAATTTTTAAGAGCAGATTGAAAATATCAGGCTAACAAATATATTAAAATAATAATTAAACACATATTTCAGAGATTTTTAGAATCTCCCCTCTCCTAAAAAAATTATATGTGTCGTAAAAATGTTAGGAAATTTCGCTATATCTCAGCAGCAGTTATAGGAAGAAGCAAGAAATTCAAGATAACAAACCTAGTAAAAGATAAATAAACACAGGAACTTCAGTGATTTTAGAGCTATTTTGTCGATTATGTTGGCAACATGGATTTAAAACTGGATAATATAAAATAATACGAATAAGACAACAATTAGACTAGGGTTTTTTTCCATCTGTGCTAGATATATTTCATTTGATTCAGGATTTTGTTTAGATAAACTGACTAACGTAGCGGATAAAAGCTGCCAGTGTATAAATGTTATTTAAATCACTATTTATAAAAAAAAATTATAAAGGAGTAAAAAATTTAAAAATAACGATATTTTCCCTACTGATTTGTATGTATAAAATGAAAATTAATGTGTAAAATTTCTCCATCAACTTACTTCGGCAAATGTCCGTTTCTTCTATCATATCTTTCTTTTTCTTTCAAGCATATAAGTAACAGAATATTTTATTTAGAATATTTGTATTTATTCAATTTCTGAAGTAAACAGGTAAGTTCTTTTTCATTTTTTATACATATTAGTCGATTCTTAACATGCTAAATGCTTATAATTACAACATATAATCATTGAGATAGGTTTTAAGTAGAATTTTCTGCATAGTAAATGAAATCCATTGACAAATATCATTAAAATGCACTAATAAAAATCTCAATTCCTAAAAAACGAACTATATTTCGAAAAATATGTATTTTTTATAACTATTCTTTAAAATTCTACAACAGTAAAATAATTTAATAACTTAAAATTCTAAAAGACATTTTTATAATTTTATGTATAATTATGCTTTTCAACATTTACAATTATTATATTGAATAGTTATAACACTTCACTTTTTTTATTATTCTTAAATTGGAAAAAAAAATTAATGACAGAAGTTACAAAAATATAATCTTAGCTTAAGAAAAAAAAAAAAAAAAAAAAAAAAAAATCTTTTTTTAACAAATAAACGCGTTTTTTTTATGGAATTTGGCTCACACGTCTTAAAATCATTTATTTACATATTAACAATCTCCATTCTGAAGTTATTATTAATTACTGCATAGCATTTCTTTTTCTAAAACTATCTTCTTATTGAAATTTCATTAGACTGTAACATCCCCCATTCCATGAAAAAAGTTAAAGCAAATGATTAAAGCATATAAATAGAATATGTATCGAGCATGTTTTAAAATACATTTTCATTAGAACAATTTCACTATATGGATTTATGACAATTTATTTTCTTGTGAAACAGTTGAATAATTGGTGTTTGAAATTCCACGACTATAAAACCATTTTACAACTTAATCTACGAACTTTTTTATATTATTTCGCTATTTAAATGGATCTTTAAATATTTGACAGGTATTGTATTAAATGTAAATAATAATTTTGCCATGCATTATTCTTGTATCAAAAAGAAAAGAAGAAAAGAATAAACATGCTGCAAATGTTCAAATAGTAAAACGTATTTTTAAAGAGCTTAGACATAGCTTGTAGAAAAAAAATGAAACAAATTACTACTTTTATCAGCAAATGAACAAATTTTTTTTTTTTTTTTTTTTTTTTTTTTCAGAAAAATGGTGGGAATTTTTTTTAGCTAAGCATTAATTGTACTTCAGAAAGTAACCATAAATTATCTTAAAACAACAACAAAAAAAATTGTTGATCCTATATTCTTTTTTAAACTATATAAATTTCCAGAAATAAATTTTAAACAGTTTTTTATAAGATTTATATATATATATATATATATGTGTGTGTGTGTGTTTGTAAATATTTAATATCTATAGGAATAAGATCTTTAAAATTTTCTTCTTTCTAATTTAATAAGATCTTTTAATACAGATTTCCAGTAAACTCACAGTGAAATTTGACAAATCTCATTAAAAAGTTTTCTTTTAAAAGACCTTAAAAAAATCTAGTGTCTCATATATAACAGCTCTTTTAAATTCCAAAATACTAAAGCCATTTAATAACTTAATCGTTCAAAAAGGAAGAAAAAAACATTTTTATCATTTAATTATTTAATTTATGTCTTTGAACGTTTTCCAGCTATTATTTCAATACTAGAACTGCCATTAAGAGGCATTTTGACCCTTGCCAAATTGTTAATAGTCAATTCAGACCAGAAACTTTTTCATAAAATATGTTTAATATATATAGTATAAAACTAAACCAATTTAAAAGTAAAACAGTTTTAAATAAAAATTCTGGTTTGAAACATTTTTTTATAGAACTTGAGTAAAACAGCCGGCGCCGGCGGTTCTAGTGTTAAATCTCTATAATCTGGCTGTTTTACTATATGGAAAAAATGTGGCTGGTTTTACTAACAAGTGAGCATTTTTTTTTTTTAGAAAAGTGGTGGAGAATGTTTTTTAATCAAACATTAACTGTACATCACGAAGTAACCATAAATTATTTAAAAACTAAAAAAATATTTTTTTGTTGATCCTATATATATATATATATTTATTTAACACTAAGAGTTGCCAGAAAAAAATAACTAAAAGAATTTAAAAAAATAGTTGATATCTATCGAAAGATGTTTTTAATACCAATTTCCAATAAATTCACAGTGAAATTTGACAAATCTCATTAAAAAGTTTTCTTTTAACAGACCGTAAAAATAATCTAGTGTCTCATTTGTAAACCGCTCTTTAAAATTCCGAAACACAAAAGCCATTTAATAACTTAATCGTTCAAAAAAGAAGAAAAAAACATTTTAATGATTTAATTATTTAATTATGTCTTTAAACATTTTATAGCTATTATATTAAATCTTTATAATCTCGCAGTTTTACTATTCTTGGAACGAGAAAATGATACTGAATAAAGGTGTAGTAACACAAATGATAAAACTAAAAATTATTATTCTTATCATGGAAAAAGAAAAAAATGGATAAAAATAAGCAAATTAAGTTTTTTTATGCCGGCAGTATATTAAAAGTATCTCGACATGCGGTGAATAAAATACCTTCGCTATTTTTATATAATTGCAGCATTTAATTGCATGTATAAATATTTGGCCGATATTATATTAAATATTATAATCACTTTGTCTGACATTGTTCTTATATATATATATATATATATATATATATATATATATATATATATATATATATATATATATATATATATATATATATATATATATATATATATATATATATATATATATATATATATATATATATGACGTTTTAAGGAGAAACTCGAAATATCTTCACTGTTTCCCCCCTTTTTAAACACGCAGTCGTGGCAAGCGAGGAAAAAACAAAACAAAACAAAATAAATAAATGTAGAAGATTAATTAAATTACACATTGGCTGCTGCAACTTACTTTATTCAACTACAGTCATATAGAGAGGGAAATGCTCCATTTGCAAGCCGTCTTGAACCGAATCATCGAAAAGAACAAGCAAAGAATATCTATCAACACCTCCCGGCTTCCTTCTTAAATCTAAAATCAAACTCTAAAAAATTCTGTACTCTCTAACCACCATTTTCTCATGTAAACATAATTCATGTCCAGTGTCGAGATTTTTATTTCATTCAGACGATAATTTTTATTAAAAAAATTATTTAACTTATTTATAATCGAAGTTAGAATTTCGAAGGCAGACGATATTTTAAGAGAAAAATGAAAAAGAATGAATTTATTGATATGCACAAATATCAAACGTTGAATGAGGGAAAATAAATAAATAAATAAATAAAAATAATGATATTTTTTAAAGGTATGGTTTTGGAATAAATTTAATAGACTTTCTTAAAAAGGGGTGATAAAACAGGGAAAAAATGAGTTTTATTTGGAATATTAAGAAATAAAGTTTAATTAAGAATATTTTTAATTTAGAGCCATCTTTTTAAATTTACGCATATTGGAATAAACGTTTTTAAGGCGAATTAAGAATTTATATCGTTGCCACAAAGATTAATAGATTAGATCTAGTAACAGGATTTTAATTTAATAAGTTGAACTAAGTACGGAATATTATTAAAAGGAAATTAATATAGTATAAAGGTTAATTTTGGCGAAAAAATATTAAATTTGTAATATTTATTTATTTATTTATTTATTTATTTATTTAAATATTACATAGCTTGCGTATAACATGAAGCAAATTACTACTTTTACTAGCAAGTGGCGAAAAACTGCTTTTTTTTAAGCTAAGCATTAATTCTACATCACGAAGTAACCATAAGTCATTTTAAAAGAAAAAAAATCATTTTTCTTGTTTCTTGTGAGATCTTGTGTAAATAATGTTAATATATATTTTTTAAAGAATAAAAAAAAATATTTCATAGTAATTGAAAATTTTTTAATACCAATTTCCAGGTAATTCACATTGAAATTTGACAAACTCCATTAAAAAAACCTGTTTTAAAACACCTAAAAAAAACCTATCGTCTCATTTGTATAACAGATCATCAAAATTCCACAACACTAAAGAAATTTAATAACTTAATCGTTCAAAAAATTAATAACTTTTTTATGATTGTTTATTTATTTAATTATGTCTATAAACATTTTACAGCTATTATATTAAATCTTTATAATCTCGCTGTTTTACTATTCTCGCAGCGAGAAAATAATTTTGAATAAACGTGTAGTAACACTAACGATAAAACTAAAAATATGATTCTTTGCTTGGAAGGGGAAAAAGGGGGCTAGAACAGAGAAAATTAAGATTTTTATGCCGGCAGTATATTTAAACTATCTCGACTTGCGGTGAATAAAATACCTTCGTCATACTTTTATATTATTTCAGCATTTAAATGCATCTTTAAATATTTGGCAGATGTTATATCTTATAATCACCTTGTCATATTCTTATATCAAAAAAGAACAAACATACAGCAGTTCAAATAATAATTTTTTTTTTAAAATATTACACATAGCTGGCGGATAACATAAAGCAAATTGTTATTTTTACTAGCAAGATAGAATTTTTTTCAGAAAACTGGCGGAGAACATGTTTTAGCTAAGCATTAATTGTGAATCACGAAGTAACCACAATTTATTTAATACAGTAGAACCTCCATAACGGACACTCCCGAATAGCGGACACCTCTATTTAACGGACAGTTTTCCAATCCCTACTCCCAAAACTTAAATTTTTGTATGTTTAACATCTGAATAACGGACATTCCGAATAGCGGACACTTTATTCGGCGATAAAAGATGAAAAAGTATTTTTTAAACAGAAAAAAAAATGAAAAAAGGTAAAAAAGCCTTTGAATTTATCAGGACAACGTATCACAAATTTTGTGATCACAGTCAAATGTAAGATTTTTTAAATGTAGATAAAGAGATGGGGAAAATCCCTCCCTTCCCCCAACGTTCAGTGCTAAATTCAGTGGGTTTCCCGGGAGAAATAATCTCCCAGACTATTGAAACGTCATCCAAGACCATTTTGAGATTTTGTGCTATTATAGATCAAAAAGTGCATTCCCTCTCTCCTGGCCCGGAACTCTACAATGTCCAATAACATCATACAGAAAAACAAATTACATATAATCGCAACCAAATATAAACTTTTGTAACAGATTTTTTTCACAATAATATAATAAACAGTAGATGAAAGGGAGCACAATTTTATTTCAATTTTATTGCTTAAAAATAATTTTAATTTCTGATTAATTATATAATAGAGGTTTTAATCATACAAAATTAAATTAATGAAACATTAAGCATTTCTTAGTTTTTGAATCTCTAAAGTTTTCCCAATAGCGGACACCTCCGAATAGCGGACAATTTTTGCGTTCCCGAGGTGTCCGTTATTTAGAGGTTTTACTGTATATATATATTTGTAGATGATCCCGTATTTTTTTAAACTTTAAAAGCTTCCAGGGAAAAAATGTTAAAATATTTTTTAAAAGAATGAAAAAAATATGCTTCATAATTATTGAAAGATGTTTTAATACCAATTTTCAGTAAATTCACTGTGAAAATTTGACAAACCCCATTAAAAATCTCTGTTTTAAAACACCTTTAAAAAATTTAGCGTCTCATTTGTATAACTACTCATTAAAATTCTACAACACTAAAGCCATTTAATAACTTAATCGTTGAAAAAAGAAGAAAAAGTAACGTTTTTTATGATTTAATTATTTAATTATGTCTTTAAACATTTTACAGCTATTATATTAAATCTTTATAATCTCGCTGTTTTACTATTCTCGCAGCGAGAAAATTGTACTAAATAAACGTGCAGTAACACAAACAATAAAACTAAAAAATATTATTCTTAGAATGGAAGAAAAAAAAAAGTTAGAAAAAAGCGAATTAAAATTTTTATGCTGGCAGTATATTTAAACTATCTCGACATGTGGTGAATAAAATACCTTCGCTATTTTTATATTATTTCAACATTTAATTGCATCAATAAATATTTGGTAGACATTATATTAAATATTATAATCATTTTGTGTGATATTGTTCTTATATATATATAAAGTACAGCAGTTCAAATAATAAAACGAATTTTTTATAAAAATATGTTATTCATAGCTTGCGGATAACATGACGCAAATTACTACTTTTACTAGGAAGAACATTTTTTTCAGAAAAGTGGCGGAAAACAGCTTTTTTAGATAAGCATTAATTGTACATCACGAAGTAACCATAAGTTATTTTAAAACAAAACAAAAAAATCATTTTTCTTGTTTCTTGTGGGATTTTGTGAAAATAATGTTAATATATATATTTTTTAAAGAATTAAAAAATCTATATTTCATAATTATTGAAATATGTTTTAATACCGATTTCCAGTAAATTCTGAGTGAAATTTGACAAACCCCATTAAAAAAACTGTCTTTTAAAACACCTTTAAAAAATCTAGCGTCTAATTTATATAACTACTCATTAAAATTCTATAACACTAAAGCCATTTAATAACTTAATAGCTTAAAAAAGAAGAAAAAAAATATTTACGATTTAATTATTTAATTATGTCTTTAAACATTTTACAGCTATTATATTAAATCTTTATAATCTCGCTGTTTTACTATTCTCACAGCGAGAAAATAATACTGAATAAACGTGTAGTAACGCAGACGATAAAACTAAAAAATATTATTCTTAGCTCGGAATAAGAAAAAAAAGGGCTAGAACAGAGCAAATTAAGATTTTTATGCCGGCAGTATATTTAAACTATCTCGACATGCGGTGAATAAAATACCTTCCCTAGCTCGTAGCTGGGGAATAATTACAAGGAAGAACAAAAATGAATTTTCTTGGCTCTCTGGAGGTTTCTAAGCCTCGGGGAAATAACCTAGTCTATGAGAGTTCTTCATCTAATGACACTATATTAAATTGTTAATATTCCGTATGGATATTTATGTTGTTTGGAGTATGTCATATTTCATTTTAAGTAAGCACTGAGAAATATTTATGGCGTATATTAGCCGACGGTAAAAAAAATACTTAACTGATGAAAAAATATGAGAGATTTTCCATGACAGTTATTAAGAAAAGAGAAACTAAAAGATTATATATTTCATTTTGTTTTTCTTTAGCATCTGGATACATGCAAGATGTCTCCTTTTTTTAATCTCCTGATATTTATATTAGTTTTTAAAATAAAAAACATATTTCATGTAAAAATATTTATGTTATATGAAAGTAATTTGCATACATGTGATGAATACGTTTTCAGTTCTGCATTTCAAAGATTGCCTAAAATAATTCTCTTTTGGTACTGTGCAATTAAGTTAGAATTTACATTTAATTAAAATAAAGAAGTATTTAGCATTCTACTTGATATTTTTACGTTTTAGAGTAATGTTCTTGTTTATATGAAGTTTTTATTTTATGTCTATATTTTTTAATCTCCCAATATTTCTAATATTCACTAAAATTACAAACATATTTCTCCAAAAAATGTTTTACGTGAAAGATAAAAATAATTCGAATAAATATGTTGAATGCTTTTTCAAATCTGCATTATTGTAAAAGATTGGCTTAAAATACTCTATTTTGATGCAACATAATTAAGGCACAATTTACATTTAATTTAAACTATTAAAATAAAACAGAAGAAAAAATATACTAACGTTCAGCATAAGGTTTTAAGCTTCAAAGACATGTTGAAACCTTTAAGAATCCTTTATTTTCCAACACATTATTAAAATGTTAAATTACTGGTGATTATTTAAGTTTTTCGGAACTTGCTACGTTTTAATTTAAATAAGTGATCGGAAATTTTAATAGTGTACATTATTCAAAACTCAAATGTAACATACATACCTCTGAGGGTGAGTTATTGTACGAAAAACTTTAACCAAATTTTCTTTTACAAATATCTAGATTTATATAGGTTGTCTATGTGGTTTAGTCCTTTCATTTTCTTTTTGATTAGCCATATTTTAAGTTTTGATTTACTTAGAACTTAAGTTAAATAATTCAATCGGTTAAAAACTAATTTAAAATCATTGTAAAAAATATGAGTTCATTTGATCGTGGAATAAAGAGCCAATACTTACTAATTTATTGAATCGCTTTGTAATTTCATCCATATTAACCCTTCTTTGCTTAGTGATGAAAATTTACATCACCTTTTATTTAACTTTAAAAAAATAAATTAAGTTCTTAGCAACCACTATATTTATATAGAAATATTAATCCTGTACAAATTACAAAAATGTGCCTCTAAATAAGATTAAAAATGTATCTAAAAAGTTATGGTGTCTAATCCTTAATATAAGAATAAAAAACACAATTATAAAAGAATAATTTATGCAGTTAAGGGTTAAAATTTTAATAAATATTAGATTTATATTTTAGTAAAATGTCATACATAAGTAAAATCAGAAATCACGTACTCGTATTGTGTAGGAAACCGAACAAGAAATCGCTTTCTTTCGATTCGCTGCCTTACACACTATTAGGGGCATTGCATGATAAATTTTGATTATAGAGGTATGTTACATTTATCTTTAACCTCTTATTTCGTAAATATTTAAAAATATAAGTTTAAATAATGCTATTTTTTCATGTTTTTTACAGACTTTGTGATCTTTTATCGCAGGTTTTTATCGCAGAATTTTTTGCCAAATTGAATCAGAAAGATACTCGGATTAAATAATGCAGGTTTTACAGTAAAAAATTACTGGTGAAAATAATATATCATGTGTACTTACGTAATAACGCCACTGCAAAAGAAGTTGCGCTAATGCGCCAATAAAGAGCAATCTTGTTGTTCGCAAACGTATCCAGTTAACGTTTGGATTCCTTGTTGCCTTGTTGCGTAATGATTTTTGACGCCGTTTTTTAGTGCTACGAAAAGGTATTCAGGATTAGCCAAAAACAGATTAAGATGCAATATTATTTTGAATCTATGCTAAACTCTATATCGGCCCATTTTCCACCGAAATCCGATTGTCTATTTTGTTTTTAAATAAAGTGCTTTAAATTTTGTAAGTGTTTTGATTTTAAATAATGTGTTTTATTTTATGATTTGTTGCAAAAATTTTAGGTGCAGATTGACAGGAAATTTCGTAGCATTAAAGCACTGGCATAAAATACTTTGAGATGCCAGACACTACCGCTTCGTTCAAATTGTTTGCACAGCTTTTATATTCACCAGCCTAACTAATTAGAGATCACCATTAAACTAATTAGCATATAATCTCACTGAAATAACCATGATGCTCAGATTCCTGGAATCACAATCATCTTTCGAATATCAGAAAGCGGCCACATGCATGCACAGGTGTTCGATTTCGGTCTCCTTATAAGCAAGGCCCTAGGGTATACCCTAGGGTTAACCCACTCTAGGGTATACCCTAGACTCTACCTAGGTATACCGCTCTAGGGTATACTTTATACAAAAAGAATAATGTAGTTTTCTTGAGAAACAAAGGATATATACATTTCATCAAAAAACCCAGACGGTATACCGCGTAAAGCCCCTCATACCCTCCACTAAATCCCTTCGTCATAAATGAGTTGCTAGATGTTACCAGACACTTATAATAGCATTTATATTTTACTAAAATAAAATATTTAGAAAACTTTGAAAAAATATTTTACTGTACGAAAATTAACAAATTTATTAAATTTATATATTGTCAAATACTTCTCTTGAAATACAATGTAATGCGTTTGATTCGAAAGTTTGATTTTCAGTTTAAGTTAAGATCTAATCTTTGGGCTAGGAATGCTTGATTAAATATGAAAACAGTTATTATTTGTATTCTGTCTCATTTACTTAATGATAAAGTTTTAAGAATGGATTAACCCCCCTTGTGGACGAGCGACACGCATACGTACCTTAAAAAGGCTTAAGAATCCTTGTTTATTTTTACCAGTAACATTTTACTGTAAAAATTGCCTTATTTAATTGGAGCATTTTCTTGATTTTATAAGTAATAAATTTCTGTTTTTTAAAACCGGTGATAAAACATTAAAAATTTCGTAAAAGACTTCCGTCGCGAATTGATTACGTACCTAACAATCGGCCAATTTGTACAAAAAATTATACAATTTTTACAACTGTGGCTTACAACATTTTCGTAGAATAGAAACTCAAATGGAAATACCGTTTGAGTGTTATAGCATTTACTTTCGCAAACTCACAAACCATGATTGCAATACTTATTTTACAAAATGTATTCAAAAGGTAATACATGAATCCTAAAATATTTTCAAACCATTTTACAAAATAATTTCACATGACACACATAAATACATTTTCTTTTCTTTTTCCCCAATTATTTTTGAAAAACAAAATCAACATGATTATTTATTCTTCGAAATAATGCATAAACTAAAGCACATAGCTTAGACCATTAGGAACACCGAAAAACAGAAATTTCAAATACAATGCATTTTATGGCGTTCCACTTCGAGAAACAAATATGCATTATTTTTATAAAAATGAAAACAACTGATACTTTACTGATAAATTATTCAATTTCTGAATGTGAACGAAACTAGTGTATTTTTTTAAGTTAACAAGAAAACAAAACATACATACTATTTTCCTGACAGACCATTTTTCAAACTCAATGATATGCGCAAATATTTGAATATATATATATATTTATTAAACTTTTACAGAAATACGTTATTTTTTAAGATACATTTTACAGAAAAATCGAAAAAGAATCACAGACAGATTCATGTTTTAGAAATTGTGTAACTAAATATACTGTATTCTAGAGAAAATATTAATCCGATAATCTTATAAAATTTATTAATGTTCATCGCTTTTCTAGCAAAAATAATTTGATTACTTTGTTATTATATTTTGTAGTGCATGTTTTAGGAGAAGCTTTATTTATTTAATTTATTTTCGTGTGAAAGTTTAACTTCAATTAGGTTTTTTTTGCCTCATGAATGTGTGTGTAGTTCCATGTTGATTTAATCATACATACGTGTATAGATTTTATTTTATAAACTTAATAAACATTAAAAAAGTACGTTGATTTATAATTTTAGAGGAACGTAGTTACAAATAACGGAAAATTATAAATAGAAAATAGAGAGTATAAAGTTTTACATCAAGAAGAAGAAATCAGCTTAAAGAAGAAAAATGTAATGTCTTCTAAAACAACCCACTTTTCAAATTTAAAGATATGCACAGTAATTTGAAAACATATTTGTTTATTTAATTGATACATTTTACAGAAAAATTGAAAAAGAATTACAGACCGATTCAAGTTTTAGAAATTGTGTAACTAAACATACTGTATTCTAGAGAAAATATTAATCCTATAATCTTATAAAAGTTTATGTTCGAAGCTTACATGCGAAAAAAAATTATTACTTCGTTATCATATTTTAAGTACAGGTTTTAGGAGAAGTTATATTTTACTCTTATTGTAAAGGCTTAATTACATATAGTTTTTTTAATCTAATGTATGTGTGCATAATTCCATGTGGATTTAATCATACGAACGTGTGTAAGTTTTATTTTATCAAATTAATAAACAAAACAAAAAGAAAAAGATATTTGTTGAAGAAATACATTGATTTATAATTTTAGGGGAACGCAGTTACAAATAATGGAAAAGTATAAATAGGAAATATAAAACATATAGATTTATCTTGAGGATATTATAAGAGAAAAATTGAATGTTTGCTATGAATTTGTAAAAAAATATATTTAGATTAACAATAAAAAAAGAAACATGTTGATTTATAATTTTACGGAAAAATAGAGACAAATAATAGAAAAGTAAAAATAGAAAATGAAAAATGTAAAGATTTAATTTGAAGATTTAAAAGAAGTAAAATTTAATGCGTTTTTTAAATTTGTATAAAAACGTACATCAATTATACTGCGTTATTCATTTATTGACGTAAAACGTTTTTGAAGCAAACAACAACAAAAACATATATACATACTATTTTCCTTACAGTCCACTTTTCAAACTCAAAGATATGCGCAAATATTTCAATACATATTGTTTTTTTATTTAGCTGATGCATGTAACAGAAAAATCGAAAAACAATTGCATACAGATTCAAGTTTTAGAAATTGTGTGACTAAACATTATTCTAAAGAAAATATTAATCCTATAATCTTATAACGTTTGTTAATGTTTGAAGCTTTCCCCGTGAAAATAATTTGACTATTTTGTTATCTTATTTTAAGTACATGCTTTAGCAGAAACTTTACTCTATTTTCTGCGCGTGAAGGCTGATTTTAAAGTAGGTTCTTTTTGTCTCATGTATGCATTTGTAACGCTATGTGGATGTAATCACGCGTTCGTGTATCGTTTCATTTTATAAACTTAATAAACATAAGAAATACGTTGATCTATAATTTTAGGGGGATGTAGTTACAAATGACGGAAAAGTATAAATAGGAAGTCCAAAATGTAAAGATTTTTCTTGAGGATATTGAAAAGGAAAAATTTATTATCTGCTATGAATTAAAAAAAAAATTAGATTAACAATAAAAATGAAAATTATCGATTTATAATTTTATGGGAACTTATCTACAAAAAATGGAAAAGCATAAATATGAAATATAAATGTAAAGATTTACTTTGAGGATATTAAAGAAAAAAACATAATGTCTGTTATGAATTTATAAAAGAATCATTTAGATTAACAATAAAAAAGAAACCTGTTGATTTATAATTTTACGGAACCTTAGCGACAAATAATGGAAAAGTATAAATAGGAAAATAATGTAAAGATTTAATTAGAGGATATAAAAGAAGAAAATCTTAATGCCTGCTATGAATTTATATTAAAAAGTATATTGGTTTTACTGTGTTATAAATTTACTGGCATAAAACATTTTTAAAGCAAGCAAACAAACAAACAACAGCAACAACAGAAAAACATACATGGTGTTTTCCTGACAGCCTGCTTTTCAAACTCAAAGGTATGCACAAGTATTTGAATACATATATTTTTTATTTTTTTATTTAACGGATAAATTTTACGTAAAATTCGAAAACTACTTACAGATAGATTCATGTTTTAGAAATTGTGTAACTAAATATACTGCATATTAGAGAAAATATTAATTCTATAATCTTATAAATCTTATAAAATTTCTATTACAATACTTTCTTCTATTGAAGAAAGAAGAAAGTATTGTAATCGAAATTTTTTCGACTTCCGGTTTTCGACGGATTTACACGTTTTAGGGGTCAGAGATTCCAAAAAAACATGTTTTTACAAAATGTCTGTCTGTCCGTGTGTCTGTGTGTGTGTGTCTCTCTGTGTGTCTGTGTGTATGTCGAAATTCTACCATTTAAAAGTGTATGAAGTTATGCATCGAATTGAACCAAATTTTTTGTGTAAGTGTATGACTATGGCTAGTTGGTCCTTCCTGAATTTAAAAAAATCCGTCGGAAGGGGGCGCTGCAATCGCGATTTTTTTGCCATTTTTAATATTGTACCGACCAAAAGTATATGAAGTTATGCCTCAAATTTAACCAAATTTTTTGTGTAAGTGTATGAATATGGCTAGTTGGTCCTCCCTGAATTTGAGAAACATCCGTCAGAAGAAGGCGTTGCAATCGCGATTTTTGTGCCATTTTCAATATTTTTCCGACCAAAAGTACATGAAGTTATGCATCGAATTGAACGAAATTTTTTGTGTAAGTGTATGGATCTAGTTGGATCGCACCGAATCTGAAAAAAAATCCGCCGTGTGTACTGCAATAGCGAATTTTATGCGATTTTCCATATTACATCACTTAAAAGTGTACGAAGTTAGTTCTAGAACTGAACTAAATTTTTTGTATATGATTATTTTTTGGTAAGGCAAGTAAGTCCTCCCTGAATAAACTCCCATAAGTTTATTTGACTATTTAGTATATTTATTTAAAAAAAAACATTTTTGTTTTATCGGTATGCCTGTTTGCCATGATTTATTTTGAAACAATTGCATAAAAAATCTTGTTAAAACAAATTGAGCATGTTCTGCAGTCTGCAATTTAAAAAAAAAATTGGTTAACCCACACGGAATCAATAAATCAATATGCATTCAATATTAAAAAACTATTGAACAAATTGGCCAATTATAAAGCATTTTTAATAATATAGAATATATCATTATTCATATTTGTTTTTTTTTCTAGATTTCCCAGAATTAAATTACAAATATTTATATTATTATATTTTAATTCCACCCCTCCCCCATAAAAAAAGATTTATTATGTATTCAACTATTTTTTAAAAATCTGTATTAAAATATATTTAAAATTACTTAATATTTAATAATAATTTATGTTTTTTGATAGTTAGCAGGATAAATAATTAATAAAAAAATTGTGAGAATATTTCAAAATACAATCTGCTTTAATGAAAATACATATACTTAAGCAATAATTTATTAAAATAAAAAAAGAATATTAAAAGTAATAAGTATTTTAAAATGAAATTGATACAAAAGAGCACTAATATGTATTTTTATCAGTCCTAAGGTCTAAAGAAATCACTCATGTTCATAATACTTTTATTGTAAAACTCTGACAAGGATTAAACCAATATTAATTAAAAAGCTTACCTACACAATAATGTAAAATAAAGTCCATTATCTCTGTTTTTGTCAAAAGGGTAAATTTATTACTGAACGTAGCTTCAAAAATAAATTACATATTCTATTATAATCAAATACTTTGTATTATCTTTGTTGATTTTATTAAAGTAATAATAAATATTATAATTAAAAAATGAAGTTTGCTTAAAAGATATTGATAATTTGTGTACCTTTAAAATCGCTTATTAAAAAAAATATTTTAACAGTTATTATTTATATTTTCATTAATGGAAGATGTCAAAATCTCTGTTCTGAAATATTATGAAAAAAAGTATACATAATTAATAAAATTTGTTTATGTATTGCATGAAAACGTGCACAATAGACTTCCTGAAATCCACACAGTTTGAGATCAGAGGATACATTTTAAAATAATAATTTGAATATAATAATGCTATCAAATGTATAATTAGTGCTTGCAACATATTGAAATAATTAAGTGAGGTAATAAATTAAAATGATAAAAAGTAAGATAATTAATAAATTTTTAAATAATGTTAATAATTTTTTAATAATGTTAAATTTAAAAAAATAAAGGACAAGTAAGTAATTAATGCATAGTTAAATATGGATAATAAAGAAGAGATACATTTTTCTTCAATTAATGAAACTTTTTTCATAAAGTTGCCGTATTAATACCCTTCAAAATCATAAAATAAGGATGTTTTATTTCACGCTTACCTAGTCTTAATATTTAATAAGCTTGATTAATACGTAAATATATTGGTAAAAAGATTGTGATTACCAGTGATATCAACATATCTTGATTTTGTTTTAAAGAAAAATGTACTTTTTTCATAAAAAACCACGAGTTTAGTCATATTATTGATCATTACATAATAAAATAAATGAATGGTAAAAAACTAACAAACTATGTATTTTTTACCTTACATCTGAGCTGAAAATTTCATTGTTTAGATCCACGATGATACGCGTATTTTAGATATTTGCAAACATGAAGGAGTTTTCTGTACAGTCAATTAGGATAACTTTGCGCCAGATCAAGATAACTTCGCTCCACCATTACGAAACTTTGATTCATTCTGTAATGGCGGAATCTTGACGAATTATTTTCAGTGAGATTCCAAACTCACATTATTGCTGCTATCTATATTTTTAGACCAAAACTTTGCCGTTAACTTCAGTGGTGTAGCAGACTTAACCCTTAAATGCATAGGATAGAACACGTTCCAAAAAATGCGCAATTCAAAGAATCAGTTTGTTTTTTTGTTTTTTTTTGTCGTCCGATTATCTACTCTAGGGATATAGGACCTAGGAGGGAGTGCCCTTCGTGGGGGTCTTTCTAAGGGAACCTAACCCGTAAAACTCCGAACGGTTAGGCCGACGGCCGCGATTGGGTTCGAAACCAGCACCTGCCGTCTACCAGTTGAGAGGTCAGAACCTCTCGGCCACTGGTGGGGCTCAAAGAATCAGAATTCATACCAGAAAAATCTAAATAGTAAAGTTTTCTTTATTTAATTACGAATGGTCTGTCATTAAGTAAAGTGAAAATTGCTCTTTTAAATTTCTGGTGAGAATACGGAATATGTGAATAAAACCCCCAATAAATAAGGGAACACTTATGGTATCGAAAATGATACAATATGCATTTAAGGGTTAGTCTTTTATTTCTCTCTCTCTTGGCCAAAAGTTGCCAGGATGTATTAAAATTACCTTGACTGAGTGTACTTGTCTATACTGGGAGACGACATTATGCCGAGTTACACAGCTTTAACACATTCGCTGCCGATCACGCGCTAGCGCGGTATATGGTGATAACGTTGAGGGGCCACTCACGAGCCAAAGCGTGATGTGGGGTTATGTCTAATGGCCAGTCACGCGCTGGCTCGAGAAAATCTTTCACTGATTCTTTGTTATAAAAAGTAAATCGGCTTCTGGGAAAAACCCACTTCTACAGTGCGGCATTAACTATCATCACATCTTCACGTAAGTGGCAGTGAACGTGTTAAATCCAAAATCGTATAAGATATGCATCGACATTTCAAACATAAAAATTACAAGAAATAATAGTCTATTAAAATATGCTCAAAATTGAAGTATACGAAATGACAAGGGACCATGCTTTATACATCAGCTCATAAAATGACAGCTACATGTCATGTATGAATGTATGACAAAGCATAACATTTATATATTTATAATTATCACAAGTAAATAAAATATTCAATTTCTTTAAATTAAAACAAACCTCATGTGTTTTTCAAATGCTACAAGTCAAAAAAAAAAAAAAAAAAAAAAAAAAATTAATTTGAATGGAAATTTATAAATCCGGCATAGTATATAATATTTTTATTACATAATTTTGTCATTACACCATTTAATTAAAAAAATACCGTACACATATCATAAGATAAAAATCATCTAAGGTACCCTGGGGTAATAACGCCACGTTAAGGTTCTACCAATTTTCACGGTTTAGTTTTAGATTGTATTTTTCAAACAAATATAGGATCTGATACAGCAACTCATTGACTATCTATATAAAATAAAATAATTTAACAGATATGTATTCATAAAATGTAATGGCGTTTTTTCTTGACCAATGCTATTTGGCGTTATTACCCACCTATATGGGTAATAACGCCATGCAAACAAAACTATGAAATAAGATGGAATAATTGCATGTAGATAGCCCAATTCTAAAAATACAAACTCTACAAACTTAGAAATTGACAAATTGCATTCTAAGCTATTGAAAATGTTCAATTTTTTGTGAAAGTGTAAGAAAAATAAAGGTGTGGTTTGGGAGGGGGGGATGAGGCAAAAGAATATCAGACAGTGAGCTTCTTTTTGCTTAAAAAGGACCGCTTAAATAGAATTATTAGAAACATTGCACAGTTTTAACTGTGTTTATTTGAATCAGTATTTAGGATGTAGCTCGGCCACTGTAGAGAATCAACCGGCGTATTAATGCCAAGGATTGGCGTTATTACCCCGTTACAGTTATTGCGCTGTACATTTTAAATTACAAATTATCTCGAGAAGATATCCAAAATCTTCAAAAACATTTTGAAAGTCCATGAAATGTACTACAAATTTATGTAATTAACAAAGTATATCCGGATAAAAAAATAGTCTTCGCATCACAAAACGTATCTCGCAAATTTTAGATCAAGCGTTAATTTTAGTTGCTTGTAAAAACAATAAGACCTAAAAATGAAACAAATGAACTTGAAGCTG
The DNA here is from genome assembly GCA_964019185.1 of Maratus speculifer. Taxonomy (NCBI): domain Eukaryota; kingdom Metazoa; phylum Arthropoda; class Arachnida; order Araneae; family Salticidae; genus Maratus; species Maratus speculifer. The sequence goes on from OZ025296.1 coordinate 154,458,282, forward strand.
TTTTTTGCGATTTATATGACTCAAAACCCTTCTGCGCAGAGCACATGGGTGTCATTTACCTGATTATTTCATAATTATGCAAAATATAAGCACTTGGCGTTATTACCCCGCCTGGCGTTATTACCCCAGGGTACTTTATATAAGTTTTTTCAAAAAAGATTTATTTCGGAACATTTATTTTGTACCAACAAGGACCGTCTGTTTATTTACATACATACAAACTGTATTACCTTTGTTGATTTCATCAAAGTAATAATAATTATTATAATTCGAAAAAAAATAGAAATAATAGAATTTGCTGAAAATAAAAGAAATAAACTATTTAATAATATGTTGTATAACTTAAAAATTTCTTATTTATAAAGATAATATTTTTTATAGTTAAAAACTAGCTAGATTTTCATTAACGATGTCGTAATGTGATTGATACACTGTTTGACATGAAATATTACTTAGAAATACACTGAAAGAAATTGATAATGTTAATATGAATATTGAAGAATTTTCCTTATTTTTTAAAAATCGAACTTAATCACAGAAGATTAAAAGTAAGAATTCTATGATTGATAACTATGTATGAATTACGATCTTGATGCAATGTATAATGCATTGAAACAATTTCAAGGAAAATATGGGATGTGAGAAAATATATTACATATTAAACAAGTTGGTAATTGCACGTCGGGGGTAGCAAATGAGATGCGTTCTTACTGTAAGGATGTTTTAAAAAATTAAGATCTTAGTGTTATACTATACAGTACTTCGGATACAGTGTCGCAGCCTGTAAATACTATATACTTTCTGTTACAGACAAAGCAACTTGTAGTAAAGCTCAGCAACGTATATCAATTTCATAAAATGTGAAATAGTTTAATATTATTAAAACGTGCCCCACAGAATGTTTCACCCAATACCACAATTATGTAATTGGATATTTTTGTATACTCCTGTAAATTATTAACTAATATTTTTTTGTACCACTGATTGCACAGAATGTATATTTTAGTACAAATTGTATAGATGCATATCTATTTTACTGTGTTCGAAAGAGTGTAACGCCATTAAAATGTGCTGTCTATCTCTAATAATAAGAATAAAAATTTTAAATATAAGCTTGATGCTTGAAATCTTTTTCGCAGCATGGGTGATTGAATACAGTTTCGTAACATTGGTGCTTAAAACAAAGTGCATGAAAAATGACTGTATTTTGCAACAAAAGGTACTAGCACCGAGGATGACAGTACGTTGCTGAAACATTTACAAGTTGCTTTCTTTAAGAGTTCTTTTAAATCTCTCATATCTGGCAAAAGTAATCTGGTAAACCTAGCACTGCCTATTTCTAATAATAAGAAGAACAATTTTAAAAAATAGCTTAGAAATCCCTAGCTAATTTTATATACAATATGTCCTTAAAAAATAATGTATAATTCTAACTTATATTAAATAAAAAAAAAATTGCTTGTGTTACGTAAGGTTAGCATTGTGAAATTTTCACAGGATTAATATAAAAACTAATTAAAAAGACTACCTTCTATGTTAACGTAAGATTAAGTTCATTATCGATGTTTTTATAAAAAGGATAAAATTATCGCTGGGCATATTTTTCAAAAATAAAATATAGACAGCAAAATAATAAAGATATTCTATTAATTATATTCGAGTATTTTGCATTAACTTTGTTGATATTATTAAAGTAACAAGAAGAATTATAATTAAAAATGTTTGGAGCTTGCTTAATACGTATATATATATATATATATATATATATTGCAGTATATTGACTCTTGGCATGTTGCTAATAAGAAAATATAGCTTTTAATAAATCATAATACTTTACTTGAGTATATAATTGATATTTACATACAAAAATTATTATTGGTGCGGTTAATAGACAATCTAAAACAATATTTTAAGTTAAAAAAAATCCTTTTGGGTTTTTAATTATCAAAACTTGATTTTAACCTATATTCTGTTATTTGAGAAGCCAAGCCCTGTCTATTTCTAATAATAAGAATAAAAATTTTAAAGATAAGCTTGATGCTTGAAATCCTTTTCGCAGCATGGGTGATTGGATTCACTTTCCTAACATCGGTGCTTAAAACCAAGTGCAAGAAAAAAAATGACTGTATTTTGCAACAAAAAATACTGTTACCGAGGTTACCAACACCGTTGATGAAAATCTTACTAGCTATTATCTTTAACAGGTCTTTTCAATTTCTCATGTCTGGTAGATGTAGCATTGCTACTGTCAGCGTTCGATTTTTATTTCACTTGTTACTCCAATTCGTTTTTACAGCTTGAATTCGACTTCACAGCAATTGTGCTCGAAATGTTAAAACGTAAAATGAAGAAAAATCGCAGCATTTTTTAAACAGTATATTGATTCTGGGCAGGTTGTTAATAAGAAAATATAGCTTTTAATAAATTAAAATGCTTTATTCTAATGCTTTGTTATAATGCTTTATTTTAATACATAATTGATAGTTACATATAAAACCCCATTTTCATGCGAATTATAGACAATCTAAAACAGTATTTTAAATTAAAGAAAAACCTATTTAAGTTTTTAATTTAATATATATATATATATATATGTTTCTCTTTTATATTCTGTGAACCGAGAAGTCCAGCACTGTCTATTTCTAATAATAAGAAAAACAATTAAAAAAATTAACTTAGAAATCCCAAGCTATTTTTAAATGCAATATGTCCTAAAACAATATGTATAATTCTAACTTATCTTTAAAAAAAATTGCTTGTGTTACATAATGTTGGCACTGTGAAATTTTAACAAGATTAACGTAAAAACTAATTAAAAAGACTACCTTCTATGTTAACGTAAGATTATGTTCATTATCGATGTTTTTATAAAAAGGATAAAATTATTTCTGGGCTTATTTTTCAAAAATAAAATACAGACAGCAAAAAGATATTCTATTAATTATATTCGAATATTTTCCATTAACTTTGTTGATATTATTAAAGTAACAAGAAGAATTATAATTAAAAATGTCTGGAGTTTGCTGAATACATACATATATATTGCAGTATATTGACTCTTGGCATGTTGCTAATAAGAAAATATATCTTTTAATAAATTATAATACTTTATTTGAGTATATAATTGATATTTACGTACAAATTCATTTTTGGTGCGATTAATACGCAATCTAAAACAATATTTTAAATTAAAAAAAAATTGGGTTTTAATTTAAAAAAAAATGTTTTCACCTATATTCTGTGGTTTGAGAAGCCAAGCGCAGTCTATTTCTTATAATAAAAATTTTAAAGATAAGCTTGATGCTTGAAATCCTTTTCGCAGCATGGGTGATTGAATACAGTTTCGTAACATCAGTACTTAAACCAAAGTGCAAGAAAAATTACTGTATTGTGCAACAAAAGGTACTGGTACCGAGGTTGCCAACACCACTGCTAAAAATTTACAAGCTGCTGTCTTTCAGAGTGTTTTTAAATTTTTCATGTTTGGTAAAAATAGCATTGCCGTCAACTATTTTTACTTCACTTGTTACTTGAATTCTTTTTCACAGCATGAATGATTGAATTCAGTTTCACAACATCACTGCTTAAAAAATTACAACACAAAGTGAAAGAAAAATGACAAAAGGTACTAACATCGAGGCTGCAACACCGTTGTTTATAATTTACAAGCTGCTTCATTCAAGATTGCTTTCAAACTTTTCATTCCGGTAATATTAACTATGCCATTGGGTGTGTTCGATTTTTATTTCCCTTGTTCCTTGAATTATTTTACTCAGCATGAGTGATTAAATTCGTTTCCACAACATCGGTCTTTAAAAAATTATAACACAAAGTACAAGAAATATGACAGTATTTTGCCACAAAAGGTACTGGCACCGAGGATGCTAACACCGATGCTGACAAATTTGCAAGTTGTTTTTTTTAAGAGTGTATTTAAATTTTTCATGTCTCGCAAAAGAGACATTGCTACTGGCTGCGTTCAATTTTTGCCTCATTTGTTACTTGAATTCGTATTTACAGCATTGGTGCTTGAATTTGACTTAACAGCAAATCTGCTTGAAAAATTAAAAAGTAAAATGCAGAAAAAATCTTATTATTATTTTTTACATTATATTGATTCCGGGCATGCTAATGATAAGAAAATTTAGCTTTTAATAAATTATAATACTTTTTTGAGTACATAATTTATATTTACATTCAAAAGTCATTTTTACATTGGTGAATAGGAAATCTAAAACAATATTTTAAGTTAAAGAAAAATCTTTTTGAGTTGAGTAATATAAAATAGTTGGTTTTCCCCCATATTCTGCGATCTGAGAAGCCCAGTGTGGTCTATTTATAATAAGAAGAAAAACAGTTATTTTTAATAATTAGCTTAGAAATCCCCATCTTTTTTATATGTAATATGTACGAAAAAATTAGTGTATAATTCTAACTTGTATTTCAAAAAAATAAATAAATTGCGTATGTTACATAATGTTAGCATTGAGAAACTCTGACAGGATTAAAACAAAAAGTAATTAAAAAGACTCCTTTTTGTCAACGTAGGATTAAGTTCATTATCGATGTTTTTATAAAAATGATAAAATTATTTCTGGGTATATTTTCCAAAAATAAAATACAGGTAGCGGAATAACAAAGATGTTCTATTAATTACATTCTGATATTTTGAATTAATTTTGTTGATATTATATTTATTACAAGGATTTATATATTACAAGAAGCGTCATGTTTAACATTATGTTAACGTTATGAAGCGTTATGTTGTTATAACAAGAAGCTTTATAAGTAACGAGAATCGTTATGTTTAAAAATGATTTGAGTTTGCTTAATATGTATAAATATACATACATATTTCACAACAAATAATACATGTACATAATAATAATTATACATAATAATTATAATAATTATACATAATACGCAAATCTTAATGAATGCATTTTTTCAGAAATGTGTTTCTTTTTATAATCCAATATTAATTAGGTATTTAGTAATAATGTAAATTACACTAAAAAAGTGCGATTCCTAGAACATTTTATAATTATAACTGTTATTATAACATTACTTTACTATAGTTAAACTTATTAATAACTTACGCTTACTTAAATTTCTTTCTAGGCAGCAACAAAAATTTATATAACAGGTACACATTTGTATTGTAAACCAAAGAATCTGTTAGGTTACTAAGAACATTTTAAGAAACTGAGATGCCTAACCTTTTTAAGCTTTTTAAAATTTTGTACTTACATGAAATGTTCATAAAAAAATATAAAAAGTATATATAATAGTAGCATACATTAAAATTATAAAATAATACATAAAAAGAAAAAGATGCATGTATATAAAATTATTTTTTGTACAGCTGCAGATAGATTTCTGTAACTGCGTCTGTACGCATAAAACAACACAATAACTACCCAACCGAAATCATTTTGCCCTGCCTTATTAATTTTTGTGAAAATTGGATGTATATTTCAATTACGGAGACAATCTAAAGTATTCTGCTACATTAAGGTTAATGGGAAAAAATAGTTTCATATGCGTTATAAAGGTGATACATTCTATCGAATGTAATACAATTTATGAATATTAAATGTGTTAGATATCATCATTTTACGCAATACGTATCAGTAAAAGGTACATAGAATGTAATATTAGATGTATTTAAAAATCCATGTGCAGTCTTGTGAAATACATATAAAAAAGAATATTAGGCAAAAAATCAATTTTTTAAAAGAATAAAAAGGATTTTAAAAATCGCAAATATTGAAAACTCTTTAAAAGTTTAATTTAATATGCAGTTAATATATTTTTATTTCAAATCACTTGCTCACTTTTAGCTCATAATTGAAACACAGCGCTTTCACCATTGGAACCGTACTTTTTAAAAATAAATCAAATTGTTGAAAAGACAAATATACACTCCTTAAACAATCTTTTTAAAAGTATGATGTAACTAGAACAAAGAGAAATCTTTTGTGATTTCATAAATGGGACACATAAACATCACGTAATTGCTCTCATATTTCTTAAAGATATAAATGTGATTAGAACTTATATTGCTTCGTAAAATGATTTCCATTAATTTTATTTGCAACTGATAAACATGGAAATCTATTTTCTTATAGTCTGAAATGTCTCCTTGTAATAACTTAACTGAATCTTAAATGCTCATTAAAGAGAAATGACAACAGAAAATTTTTTTCTATCTTAAAATAGTTCAAAAACAAAATAAAGTTAAACATTTAATATACATTAATGTGAATTTATCAATGAAATAGCGAAGAATAAATCAGAAATTATGTAAGTAATAAATATGTAAATAAGACAATAATACAAAATAGGTTTGCACAGAACACGACCATTAAAATGGTTTTAAAATTGTTGCAAAAATACTCTAATTTCTGAAATATTGTATATATATATATATATATATATATATATATATATATATATATATATATATATATATATATATATATATATATATATATATATATATATATATATATACTATCTAGTGTTGATTATACAACCTATCTCATTAAAACATTTCATGTTTATAATTTGATAACATATAAAAACAATCATTGTCTACATATACATTCAGAAATTAATGACAAATAAAATGCGAAAAATTCACTTAAAAAAGAGAAAAATATCTTTATGCATTTTTTTATCTTTTCTTTGAAAAAAAATGCAAAGAATTGGCATGCACAGTAAGAGATTCGTGATCAAGCGACCTCTTTCCAAATATGCTGTAACTGCTACAATATGAAACCCTCCGCATCTGAATAAACGTTAGCGATGTAGAATCACGTATTCGTTGTTAATATTCCCCAAGATACAACAATTGTTTTAAGATGTTTGATTGCTTTTTTATAAACATTTTTATTTTATTCATTTACAGTGATTAGATAAACATTCAAGAGTTTTTTTTTTCCCTGACGCATTTATTAAAGGAAAATTTTCCTGAATTCGAAATGCTCATCTAAAATAAATTACAATGTTAAACACTCTGCATATAAACAAATATTAGAGCTGAAGAATCACGTATCTGATGTTAATATTTACCAAAGATACAATAATAGTTTTAAGATATTTAATTGCTTAAAAAAAAACATTTTTATTTTATTTATTTACAATCTTTAAATATACAAAAGTCTCATTTTTTTCTTTGACATTGTAACAAAATATTCATTTAAAATACAATACAAACGTACAAATGTTATTCTTTAGAAAATTGTTCCCAAGTCCAATAAAACCAAAATATTAAAACTGCATGAATGTCAACGTATTGTTATTAACAATAAGAATAAATAAAACAATAAATTCCTCTTTTATAGATCGTATGTGGATAATTAATGGCACTGTATTTTTAGAAATACATATCACATGAGCAGAAATTATAGTGATACAGACGTATAATACAAACTAAACTTTTATAACTTTTAAAGGCATAAATTGGTAACATATAAAATACCACCGGTATATCATCGGTAATTGGCGATAAATTATGAACATAATGTAAAATTTGTAACAAAATTGGGAAACAAAATACAGCTAATTTTGCCTATAATCATTCTATTTAAATTATATATATTTTAAAAAATGCAAATAAGGTTACTTATTTATTTTGTAACAACTACAGCTTTCTTTTGTGTCGGCATTTCTATGCCTAGTTATTTTTTTATATATGTATTTTAATGCAAATAAGAGAACGTCTTTATTTTGTAACAACTACAGCCTTTCTCTCTACCTCAATAAATTAGAATTTAAAGCCACGGCTAAGAGATCTTAAATATTCAAAATATATAAACATTAAAAAAAAAAAATTATTTATAATTAGAGACGATTATTTTATTATGTTTATTTTTTCCTCCAAAATATTTACTTACAAACAATTTATCCAGGTCCTAAATAGTCGTCTAACTCAAATAACACAAATTTGATTCTTTAGCAAAATATTTTTTAAACAAAAGTAAATTTGAAGCATTTCAGTACACTATTATCAAACTGTATTTTAAATTACTAAAAATGAATAAAACATTAAATCCTTCGTTTGTAGGTCGTGCATAAAATACAGAAAGTACTATAGTTTTTATGATGAATTTCACAGTTCAATAATCTAAAACTAAATTTAATATGTATTAACATGGTGTACTTACAACCAATTCTCCATATGATTATTTTCAATTTACTAATTCTAAGTTTTGATAATAAACATGATACAACAAATTATAGAAAAAATTAAGATATGTACATAATTTATCCACCAGCATAACTTTTCGTAACTTTTTATGGAGTAACACACTATAAATTATAAACGCTGTGCAAAGTTTGTAAAAACAACCATAAACAAACAATCTAGAAAATTACTTACAATTAATTTTACATCTAATAACGTTGTTGATTTTTTTCCTTTTTAAAAATTTTAAATAAATGGTAGCCATGTCAAGTGATTCTTAATCGAACAACTTGCGTCTGAATATTATGTGACCCTACAACTGGCTCTCTCTCTATGTCTCAATAAAAAGGGCGCTGAAGTACCAACCAACTGTTCTCATATTTCTTAAAAATAGGATTTTTTGAAAGATAAAACTGCTTTTTAAAATAATCTTTTTTTATTCAAATCTTTTGTAATCAATAAATATACAAAAGATTTTTTTCTCTTCGAAGTATTTATTTAGAACAATTTATCTGAATTTTAAATACTTATCTAACACAAATTACAATGCGAGAACATGCATTTCATTCTTTAGCAAAATATTTCCCAAACAAAATAAATTCAAAACATTTAAGATACATGAATATCAATCTATCATTACAGCTGGGAAGAATGAGTACAAGAGGTCCTTCAGGAACAATTCTTCCAACGTCCTTAATGATGGTGGTTATCGTTTTTAAATTTATTTCGGTGGATGCCATGTGCATGCTTCACAAAAGTTCGGAGAGTTTTGTATGATAAAAAATATATATATACAAATTTTACTCAATAGGGTTTAATTTTGCTGAAACAATGTGGGAAAATTTACCTGCATTCTAAATACTTATAACATAAATTATAAAACAAGAATAATAATTCATTCCTAAAAATAATATTTTAAATCAAAATAAATTCAAAACATTTAAGTTACATCAATATCAACCTATCATTACAATAGATAAGAATGAACAATACTTTGCGCAATGCAATACTTGCGCATCTTTTGCATAATGCGCAAACAAAAACAATACTAAGATTTTATAATAAATATTACAATACAAAAAATTATAAGAAAATTTAAGATATGTACACGATTTATGCAATTTCGCCGAATCCAATATTTATCCGATTTATCTTTCCTTCACTTTTTATGGAGTAACACACTATTAATTATAAATGCTATGCAAAGTTTGTAAAAACAATCTTAAACAAGTAATTTGGAAACATACTTACAATTAATTTTATTTGTAATAACACTTTTAATTTTTTCCTCTTTTAAAATTTTAAATGACTGGTAGTCGACTGACTGTGTATGCCGAGTGATTCTTAACCGAACAGCTTGCTTCTGAATATTATATGACGACTACAACTGGATTTCTTTCTATGACTCAATGAATGTTGCGCTGAAGTACCCACAACTTCTCTCAGGTTTCTTAAAGATAGAATTTTTTTGAAAGATGAAATTGCTTTCTAAAATGATTTTTTTATTCATTATCTTTTGTAATCAATAAACATACATTTTTTCTCTTCGAATTATTTATTTAGAACAATTTATCTACATCCAAAATACTTATCTAACACAAATTACAATACGAGAACATGCATTTCATTCTTTAGCAAAATATTTCCCAAACAAAATAAATGCAAAACATTTGAGGTACATGAATATCAATCTATCATTACAACTGCGAAGAATGAGTACAAGAGGTCCTTCAGGAACAATTCTTCCAACGTCCTTAATGATGGTGGTTATCGTTTTTAAATTTATTTCGATGGATGCCATATGCATGCTTCACAAAAGTTCGCAGAGTTTTGTATGATAAAAAAAGATACATATACAAATCACTCAAGATTTTACTCAAAAGGGATTAACTTTGCCGAAAGTATGCGGGAAAATTTCGCTGCATTCATGAACCTGAATCAGACAAATTAGAATCCTCCAGCATCTTTTAAATCATCGCATTTGTAATGGGCAGGTTCGAGTAGTAGTAGCATATTCTGCAAATTACTCTCTTGTGTGCAATTGACTAGGGGGTGATTTGAACGAAAAACACTTTTAAAGCAATGAACTCCTACGTTATGTAATTGCTTTTCATATTAAGGAGAGGGTGAATTTTGCATTCAAAGACAGGTTTTTCCAGAAAAAGAGAAAAAAAAAAGGAAAGGTGAAATGTTGTGATTTTATGAATATTTTATAATTTCAGTGGTATTTTTTTCTAAATAAGTTTTTGTACAAAGTAGTTGCCGTACATTATTTTTTAATGTTGTTTTGATTATATTATATTATTATATTGTATTACTATACACAGTATATATACCCTATAGGTGCTATAAATTATATTAATTACATTATATTTTAAAGGTTTATAATAGCTATTAATTTTTTCATATAATATACTGTATGCAATTGACCTGGGGTTGACTTGAACGAAAAACACTTTTAAAGCAATGAACTCCTACGTTATGTAATTGCTTTTCATATTAAAAAGAGGATAAATTTTGCATTTAAAGACAGGTTTTTCCAGAAAAGGAGAAAAAAAAAGAAAAATGAAATGTTGTGATTTTATGAATATTTTATAATTTTAGGGGGATTTTTTTAAAAATAAATTTTGAGGTTTATACAAAGGTTGCAATAAGGAGTAGCAGTACATAATTGTTTTAATGTTATTTTGATTATATTATATGCATATTATTATATTGTATTGCATGCACAATAAATATACACTATAGGTACTATATATTATATTAATTGCATTATATGATAAAAGTTTATTACTATTTTTATTTGATTTATGTAATTATACTTTTATTATTCATAAATCTTATTTTTAAAATGTGATAAATGACATATGTTGTAAAATCGAGCATAAAATTTTCTTAATATTTAAGTTTCAATCCAAATTCTGAAATGTACTGATATTGTAGATACATTTTACCAGAAAAGTTGAAAAAAAGAACGCTTTTGAACTCTGACAGTTTTTTCCAAACGCCGCTCAGACAAAAAAAATTTAAAATGAAATTATTTAAATTTTTTGGATACCAATTAATTTTTACTGTAATGATCCTTTTATTAATTCACATTACATTTTCGATTTTAGTATAAAAATATTTTAGTTAAATAAAGGGAAATTATTAATTTAATATATTCTTAAATAGACAAGTTCCTTTCACATAAAAAAAATACTAATAATTTTATATAGGTGGAGTTTACCATTTTAATAGAAACTTATATAAATTAAAACTCTGCTTAAAGAATTTTATGAATATTAAGTTTAATTTGAAAAAACATAAATATATTTACATTTTATTCAAAATTTAAATTTTCGTAAAATGCAGCAAATTGTATTGAAAAAGGTAAAAGAAGGAAAAAATGTGAAAAATTATATGAATTTAATTCTGTATTTTTTACAAATTGATTTATAAAATATTCCCGTAAAGTGTAACTTAAAATATTCTTAAATAACCATGTGTCTCTTGCATTTAAAAAAATACTGATAATTTTATATATATGAAGTTGACCATTTTGATGTAAACTTGTATAAAAGAAAAATTTGCTGAAATGATTTTATGAATATTATTTTAATTTGAAAAACAGAAATACATTTTTTGTTTAATTCAAAACTTCACAGATTTTTACAATGCATTAAATTGTGTTGAAATAAGTAAAAAGGTGTGAAATAATTATATGATTTTAAGCATATTTTTTTTACAAATTGGTTTATAAAATATTAACGCTTACAATGTCTAACTACATATATTCTTAAATATCTACGTTTCATTCACATAAAAAAGTGATAATTTTAGACGTATGAAGTTTACTGTTAGAAAATTCTATAAAAGGAAACTTTGCTGATGTAGTGACTTAAATAAAAATTCAACAACGAAGAAAAATTTCGCCATAAGCACTTTTAAAGCAATGAACTTTATGTAATTGCTTTTCATATTAAAGAAGGGAAAGTTTGAATTTAAAGACAGTTATTTTCTACAAAAAGAGAGTTATGTAAAAAAAAAAAAAAAAAAAAAAAAAAAAAAAAAAAAAAAAAAAAACCTGAAACGTTGCAATTTTGTAAATATTTTAGAGTTACATTTATTAAAAACATACTATTAAAGAACGTAAAAACCCAAAGTTTTCTATAAATAACAAATTCTTTCGGGATGGTGGAGGGGTAAAAAAAATGCCTGAATCTATTATTTATTATGAATCACAAATAAGTATGAGTATATTCAGACAATAAAATCAACAGTTTTCTTAATATGTTAAGTTTCAATTAACAATCCGAAAAATGCCTGTAATCTGTAATTTTCGGTGTAATCAGAATATAAATTTTACTGCGATAATTCAGAGGAACAAACGTTTTCTATTTTAATTAATTATGTAAAAACTGGTCAAAACAAAAGTTTAAATATAAAAAACTTTAAATGTAAAAATTCATAGGTTGCAATTTTTGGCATACTCTCATTTGTTAAAAACACACGGTTAAAAATATAAAAAAAACCCCACGTTTTCGATGAATAACACATTTTTCCGAGAAGAAAAAGGAATAAAAAATGCTTGAACCTATTATTTACTATAAATCATAAATAAGTATGAAGTTATTCAGACAGTAAAATCAACAATTTTCTTAATTTGTAAAGTCAACAATCAGAAATTTCACTGTAATCTATAATTTTAGGCATAATGAGAATATAAATTTTACTGCGAAAAATTGGAAAAACAAACCAGGTTGTAGAGTGGTCAGGTAAAAACTCAACTAAACCATTAAAAATATAAAATACCCTACGTTTTCCATGAATAATACATTCTTTCGAGAAGATAGAGGAATAAAAAAAGGCTGAACATATTAATTATAAGTCATGAATAAATATGAGGGCATTCAGATAGTAAAATCAGGAATTTTCTTAATTTGCAAAATTTTTCAATTAACAATCAGAAATTTCACTGTAATCTATAATTTTAGGCATAATCAAAATATAAATTTTATTAAGAAAATTTGGAAAAACAAACCAGAGTGTTGAGTGGTCAGGTAAAAACTGAGCCATAAAAGGTGTTAAGTACCAGTATTTTGTTAAAGATAAATTTACTTTGTTAAATTGCTTAATAATTTTCTATAAGAAAATCCTGGTGTTTCCCCCTTTTTTACTGTATTTTTCCCTGGCCAATCGTCCCCTGCAAATGTTTTCTATTTCATTCAATTATATACAAATTGATCAAAACAAAAGTCTGTAAATTAAAGAAAAAATCTTTAAACATAAAAATCTACGTATATATATATACAGGGTGTTTCGATACCAGACCGACAAACTTTGAGGGGTGATAGTAGACATGAAGACAAACATTATTAAATGGGAAACCATGGGGCGCAAACGTCTTCCGTAGGAGCTAGGCGCCATTAAAGTTTAAGGTCCAAAACTTCAAACGATTATAAAAATTGGAAAAATGGGTGGATTCGTTTGCGGTTTTCGATAAAATCATTCTCACTATCACGATTTGTTTCTAAAAAAAATTTAAAGGTTACGTTCAAAAATTGTCGATAGAGGGCGCTTTAGACTTTAGAGTAACAAACAACTACTTTTTACCCTTATTTTGTGCATGGGGTTGAAATTATTCTAAAGTTTAGACTTTAACTTAAATTTTAAGCCCAAAATCGGAAACATTGTTATCGGGTAACTAGCGAAAATTGAACCGTGAACAGAGGAGTGGATTTTTGAACGCTCATAAACATTTGACAAACTAATCGATTTCGTTGCAGTTTGCGTGTAGGTCATTCCCTTGGTAATTATTTTATTCAAAATGACGTACAGCATTGGTGTCTATATTTTTTGATAGAGGGCGCTTCCGACACATCACCGAAATTTCAATGGCATTACTCCTGTATGTTTTACTACCAGACCAACATACTTCCAGGAAGTGTTAGGGATACAAAGACAACTTGGAATCACATTATAATGTAACGTCGAAAATGCCTTTTTTACGAGTTAGGGTTAAAAGAAACAGAGAAAAAAGCAACTTGATATTTCTACGACACGTTCTGTCGGAACTTCCGGTAAAAGAACATATTCTTCTTTCGTTGCGCCACTCTATAGCACGATGGAGCTCCTCCACATTTTACTAACGATGTTCGCAGACACCTCAACGTAACATATGGACAGCGGTGGATAGGTAGTGGTGGCCCGGTTCGTTGGCCTGCCAGATCGTCGCACCTACTTCATTATATCAATTACTTTTTGTTACCTACCTTTATTTTATTACTGTATAATTGTTCTGTATTTTAAAAAAACATGCTCGGTGGGGCTAGTTGAGCTCAAACCAATTGGTAGCCCCCCCCACACCTGGCTCAATCTGAATCTGAATCTGTATGGACTTCTTCTGTTGGGGTCAAAGGAAAAGTTGAATGTATGAGACTCCCGTACTGTCAGTGGAAGACTTCTCAGCTCGAATTTCTGTAGCTGCCAGAAAGCTATCCGAGAAGCCAGGAATCTTTGAAAGCTTGAGGAATTGGATGCGATGCTGCTGTCAAGCATGCCCGATAACTTCTGGTCATAATTTTTGACACCTCTTGTAGTAAAATCTTTAACTAAATTGTTTTCTGCCACATTAACGTGTAGCTGTTTCACTAACTGTTTCTGTTGTTTTTTTCTCTGCTTCTTTCATCCACAACTCGCTAAAAAGGCATTTTCAACGTTACATTCCTATGTGATTCCGAGAAGCTTTGCATCTCTAACACTTCCTGGAAGTATGTTGTTTTTGTAGTAAAAAACCTAGGAGTAATGCCATTGAAATGTCGGAGATATGTCAGAAGCGCCCTCTATTAAAAATGGAGACACAAGAGCTCTAAGTCATTTTGAATAAAATAATTACCAAGGGAATGACCTACACGCAAACCGCAACAAAATCGATCAGTTTGTATAATGTTTATGGGTGTTTAAAATTCACCCCTCTGTTCACAGTTCAATTTTCGCTAGTTACCCGATCCTAATGTTTCCGATTTTGGGATTAAAATTTAAGTTAAAGTCTAAACTTTAGAATAATTTCAATCCCGTGCTCAAAATAAGGTTAAAAAGTAGTTGTTTGTTACTCTAAAGTCTAAAGCGCCCTCTATCGACAATTTTTGAACATAACCTTTAAAATTTTTTTACAAACAAACCGTGATATTGAGAATGATTTAATCGAAAACCGCAAACGAATCCACCCATTTTTCCATTTTTTATAATCGTTTGAAGTTTTGGACCTTAAACTTTAATGGCTCCTAGCTCCTACGGAAGACGTTTGCGCCCCATGGTTTCCTATTTAATAATGTTTGTCTTCATGTCTACTATCACCCCTCAAAGTTTGTCGGTCTGGTAGCGAAACACCCTGTATATATATATATATATATATATTGAACGAGTACAGAAACATTTATATACATTAATGGTGCTTAGAATAATAACTATGATTTTTTAAAGCTAAAATAAGAGATATTAAATTATTTTCTCACCTGCATGCAATAGCTTCAAATAATTAAAGCATATTTTTAATTAAAATAATCATCATTTGATATTACAATTAAGTGTTGTAAATTAATGTCTAGGATGCTTGAACATGAGTACTACAAATAATGAATCTCCAGAATGAGTTATGGTACTTGGGAATGAAGTGTCAATTACTTAATTTACTTAATTACCGATTAATGTGAAAATGCTGTTGAAGTGTGATATAATTTGTTTGTTTTACGGTTGTTAACTTTTTTTTCCATAGGTAATTGAAAATCAGAATTCAGATAATTAGGGAACTTTACCCTGCCAATTTTCGCTCAATACTTTAGAAAAATGTGAAGCATTTTTAGCATATTAGCAAAAATACATGTAGTGAGACAAGCATTGATTTTCAGTTGCCATGGGCAGTAGATAACCAAAAATAAATCTAAATTCAAATGATTATTCGTGGGTGGATGTAAAATAGCTGCCAGAAAACATTAGAAGATGTTTTTAATCACTTTCTGAATTATTATTATTATTACTTTAAAAGTTGCGTTATATCTTAAGTTATTATTACTTGATGTAACTTGTTTGGAGTAACAAGTATTTAAATGCATTTAAACTTTAGAAGAGACATTTTAATTTTATGGAAGAAATTTAATCACATTTGAGAAATAATTTAGTTTATAAACGGATATATTCACCACTGTAAGAAACGAAGAATGTTTCTTAACCACGTTACTCATGAATATTTTTTAAAAAACCTTTCAAATAATGCCTGTTTTTTATGTCTTTTACAGATTTTTTAATATTTTATCACCGGGTTTTCAGAACAGATATTTTTGCTTGATTAAATCGAAAAAAAATTGCTCGTATTAGATAACACAAAATTTACAAAAAAAAGAAAACAAAAATGTATAAGTGAGAATAATAAATTTTGAATTCGGATCATATGGAATATGATATGCCCGCACGTGATACGGGCAAATCATGATTGGCAACAACACGTATAGCGTACGGGCAAATCAGGGAAGCTATATAAGTACAAAAATGTACTATAGTCAAGAATGAAAATATACAATCACCTTTTCAGAGTCATCTAAAATTCTGTAAAGCGTTACCTTTAAAAATCTCAAAAAAATATTTATTTACAAAATTAAAAAAATGGTATGTGAAAATAAATTTTTATTAGCTGCTTGTCAATTTGTGAAAGATTTTGAGTAGCTTGTATAATGTAACAACCTGTTTTCTCAATACGGAATATCACTTATTCGAATGGTATTGATTCTAAGGTAAATATTTTGATACACAGAAAACATATTTATCAATCAGGCATATTAAGTTAACAGCATTAACATTCATATGAAAATTAACATTATTTTGTTATAATTGCATCCACAAATTCAGTTATGGAAATGTTTACCTAAGAATGGATATGATCCGAAAAACAGATATTTGGTTGACATAAGATTAATTAATTCATTATGAAAACTACTAGGAAGCCTTTCCGAAATTTATGGGCAGCTAATGATAATTTTTATTTAAATTTTGAAAATATTTTTTTTTCTGAGCTTTCTAAATATAAAGGAACTTTTCCCCGTATGTTGGTTGACTCGAAAAATGTTATTATATATTTGCGTTCTTCCTGCGCGATATTAGCCTCAAGAATTTAAAAAATAATTTAGTCTGACAAGAAAAAATACATACAGTAAAACCTTTAAATAACGAACATCTCGGGAACGCAAATATTGTCCGCTATTCGGAAGTGTCCGCTATTGGGAAAACCTCAGAAATTCAAAAACCGCTAAGAAATGCTTAACATTTGATTAATTGACTTTTATATGTCTTAAAACCTCTGTTATATTATTAATCTGTAATTAAAATTATTTTTTAAGGAATGGGAATGAAATAAAATTGTACACACATTTATCCACTGTTTATAACATTCTTATGAAAAAAAAAACCTGTAAAAAAAAGTTAACATTTGCTTGCGATCACATGTAATTTGTTTTTCAAAGTGACATTATTGGACGTTATAGCGTTCCGGAAGGGGAAGAGGATTGCACTTTTTGACTGTTAAAAACACAAAATCTCAAATTTTTCCGGGGGGATATTTCAATGCTCTGGAAGATGCTCCTCCTGGGCAAACCCGTCAATTCAACACTGAACGTGGGGGGGGGGGATTTTCCCCAGCTCATTTATCTGTGATCACAAAATTCCCTGCTAAATTTAGAGGTCTTTTCACTTTTTTTCAATTTTTTATCCTTTAAAAAATACTTTTTCATCCTTTATCGCAATAAACAGTGACCGCCATTCGGAATGTCCGTTATTAAGAGGTTAAACATACAAAAATTTAGATTTTGGGGGTGGTGACTGGAAAACTGTCCGCTATTCGGGAGTGTCCGTTATGGAGGTTTTTCTGTATATGCAATTTTCTTTTCATTTTTTAAACAGTAACACACTGCAGCATGCATTGAGAAATAAATAATGGTTTCTTGAAAATTATGCTTAATCATGTAAGAAAATGTTCGTACTCTCTTATTTGACTCATGGCAAATTGTCGTATGTGAAAAAGTGCGAAAAGTTTGAAAAAAAAAAGAAAGAAAGAAAAATGATTTGGTTTTAACGGCAACAGATGTAAGCACTTGTGTAATTTTCCAAAAAATTAAACGGCGGTCCAGAATTCATCTCTGGCATGATTTTCAGGGATTATGGAGAAAAAAAAAGGAACAGATTAGAGAACGCAGTGAGACCGGAAGTATTAAAGTAAGAAGATATATTTTTCTAAAGAAGCATTTTCCAAAAAAAATTATATTCTCTTATATTTAAAAAAAAAAAATTATATTTACATTTAACATTCCTAGAAAAATGTATACGTAAAATAAAATGTTAATCATATTTTGATTTCAAAAGTTTTAGCATCTTATTTTATTTTTAGGAATGGTTTTATTTATGTTTATGAAATTTTATAAATTTTATATTATGCACATTATATATATATATATATATATATATATATATATAACCAAGCATTGTTAACGAAAATACAAAAATTAATTTATTTGTAAATTTTTTTCCTAGGTTGCATTAGTATTCACAGTAAAACACAATCGAGTTCAGTACAAGTTATAGTGACTTACAAGCTGTCATCTCGGATCTGAACTAATCATTTCATGAATTTTCCTCGAGCTGAATGAGGTATTGCCTTTAGATTCTTCTGAGAATGCCTGAATTGAATCAAAGAGCTTCCTAGAAATGGCAATTATATCTTCGGGGACAGGAAGTGCGATGCATGGCAAATGCCATTCGTTACATTTTTTACAAAATAATAATAATAATAATAATAACTGTTGCACAACGTTAGCTTAGAGCGATAGTATATTATCAGGGTGCACATTATAAATATCCACTAAAAGTCGATTCTTAGCTCTGGCTAATTTTTTACTTCATGTTGAATTTATTGTAATTATTATATGTATAACTCTATAGTATTTGTACATTGAAGTTGTATTTGTACCTTACTAATCTTTAAGAGTTGAACGTAGGAATTATTTATGTATATATGTTTGTTTTAATACATATTGTAGATCGATGGAATAGTAACATGTAATCATCATTGTCCCGTAATCTAAGGCAATGCTGATATAGAGTGCTGATGACTTTTTCAGACATGCTTAAGCAGTGAAATATTGCAGGAGCAAGTATTGGCCCGAGTAGCTCAATGGTTAGAGAAATAGCCTCGTAAAATGTGGACCCAAGTTTGACAGCTGTTTCTTGCTAATTTTTTACTTCAGTTGGATTTATTGTGTGTATGCCCTGGATTGCAAACATCTAAGCGCCAGCAAGTAGTCTCTAATGACAAAAAATTGAAAGTTTACTTCTCTAAAAATTTTATGGTATTCTAACACGAATTTTACACGAAATATTAGACGGAAAATAAATAAATAAAATTAATGGTGAGAGACTGCTTGTTGGGGCCTTGAGTTTTGAGAGAGATTGAAAAAAAATCTGCTATCAATACCTCTACAAACAAATAACTCTACAAACAAGTCATATATGGCCTTCAAACTCGTGTTTTACCTTATAGAAAAGATTCTGTGACTCTTTATGTTCATTTTTAAATGATAAATTCATAGTACTTTTACAAGGAATATATATTTATTTGTTTGAAAAACAATCTTTCAATGCATTTCAAAATGCCTTTGTTAATAAAATGTTACAAATACTGAAGAATGAATATTTTTCATTGAAATTCAAACAATACATGTCTTTCAATTTTGCTTTATTCTCTACAAACAATTACATTTTTTTTTCAAATAAAAATACGCAGAGATAAAAATTGATATGGAAATTCAGACAGACATGTCTTTTAAAATTCACAACGTTTGTTCTTTTAAATTATTGTACTTGTTACATTTCATTTACAGCTGTCACTTTTTTTTTAAAAAATATTGAGTATAATTTACCGTGTTTCAATTTTTTGCAATTTATAAAAAATACCAGATTAATAAATTGTTCTTTTAGTAAAGTGCATTCATTATCAATAAAGAATGACATCTAATTTAAAATTAACATTTAATGCTTTTACATAATTAACGTAATTTACCGTTAATAAAAAGGAGCTTTTATTATTTTTACAAGTAGTTTCAATTCATTATCGACAAAGTATTCATAAAAATTGACTGTATATTTTAATAAAGGATTTTTTTGTACATAAAACTATGTCTAAGTATAGTTTTTTTTCAGATTCTTCGTTTGAAACAGCATCATAATTAAAAGATAATTTTTAAACAATTTATAAACTTACCAGTGATCAAGCACACCTGCTTAAACTTTTTTTTTCAAAATTGAAAAAAGTCTATTGAAATATATCGCTTAGTTTCATATTCTTTCATCTAAATGAATAACGGAAAATATTTTTAAAGGAATAATATCTACGCATGGAATAGAAAATGAGTGATTCATTTTTCATTATTTTCCATTCTATGTTCAAATATTAATTGTGTCTTTATGGATATTTAATCGTGCACGTTTTTTTAAAAATATCTAAATAGTATTTAAATGGTTTTTGAAACATTTATGTAAATTCATAGTGACACGTTTATTAAATTTAAATTTATTTTTTTATTTATTATTTTTCAAATTATGCCGGTGATTTTAATTTCGGAAATAGAATCTTTATGGTTATGAAATTTCAATACTCTTGTTTTAAAACTTTTTAATCTCTCTCTATAAATTATAATTAAAAAAAAATAGATGACTATTATTACAATTTTTTTATTTATATTAGGTGATTGAAAATTCTTCTACAAGAGCTATTGTTTCGAAAAAAAATCTACTGATGTAACTAAAATTTGGCTAAGAAATTTCTTTGTATTATGCTATTTGCTGCTTGGATCTGTTTTGTAAAAATAGAAAAAATAAATGTAAATAAAAATTAACATAAATTTTAATGACATACAACAAATTTCATAACATCTTAAAGTCCACATTTATTGTCCCACTGATAAATTTATATTTATTCATTAGAGTCTTTTATTTGGATTTGATTATTTTAGTGTTGCAAATAAAAGATCTATTGTATTAAACTTGAAGCATTTATATTTTCAAATGGTGACACATCATGTATTATTTTTTGATATTTTTAATATTATTTATTAATTTGATATTTTCGATATTTTCATTAATAAAATTTTTTTTATTCTAGGTTAACCCTTTAATTCTCGCTTTATTTTTGAAGTCGTGATATTGTTGCGCAGAAGATTTAAAACTGGAGAAAATTTTTTAAACCAGAAAAAGTTGAACGGCATTTTGAAGTCTTCTAGTGCGCGCTTGGTCAATTCAATCTACATTAAAGTAAATTCTACATACGGATAAATCAAACAATTATGATGATAATTTCACTTTAATTATATTCAACATTTTGTGTTTTTATATTTTAAATTATACTCTAAATTAACTTTTATTTATTGAATAATTAATAATTTAGTGAATAAAGTATTAAATTTCTTCATTTTTTTTCTTGCAAAACGACTGCATTTGATTTAATCTGTTATAGTTTTATTTAGGTACTTTATTATGTAATGACACGTATAGGCTATTTATGACACTTTTGTATGGACCTCTATAGTCGTCGTTTAGTCCATTTGTCCGTCCGTCTTTCCGTCTGTTCACATACAACATAAACTACCCAACATCATATAGAAATTCGCAACAGAATCATTTTATGCTAAAATGTATATAACTGTTGCATAATTTCTACGAGTAATTACAAATTTTATGAAAATCGGAAGTATAGTTTAATTATAGGGACAACCAAAAGTATTCTGTTACATTACGGTCATTGGGAAAAAATAAACAAAGTGCATTTTAATAATGCTATACGATTTCGAAACATAATGAATTGATATGCAGCAATGAAGTTTGTACTAAAATATACATTCTATACAATCCATGGTAGAAAGAATATTTTTTATTAATTTACAGGTCCACACAAAAGTATTTTATTGCATACTGGTATAGGGAGAAACATTGCTTGGGGGGAGGGATTTTAATTATATTAAACTATTTCAGATCTTACAAAATTGATATAAATTGCTGAAGTCTACAACAAGCAGCTTTTTCTATAACAGAAAGCAGACAGTATTTATAGGGACGCACATAAGATTTCGGCAACGGTACTGTATCCGAAGTACTGTATGCTATTACACCAAGATCTAAACATTTTCTTGAAACTTCGTTATAGTGGGAACGCACCTCATTTGCTACGCGTGATATGCAGTTTCTGACTTGGTATTTTGAATAATGAGAATGATGAAAACCTTTCTCGGACTCGCTGTATGTTAAGTTTTGGGTTTGAGTAAATACAATATTGCATATTACATACACATCGAGTTCATGTAATATTCTATACAAAATGATCCATTTATATTCTGCTCAGGCAAACTAAAATGCAAAATTTCATTCGTATATCGAAGATATAACTTTTCAAATTCAAATCAGTCAATGAATTTTAATTGAAAATTATATTATTCACACATAAACTACATATCAGATAATTGAAAAAAAACAACTTCTAAATATTCATATGTTTACTTTATACGATATCCAAAGATATAAAGTAAAATTAACAGGTATTCAATAAGTAATATATGCACGGTAAATAATAATTATGTGGGAAGATATTTTAATGCGCAGAAAGATTCTGAATTTTCTTAAAACTTTAGAAGCAACATGTTGTTTGCAGAAATATGTTGAATACTTGCTAGAATGTTATTACTCTTATAAATATCCTTTTGCACACCTTATGTCTGTATTTAAAAACTTAATTATACTATTCAAACAAACGTTTTATGTCAACATAATCTTCCATCAATAGAATTTCTGTCTTTATGTAAATAAAGCAAAAACACATTTTTAAAGGCTAAAATTTTAATAAATTTTCCAACAAAAGTAATTTTAAGTGTCGCTAAGTATTTTATTTTTAAAATAGCAGGTGAAACTTTATTCATTCGAACTCTGTAGTAAATTATGCTTTATATTCTTTGTTCGTTTATTTTAGGTGTAAAAATAATTACAAAAACTGAATCTTAAAGTTATGTTTTACAAAATTTGTCCTCTCTCCTTATTTAATATCTCTCATCAAAATCAAAATGTATACATTTGACTAAAATCTTAGAAAAAAAATACAAAAGTGTAGCTGAAAACTTTCTAAAACGAAATAAAGTGTAAAATCATTAATACACAATTAATTATTCACTGTTTTGTTAAATATCATTGTTCAATTTATATTTTAAAGAGTTTGGTTTGGTTTTTTATTTATTATTAGTACCGATTATCAACACGAGGGATATAAGCCCAAAGCAGGGATGCCTTTCGTGGGCGTCTTTCTAAGGGAACCTAACCCGTATTTGCGGGAAAAAAAGCGAATAAAAAATGCAATATATTTTCCATCGAACAGTTTTTTGAGACCATTTGTTTCTAAAATTGACGGCGGCTTATTTGGATTCACAAGTTAAAAAAATTTTGTTTATCAAAATAAGTTCTAGAATCATTACTTAAAAAGATAGTAAAAACTGCCGACTGGAATTTATTATTAAGATAAAATATGTCAGATAATTTTATTTTTACAATAAAGACTGAAATATTTTTCAGCAAATCTTTCTAGAAAGCATTACATTTGTCCTTGAAATTTCTTTTAAAAACTTTCACAGGGAAATTCAAACTCAAATAATAACTTATGCAAAAAAAAAATTTCTCTTTCATAAAAATACTTTCATGGTTATCAAACGGTATTATTATTATCTCCAGGTATAGTCAGGAAACAATTCTTCTAGATATTGCGTGTAACCGTAAAGTAATTCTCAGAATCAGGAAATTCATTCAATTTTTTCCTCTGTAGAAGAATTGTCATTTTATTCTGGTGATTATCTCCGTTAGAATCTTTGAAAGACATATAATAACCTAGCTATGCTACTACAGTTCAGTATAGAGCACGCAATAAGGGAATTCATTGTATACATGCGTGTAGTTACATAGTGTGACAGCGTTTTAAATGACTTAAGGACAGAATTATAATAATAACAAGTTAGAAATTACACGTCAAGTGTGGCAAATGTGGTGCTTTCATACTATAATGAAGTTTTAAAAATATCCGAATCTTGATATACAGTAGTTCGGATATAGAAGAGTATCAGAAATCTTTTCTGTATCCCTGTGAATACTATCTGCTTTCTATCTATTATGCAGGAAGTAACTTGTAGCAAACTTCAGAAACGTGCATTAATTTCATAAATTATTATTAAAACGCGCCAAAATAATGTTTCCCCTTATACCATTAAGTAAGGGAATACTTTTGTGTATCCCCGCAAATTAATAAAAAAATTTCTATGCACCATACGTTGTACGGAATATACCGGGTGTCCCAAAAATGACTGATGGATTTTAAAATTCAATAACTTGCAAACGGTGACAGCTATTTAAAAAATTTTTGCAGAAGGGTTATGTATAAAGTCAGGAGTTTTTTTACCGTAATTTTTATTTTAGTTCGAATTCCAAACAATAGGTGGCGTTGACGGCGATTGAAGGCCACATCGACGCTTCACTCAGTACTGATCACCTGGCCTTCAATCACCGTCAGTGCTACATATTATTTGAAATTCGAACTAAAATAAAAAATTACGGTAAAAAAACTCCTGGCATTATACATAACCCTCCTGCATTTTTTTTTTAAATAGCTGTCACCGTTCGCAAGTTATTGAATTTTAAAATCCATCAGTCATTTTTGGGACACCCGGTATATACCTCATAGATGCATATCAAATTTATTCTGTTCGAAAGAGGGTAACACCATTAAAATGCACTTGAAACTATTTTTTCCCATACGCCGTAACATAACGGGATAACTTTGTTTGCCCCTGTAATTAAACAATGCATCCAATTTTCAAATATGAAATAACTCGACATAATTATGCAACAATTATATATTTTTAATTCCAAATAATTCGGTTGAATAATATTTGTTCTGTTGTATGAGGAAAAACGAACAGACGGACAGATTGAACGACGATTATTGCTGCTACATATTTACATAATTACGAATGCACCAAGAAAAGCGATTTTAAAAAAAGTGTCTTTTTGAAGTAAATTAAAAATACGAATAAAATGAATCAATATATCCTCTGTTTCTCTGAGTTTTTAAAAATTTACCTGTTTTAAAAGATAACGGTAAGTTCATTAAATTATAATTTTTCACAGCTTTACAAGATTTTGTTGATCAAAATAAATTGCTGAATCATTACTTTTGGAAATAGCAAAGAGTGGTGGCAGCAAATTGCCATTAAAATATGATATATCAGATAATTTTATTTCACAATAATGTCTAAAAGATTTCCCAGCAAATCTTTATAGAAAAAACTACATTTACTGTTGAAATATTTTTTTTAAGTTTATACTTAGAAATTTAAACACACATTATAGCATAATCTAAGAATCGTTTTTTCTCACTCCAGATAGTTTCATCTTAATCAAACACTATCAAAAATACTGTTATACTCAGATTCAGTCAACAAATATTCGCATAGATATTTCGTGAAGCAGTAAAGTAATTCTCAGCTGCAGGAATTTCGTTTAGTTTTTCTCTCTGAAGAAAAAAATGTCATTTTACGGTCGTGATTATCTCCGTTAGAGCTTTTGAAAGAAATATAATAACCAAACTATGCTATTACAGTTCAGTGCAGACCACGCGATAAGGTAAACTCACGGTAGGGGAGAGGGGGACACGTTTGAACTGGGGCACCTTTGAATACTCTAAATATTTTCTTTCAAATAAATTATTTAAAAAAAATGTATTTGGCAATACATTACTGCAGCTTCAAGGGAATAATTATACAAAGCTGCACCATTTTGTATGAACAGTACTGTTTAAACAAGATATGTATTTTTCTCCATCTTGAATCTAAACTTAAGAAAATAAAGTTGTAAGATTTTTGCTTACAAACTTCTATCCCTAAAATTTTAATTTATTGTTCAATGCTTAAACAAAGGTGTTAACTTTAGTTAATAAGCTTTGTTTTATTAAAATCTTTTAGCCGAATTGGGTAAAAGGTTGTAATGTTGAACTCCATGTGATGGGGCACGATTGAACAAAAAAATTGGGGCACCATTGAACAGTGAAAAAACACCGAATAAACTGTTGATATATAATTAATGAAATAATTTAAAGATAACACTTAAAACTATGAAGTAAAGAGTTGTTAATGTATATAAATATTATTATTTCTGAATTTTTTTTATGTGAAAAGAGGTTAATTAAGAATGTCAAAGAACATGGATTTATACAGCTAACAATTCCCCTTACTGCACACATAGGTTCCAACCTTTATATGTATCAGTGATGGGAAGCTTCAAATCTAAATTGAATCAAATCTAAATTCATTTATTGAATGGTTGCAAATTCTGGATACAAAATAATGATTCATGATTGAACAGGTTTCCAAACATTATTTCCGGTATCTGTAACGGATAAAACGGAATTTTATATCAGGTCTCTTAAAAAAATAGCATATGAAAAATTTTAATTTTCCAGAAGCATCAGATATCACACTGGTGTATTTCAAGGATATTGTAAAAAATTTTTCACAACCAAACACAACTTGAGGGACACTGTATTTTTTCAACAATGAGTTTTGACATCAACTTTGATGGATGTTTGGTTAAATAACAAAAAAAAATAGTAATTTCAACAAATTGTAGATATTTAATTTTATTCATATTACTTTATATTTCTGTAACATATGCAACTTTTTATAAAAGCTATCAATATTTTCATA
Organism: Maratus speculifer; assembly: GCA_964019185.1. NCBI lineage: Eukaryota > Metazoa > Arthropoda > Arachnida > Araneae > Salticidae > Maratus > Maratus speculifer. The sequence goes on from OZ025296.1 coordinate 154,485,279, forward strand.
CTTTATTTATTTGTTCAAAGGTGCTCTTTGCATGTTCAAAGGTACCCCTACCCCTACATGGGGCAGGTTTGAACAAAAATCTTTCAACTTTTTAAATCCTCACAACTTATTTAATTTCTTTCGAAAATGTTTAATTTATGGTTCATATGATTAAGAAGAGATGAAGATTATGTTGTTTTTATTATGTAATATTTAACACTCAATAAATATAATTCAAGTAAGAAATGTATTGATTTTCTGAAAAAATGTTCAAAGGTGCCCCACTCTCCCCTATGTATGCGGGTAGTTACAAACTGTGAGAGCGGTTTAAAGGATTTAATCCTACACTGCACGGTGTGCCATATATGGAACATATAGATAAAATCCTTCTATTTTCCTAAGGATCTTAAATTTAGGTTATCTGAGCTTTGTGGCATATGTAAAACATTCAAACAGATAGTTTTACAAGTTTTTCTCACTTGGTGGGAGTAGATCAATATTTATTATTAATTTTTTTTTAATTTCCAGTCTGCATCGTACACAACAGTAGAATTTGCTTCAACCTTTTTCGCACAAAAATATTGAAAGTATCGCAAGATAAAATTTTAGACATTCGAGTATATCACATATTTATTATTAAGGTTGTTTAAAGCTAAAATATTTTAGTACATCAGCTCGAAATCTGGTTTTTGTGTTTGTGCCAGATATGGAACATAGAGCTTAAAGCTCATAAAACATTCTAATGAAAAATTGCGCACAAAGGGCTAGCGCAAAGTTAAATCAATCCAATATTATTTGTATCTGGTAATGATGATCAGTCTTTTGTAGTTTCTGATGATATCTGGGATGATTCAATATACATTTCAGCTAAAAATAACTGAAAATGCTATTCATTCATATGAATCAGACGTGGATTTACAAATGTGATCCAAGAAATTGATTCAGCTGCCACAGGAGATAACTTTTCGTAATTAATATTAAAGTAATTTTAAATTTCATTAAAATTACTATATAAAAGTTAAAATCAACAAGTGAAATTCAACAGTATTGAAGTCAGACATTTTTTCCGCTGGCGGGACATTGTTATGTGAAGGGAGTGTATGTGGGGGGAGGATTGAATTTCTAAACTAAGCAAATTTTCAAATTATCAGTGTAGTTGCATGCAAATGTTCTCGACGAGTGTTGAGCTTAAGCCATTTGGTAGGCCTCCCCACCTAGCTGAAACTGAAACTGCTCCCCCCTGCTTAACACTCTTTATCAACAATGAATATATATAATGAGAAGCATCAATTTAGAGAAAGAGTGTTTATTCTTTCGGAATCCCTGCTGGAACCAGTGTTGATAGAAAATTTTCACAAAGGAAACACAAATATCTGAAGCGCAAATGAAATATAGAAGAAGCAATTCCTTAAGTGCTGAAATTATGGCTCTGGAGACTCCTTATCAATTTTTGCCTTTTTTAACCCTGAACTTTTGAATCTTATTTCAGAAGAGAGACGTAAACACATCATAGAAAAGTATTCTTCTCAACCTCTCTCTACAAGTTTCCATTACGGATATTACTAAAGTGATGTTTTAGGTAACTTAACAATTAAAGAGACAATGTCTGACAGTGATTTTGTTTTAAAAAATCTGACAATTTTCACATTTTAATGACAATGCTAAAAAAATTCCAAAAGGCATGAAAGTCCAGGATAGAATTATTTAATTAAGGTCTCTACTAGTGTATATCAGATTAGTGGAAAATATTATATACCACCTGATTTGAATCAAGATTCGCAGAAGAAGCTTTTAATTAAATTTTATACTTCTAATTTTGTAGATTTTTTTTTCAAAATTGATTTCTTTTTTTAATTTTTTTTTTCGAATATTCCGATGTGAATTCAACATTATAGAAAAACAATTGCTTACCCTTCAAAGGTTTAAATACCTGCCATAAAATTTTAATACATATTATTATACTATTTTTGTATATATAATACACCAGTATTGTGAGCTTCGTGACACATTTGGCACAAAAATGAAAATATCTCATTGTGTGCTTTAGGACAGATATGGCCCATATTACAAAAATCCATAAAAAAATATATATGGAGTCAGAATTTTTTTAATTATTTTTCCCGCATTTGTGACTATCTAAAGTAATCAAAATATTTTTTTCATACAGAAACGAAAAGTCGTGCAGTGAAGAGTTAAAGGCAAGATAAAAAAAAAAAAAAAAAAAAAAAAAAAAAAATGTAAACAATGTGTTTTTTCGAACTAAATTAAAACAGAATTAAAAAAAATCAATATATAAATTGTTTCTGAGAGTTTTTGAAGTTAATTTGTTATAAAGGATAACGGGAAGTTTATTAGATTATAATTTTTCACAGCTTTATAAGATTTTGTTTATCAAAATAAATTCTTGAATTATTACTTTTGAGATGAACTGCTGGCTAGAACTTATCACTAAAATATAATATATCAGATAATTTTATTTTTACAATAATGTCTAAAATATTTCCCAGAATATTTTTATAGAAAAAATTGCATTTCTTCTTGATTTTTTTTTTTTAAGTTTACACAAATTCAAACTCAAATTATAGCTTTTGCTAAAAATAATTTTTCCCCTTAAAATAGATTTATCTTAATCCTACGCTATTAAAAAAAGTGTTATATCCATGTGCAGTCAACAAATAATTCGCCTGATATTGCTGCAACTGTAAAATAATTCTCAGCTACAGGTTTTCGTTTTTTTTTTTTTTTTTTTTTTTTTTTTTTTTTTTTTTTTCCTGCAGAGGAATTGTTATTCTACGCTCGTTATTATCTCCATTAGAAATTTTGAATGAGATAGCAAGCTAGCAATTCTATTACAGTTTAGTATAGAGCCCGCGGTAAGTTAAATTCTTTGTATAAATGAGTGTAGTTACAAATTGTGATATTGGTTTAAATGATTTTATACATGGTAATAAAAAACGATTATAACAAAAGTGTCTTTTTGAAATAAATTAAAAATACGAGTAAAATAAAACAATATATAGTCTGTTTCAGAGAGTCTTATGAAGTTTACTTGTATTAAAAGATAACGGAAAGTTTACTGGATTATAATTTTACACAGCTTTATAAGATTTTGTGCACCAAAATAATTTGTAGAATCAATACTTTCAAAGTTTGTAAAAAATGCAAGCTTGAACTTGCGTCTAAATTATAATATATCAGGTAATTTTTTTTCATAATAATATCTAAGGTATTTCCCAGAAAATCTTTTTAGAAAAAAAATTACATTTTTTCTTGAAATTACTTTTAAACGTCTTCACACAGAAATTCAAACTCAAACTATAGCTTATGCTTAGAACAATCATTTTTACCTTTTAAAACAGTTTCGTTTCAATCAAACGCTATGAAATATAGTGTTATACCCAGGTACAGTCAACAAATAATTGGACTAGATATTGCGTGCAACCTTAAAATAATTGTCAGCTGCAGGAAATTTGTTGAGTTTTTTTTTTCTCTTCAGAAGAATTGTCATTTTACGCTCATGATTATCTCCGTTAGAATTTTTGAAAGACATAATAACCCAGATATGCTATAATAGTTCAATGCAGAACACGCAATAACGTGAACTCTCGGTATGTGTGCGTGCAGTTACAAACTGTCATAGTGGTTTAAGTGTTTTTAAGGCATGATAATAACGATTGTAAAAAAAGTCTTTTTAAAGTAAATTAACACTACGAATAAAATAAAGCAACATATATTCTGTTTCTCGAGATTTTTTGAAGTTTATTTGTTTTAGAACATAACGGTAAGTTAAATTTTAATTTTAATTTTACATTAAATTATAATTTTTCACAGCTTTACAAGATTTTCTGTATCAAAATAAAATGTTGAAAAATTATTTTCAAAGGTAGCAAAAACTGTTGGTTAGAACTTGCAACTAAAATATAATATATCAGGTTGTTTAATTCTTACAGTAATGTCTAAAAAAAATTTCCAGAAAATCTTTAAAGAAAAAAAATTACATTTATTTTGAAAATTTCTTTTGAAATTCACAAAGAAATTCAAACTCAAATTATATCTTATGCTATAAATCGTTTTTCCCGCTTAAATTAATTTCCTCTCAATCAAATGCTATCAAAAGTAGTGTTAGACTTAGGTACAGTTGACAAATAATTCGACTAGATATTGCGTGCAACCTTAAAGTAATTCTCAGCTGCAGGAAATTCGTTTAGATTTTTTTCTCTGCAGAAGAATTGTCATTTAAGCTCGTGATTATCTCGGTTAGAATTTTTGAAAGACACAGAATAACCTAGATATGCTATTATAGTTCAATGTAGAACACGCGATAAAGTGAACTCATTGTATACATGCGTGTAGATACAAACTGTGATAGTGGTTTAAATGATTTAGAGACATGATAATAACATAGATATGTGGTTTAAGATAAAAAGATGGTAAAAAGTTTCGTCTTTTTGAAATAAATAAAATAACTGAATGAAATATTGTATACTCTCTACCACACACATTTTTAAGCCCATTTAATTTAAAACTTGACAGCAATGTAATTGGATTCACAGGTTTACAAGATTTTGCTTATCAAAATAAGTTCGAGAATTATTACTTTCAAACAAAGCAAAAATTGCTGACTGGAAATTACCATTAAGATATAATATGTCAGATATGTTTATTTCTACAATAAAATCTGATTTTTTTTTTTTAGCAGATCTTTATACAAATTTGTCCTTGAGATTTCGTTTAAACAGTATCACACGGAAACTCATATTATAGATTTTACAAAGAATTTTTTCTTTCGTTTAAATAGTTTTATGTTAATCAAACGGTATAAGTATTATTATCTTCAGGAATAGTCAGGAAAATATTCTCCTAGATATTGCATGCTACCTTAAAGTGATCCTCAGCATCAGGATTTTTTTTTTCTCTGTAGAACAATTGCCATTTTATGTTCTTGATTAACTCCGTTAGAGTTTTTTAAAGATATATAATAACCTATATATGCTATTACAGTTCTGTATAAAGTACAAGACAAGATGAATTCTTATATACATGCGTGTAGTTATGAACAGTTTAAATGACTTAAAAACATAATAACAATAACATTTTGGAAATTGCACGTCAGGAGTAAAAACTCAGACAAGATTGGTATAAAATATTATTTGTAGAATCCATTAGTGATAAAAAAATATTAAATATATAATAATTTCATTATTTCATTTTTTTGCAATGTAAAAACAAAAATAAAAAAAATAAAGAAATTCCAAGAAATTGCCAAAATAATCGGCATATTGAGTTCTTAAGTAATCATCAAATTTTATGTGCAAAAATAAATTTTATTTCATTATCATTTTTTTTCTTTTCATATTCTTTTAGTTATCATTTTATTAATATAAATATTTATTTAATGTTTATACAAATATTTTATTTTTTTGTAATATAAATATTTATATCAAATAATTAAATATAATTTTTTTTCAAAGTTCTAGACATTAAGCGGTTTAAGTTCTTAAGTGGTGACGAAAATTCTCTTAAATATATATTTATTCAATAAAACAACACATTCGTGAAATAACTTCTATCGGAAAGAAAACCATTTTCAGAAATGGCCCAAAATACGCTTCAGATAAATCACAGTAAATAATATTTCTCTTTGCGATACTTTGAATCATACATATATATTATTCCAGCAAAATAGAACTCCTTTCACAATGCATTATGCTTCTAATCCATGACGTCTTTTTTTTTGCAGTATCAAGCAGAATGTCCATGTGGGGAGCAAATTCAGCAGAAGAAAGAAATGATGATATCGAACCCCCCGTGAATTCTGAAATTTCAGATAACATAGTAGCTGTGCGAGGGCGGAAAGAGAACTTCGAAATGTCAGGACATTTCCGTTGCATTTACGGTCTGTGTTTAAAACATTACCCTCATGATCTTTCGATTCCTGTGCTCATATGTCATTCACATACGAGCCTTATAAAGCAATACGAGTAAAGGGAAGGAAATGCGAAATTAATGAGTCAAAGGAATTTGCTTTTGTTGGAGCAATCCATAAGAGTTTTAGGGGGTGAAGATAATGACTGTGTAGTGAAATATTATTGCAGATATGGACTAGCTAGCAGAATAACATTAGTGCATTGGAACATTTCTATTGAATATTGGAATGTTTATTTGGATTTCTTTTATATCTTTTTTGTGATAGAATTTTAACGAATGCTTCGAAATGAGTATAACTGTACATAAAAAGCAAGATTTTTTTATATAAAATGTTTAAGTTTTAATGGTGTATGCCGTCTTAAAAAATTATAATTGATAGTTATAATAATAATTAAAATTTTATAATTGGTAGTTAGTAGATATCTGAATAAGGTTATATTATCGGATTAGTCTCGCTAGCTTGAAAAGAATGAATTTCCAAATAGGTAGTAAATTCAGCAGAAAAAAAAAGAAATATCATTTAATATAGTAGCTGTGCGAGGGCGGAAAGAGAACTTCGAAATGTCAGGATATTTCCGTTGCGTTTACGGTCTGTGTTTAAAACATTACCCCCATGATCTTTCGATTCCTGTACTCATATGTTATTCACATACGAGCCTTATAAAGCAATACGAGAAAGGGAAAGAAATGCGAAATTAATGAGTCAAAGTAATTTGCTTTTGTTGGAGCAATCCATAAGAATTTTAGGGGGTGAAGATAATGACTCTGTAGTGAAATATTATTGTAGAACTGGACTAGCAAGCAGAATAACATTAGTGCATTGGAACATTTCTATTGAATATCGGAATGTTTATTTGGATTTTTTTTATATTTTTTATGATAGAATTTTAACATATGCTTCGGAATGAGTATAACTGTACATAAAAAAGCAAGATTTTTTTTATATAAAATGTTTAAGTTTTAATGGTGTATGTCGTCTTAAAAAATTTTTATTGGTAGTTATAATAATAATTAAAATTTTATAATTGGTAGTTAGTAGATATCAGAATAAGGTTATATTATCGGATTAATGTCGCTTGCTTGAAAAGAATAAATTTCCGAATAGGGAGTAAATTTAGCAGGGAAAATATATAATTAACACCATCCCCATCACTGCCACCATGGATAAAGAAATGCCATAGGATCCTAGTCGAACCAGAGTGCAATAAGAACTTCTAAATGCCAGGATACTTCCGTTGCATTTACGGTCTGTGTTTAAAACATTACTCTTGTGATCTTTTAATTCTTGTACTCATATATCATTCAAATACGAGCCTTATAAAGCAATACGAGAAAGGGAAGGAAATGCGAAATTAATGAGTCAAAGGAATTTGCTTTTGTTGAAGCAACCAATAAAAATATTAGGGGTGAAGATAATGACTGTGTAGTGAAATGTTATTGCAGAAATGGACTAGCAGGCAGAATAACATTAGTGCTTTGGAACATCTCTATTGGATATTGGAATGTTTATTTGAAATTCTTTGGCACCTCTTTATTTTTATTTTGAAAATAATAGACTTTTGACGGATGTTTCGAAATTAGTGTAATTGAACATTAAAGTCATGAAATTTTATATATATATATATATATATATATATATATATATATATATATATATATATAATTATCTTTCTTGGTGTATGCTTCTAAAAATGTGTTATTTTTTATTATTGGTATGTTATAGAATACTGCATAAGGTCATATTATCAGATTACTCTCATCTATTTGGAAATAATATGAATGTATAAATAAGAAGCAATTTCAGGAAAAAAATAGTAGTATACTGCACCACTGCCAACGTAAGTATTAAGATTTGACATAAAGTATCTGAATCAAGATGGAAGTAGAACTGCCATGCTACGCATCATACTACTACATCACATACTACGCGTTAGTACTATAATGAAGTCTTCAAAATACTCAGATCTTTGTGTAATAGTATACAGTGTTTTAGATACAGTATAGTATCCAAAATCTTTTGTATATCTCTATAAATACTATCTGTTTTCTATTATACAGGAAGTATTTTGTGGTAAACCTTAGCAGTGTATAATAATTTCATAAAATGAGGAATAATTCAATATTATGAAAACGCGCCACAAACAATGTTTTACCCTGTACCATTATATAATAGAATACTTTTGTGTGGCCCGGTAAATTAATAACAAATATTATAAACTTTGTACCACAGACTGTACATATTGTACATTTTAGTATATACCGGGTGTCCCAAAAAATGACTGATGGATTTTAAAATTCAATAACTTGCAAACGGTGACAGCTATTTAAAAATTTTTTGCAGGAGTGTTATGTATAATGTCAGGAGTTTTTTTTACCGTAATTTTTTATTTTAGTTTGAATTCCAAACAATAGTTGGCGTTGACGGCGATTGAAGGCCATGTGATCAATGCTGAGTGAAGCGTCGACCTGGCCTTTAATCGCCGTCAGCGCCACCTATTGTTTGATATTCGAACTAAAACAAAAATTACGGTAAAAAAACCCTGACATTATACATAACCCTCCTGTAAAAATTTTTTAAATAGCTGTCACCGTTTGCAAGTTATTGAATTTTAAAATCCATCAGTCATTTTTGAGACGCCCGGTACTTAATGCATGTATATCAATCTTATTATGTTGGAAAGAGTGTAAGGTCATCAAAAAGCACTTGAAATTATTTTTTTACGATTCGCCGTAATGTAACGGAATATTTTTTTTGTCCCTGTAATTGAACTATAGCTCCGATTTGCATAAAATTTGAAAAGACTCGACAAAATTATGCAACTTATGTATTTTAAATTCTAAATGATTCGATTCTGTTGGTTTTGTTATATGCGGACAGACAGACAGACGAACGGACGGACTGAACGACGACTATAGATTATATATTGTTAGTCTAAACGAAAATCATTTTCAAAAATCTTGAGGTAACATAAGCATAACTGAAAAATGAAATATTTGATTTAGATTAAAATCATGTTTTTTTATTATTTTTTTTAATAAATAGATAATTTACAAAATATGCTATTTGTGAGTTTAGTTAGATTTAAAACAAGTTCGTATTTCTTTATGATTAGTATATTTCGAAATTGTTTTATATAAATTAAAAAATATTTATTATATACAAACTTTAAAGACTAAAATGAAAAATAAAAAGAAAGGGCAAAAATTCTTGTTGCATAAAAAAAAACACCGTGCAGTATACCATTGAATGTATAATGCCTGATTGTAGTGCATTACAAATGTGTCGTACACGTTTCGTAAATATGTTTACAATATGCAGAACAAAAACGCTACCACCCCCACCGGCCTCCAGAAAAAAATATACATTTCGGTAATATGGTTGGAAAACATATTGTAGCGTATAAAGGGTTCTTTTTATCTTATGGTTAGACGACTTCAAACTCTTGTCTCTTAGAAAAGTAGAAAATAATTTATTTACAGATCTTCAGAACAACAGAGTCTTCGAAACTCACAAATATTACTAGGTATTCAAAAATAACTGCTCAAATCTATCGTACAAGTACAGCTTTAGATCCCAGAGACTCTTTATTCAACGTCTCAACACTTAATAACATTCAAAACAACATAGATGAAACTCAAGCAAACTTGCTTAACAAACGCCTTGTTCACTCAATGACTGACTGGTAAATAATAACCACAACAGCTCATATTGTTCTCCTTATATAGGCTCGCAGCATGTGCTGGAAATTTCTACAACCTTCTCGAAAAATCCACAAAGCCACGGAACAACATTCAATGTATCAGTATATCTATAGGGGGGTTACCATAGAGAGGGAAGGGTTACCATCGCCAACAATCGCCAAGTTTGTCGCCAACTTGGCAATATATCGCCAAATTTGGCGACCAAAATTAGTCGCCAAAAGTGACGCCAACTTGGCGATATCTTTAATATTTCGCCAATCTGCCGTAGACATACACTGAAAAATAATAGACAAGTTTGCTTGATAACAGAGACAATGTAACAAAAACTAATATTAGTACAGGAATGGAGCTTAATAAGATTATTTACATTATTTTACAGTACAAACACTAACTATTTACAAAATTCGTAACAATATTATATCAGAATTTGCCGTAATACTAAATTCACATACAAGTCGTGTATTTACAATCCTGTATATTTTTGAAATAAAGCACTTTCGCATAGCGTCAATAATATTTAGCGCTTTTAAAAAATTTATTTTGTAAATCATTAATAATGACAGCTTATTTGTTAATCTAAAACAAAATAATCTTTTTTAAAAGTTTTAGGTAGCGAAGCATAACTTGAAAATAAAATAATTGACAGATATTATAATCTTGATTTTCTTTCTAAAACAAATAAATAGTTTACTAAAGTTGCTCTGTGTCAATTTAATCAGATTTAGAACAAATTCCTGTATTTTTTATGATTAGGCTTTTGTGGAAATGTTTAAAAAATATTTGTTGTAAAAATGGAAATAAATATTACTTTTGAGACAAAAAAGGAAAAAAAAGGAAGGTTATTGCTTCATTTTCTTTTTTATTTTTATTATCCAGAAATACATTCCAAATATTTAAATGGTAATATTTTTCTACAATTTTCTTTTATTGTTTGACATTTTAGAATAAGACATTTTCAAAATATTTAAACTACACATGACAAAATGAACAGTTTCTTAAAAGCGATGTTTTTCACTTTTGAAAAATAAACTTTACAGACATTAATTTTACAGATTTTTGTAACATTTAATGTAACTCACATTCTTTTTGAACAGTTTTCCTTAAACTTTGAGAAGGGAAATAAATCAAACATAATTCGCTTTACTTAAAAAAATATTCGCTGTCATATAAAAGCAATAATCCCGAACTGTAAAAACACTAATATTTCATAATAATTATTCTATGTTTAGTTTATAAATTATATTTTTAGCCATCGTTTATTAGTTAATTTTTTACCGTACATTATTTTATTACAAAAATTATTGTTTGTTTATTACATGGAGTTAAAAAATTTGGTAAAAAGCATAGAATCATTTAAAAAAAAGCAAAAGCATAAACCTTAAAACATAGTTAACATTTCTGTGAGAAAAAACGCTACTCATTGTTTATTTTTATGGGTAAATGTATACCAATTCTTTTATATTTATACTATAAATATACTAAGCTACTTTTTTAAACATAGTTTTAAAAAAAATATTTAAATACAGAACTGTTCGAAATTTAAAAAGAAGAATTTTATCCAACATTTAAACTAAAGATGTAAAATTGGAGAGATATCCCCTCGAGGGCACGGTGGAATATATTTTATCTCTTCTAATTTAAACGAGATTTTCACCAGAAATTTTTAATAAAGTTTTAAAATTTTAATTTTTGCGGCAAAATGTAGGAAAATAAAATGCCTTTTCATATTTTAAAACAAAACTTTGCGATTCGCTTTTAACGGTTACAATTAAATATTACAAAGACATTATTGTTGGAGGGGATATAAAGTGAAGGGGGGAAGATGAAGTGAATTCAAGGGGATATAAAGTGACAGATTCTTAAAAATGATGTTTTTCACTTTTCAAAACAAAGGTTACCGACATTATTTTTAAAGTCTCTGTATGATCAAATGTAACCCATGTTCTTTTATATTTGTAAATTAAATATTTTAAATTAATTTTCATATTTACTTTTTCTTAATATTCAAATGCAGCATTTTTTCAAATTTGCGCGGCAATTGAAAAAAAGAGAAATTTATCTAACATTTAAACTGCACATAGCAAATTGAAATGATATACAGTGACAGATTCTTACAAATGATGCTTTTCGCTTTTAAAAAACAATGGTTATCGACATTAATTTTAAAGTTTTTGTAAGATCAAATGTAACTCACGTTCTCTGTTAATTTTTATTTTGTCAGCAGTTTTTCTCCAATTGCCAGAGGGGAACTAAATCAAATATAATTGGCCTTACTCGAAAAATTTTTCGCTGTCATATCAAAAACAATTACAGTGAAACATAAGGTGCTGAAGGATGACAAAAATTATCGAATTTTTTCCTCTAAGTTTACTTTAAAGATTATTTTTTTCTACTATTCTCTAGTTTGTCTAAATGATTATTTACTAAGGATTTATTTCGTGACGTGCATCAATAATAGTTCATGTCTTTTTATGGAGTATTAGTTTGTTTTAAGAAATACTTCTGCTACAATTTACATAGTAGCTGTAAATTACATGTTAGTAAATTGGCAGTAAATTATCAATTTATTTTTAAATGCTATAAGGCAAAAAATTGCTATAAGCCACTTATGGTATTTAAAAGTAAATTGATATTTTAATGTTATTTTTTATATTATATGATTGTAAATTCGTTAGCATGGACATATACTAACATGTAAGTAAATTACATGTTAGTATATGTCCATGCACTTAACTTATGACTTTATTTATGTTTAGGCATTTAGTAATAATAATAATTATTATTATAAGTGTTAGGAAAATTGATTCATGAATATAATAAAAAGTATTTATAAAATTAAAAATATGTACGAATACAAATTATGCAATATAATATTTAATTCATATTGCCTAAGATAGTATAAAATTAAATACCAATTATCCTGCATTATAATGCAATCACTTTCAATACATACCTATAATAATATCTGTATTATAAAATTTCACCAAATTCAATATCCAACTTTTTTCGGTAACGAGATCATTTCGCTAGATTACATGTTCAAGAAAATTTCATTAGAGAGTCATTTTAAGGTCACTAGGTACAGTGTTTTCAATGGGAATACTTTACATAAGGTGTTGAATAATTGGAATAATCAAGTAACAAAGTTAGAAACAGTAAACCAAATTTGGTGATATTGGATAAATATTGGCGTAATTTGGCGAGAAAATCCATTTTTAATGTTATGAATGAAAAAAAAAAGACTGGCGCCAAAGGACCAGATTACCAAATTTGACAATATTTGGTAATATTTGAGATCAGCAAAATAACTTTACCAAAACAATTGGTTTTCAGAATCTAAAGAAATTTTCGTCAGGGCTGAGATACATTCAACCATTTAATGTACATGGAATGATTTCGAAAAAATAATTAACTCAATAAGAGTACGTAAACTTTCTCAACACATGTTTGACGACAACTGAAAGAATACCGCTAAATTTGCTATATTTGGCGAAAAGAGTCGCGTTTTGAATCTGAAGGAATTTTGTAAATTGTTACAAAATAAAATGGCTTATAGCAATAATATAATGTGAGTTTATGTTTATACTGAATTCAACGTATATATAATTTTGAACGAGCGTATACTCTTCCGCTGATATAATTTAATTCGGATTATATAACATAATAGAAAATATTTATAACACAATATTTTTTTTAATTTCTGTGATTTCTGTAAATAAGATTAAATAATGATCAATTAACACATAATTATTCAGTGGAATCGTTCAGTAAAAGACTTAATTAAACGTCTTAATAAAATATAAATGTATAAAAAGCATATGTTATTTAAATATAAAGAGAAATTGCAAATAAACAGTTGTACATATTCAACAAATAAAACATTGTGAAATTTTCGAATGATTTACAGTTTTAAAATTATCTATTCCATAAATGACATGAAAAAAAAATAAAAATGAATTGTCTAATGGTGTAGAAATATTTTTATGCTATAAATCATTAGTAGGAAACAATAAAATAACATAACTATAGATTATGTTATTAAGTAAGAGAACTTATCTGTTCTATAAGTAACGTCTTAGAAATGGACCGTTTAATGATTCAAAAATTTTCTCATAATTCACCATTCTTTAAAACATTAAATGATGCACAACGAATATCGGTTATTATATAAACACTCTTATATATTAAATAAATGACGTGTTAGAATTACATAGAGAAGAAATACGCATGTTTTCATTAAAATTAAGTTATTATTAATAAGGGTAAATTTGATATTGCAAATCTAAACCATACTTTAAAAAATATCGCTGTTATTATTCCTTTATAAAGCAAGCCTATTATTTCTGGAGGCTAAAAGAGAATAAATATTATATGTCTTTTCATGTAAGCAAAACTAACTTCTCGGATTTACTAATGAAACGCCTGAAGTTATGTGTGGCGATTTTTTTTTTTTTTTACATCATCATGTCAATGGATTTGAAAAACTTTCTTATATTAACATGACGTGACACTTAGAAGAAAATTCAGTGAATCAAGAAAAATAATAAATAAAAATTTCTTAAAAGTTATTTATTGGGAATATGAAAATATGAGTAACATGCAAATAGGTATCATACTGTAATAATTATAGAAATAAATATATTTTGGAAATAAATTATAAAAGACTAATGCAACAAAATAGGATTTCGATTGCTGGATCTTGGACGAAATTTAATATCATGTAGCATTAACGCCGAAGCTGAGTTAATAACTCATTCACAACATGTAAATTAAATTGGAGTTACCTGTGAAGAGTATTCTGTTTCTATTTTTCATACTTCTCATTTGTAAAAATAATAAAGTATATATATTGTTATTGTGGCAAAGTCAGTCTTAAAAAAATGAAAAAATAAAGAGAACTTAAAAAAAAAAGAAAAGACTTAGTATTTCTCAAATTACATATATCTATTCTAAGAGAAACTGAATTCTCAAATAACATATGTATGCGCAAAAGTTTACTAACTAATACGATATATTTTTTTAATATTCAGTAATTAATTTTTGACTGAAAAAAATGCTGCTGTTTTTTACTCTACCGAATTGATTTCCGTGAAAAAGAAAGAAAAAAAGAAACTTATTTATTCATATTACAAACTAACAAGGGCCAGAAAAAAAAAGCAAATGAAAATATTTAATTTGGACCAACAAATAAAATGGGAATAGTGAAAAAAAAATTATAGTTTTACATGCATAATTATATTGTTCTGCACAAAAAATAATTTTAATCTTGTCTGGAAGATTCTCTCTTTCTTGGTTAAAAATTTGAAATGCTAATGATCAATTTCAAGCAAATATCCTATAAAGATGAAGTTAAAAAAAAAAGAACACGAGTTATATTACAGGCTTGTAGGGTATTAGCATAAAATATTTATTAGTTTTTTCTTCATCTTTTTTATTTAAAGTTTATATTGGTTCAAATAAATTTAATCTTCTTTAATCTTAGGTTATTCTATAAGCGAAGTATATGTTTTCTTGAATATTCACGTTCATAATGAAAATTGTGTTTAAAGATTGTTATTGCATTTACGTTTCCTGATAAAATTGAGTATTTTAAGCGTGTATTAAGATCTACCAATGTCGTTATTTTCCCACCGCAATTTAAAAACAATAATCATTATTATAGATTGCTAGTAATCTTCGAATCTTAATTTTTACTTATTCATGTATATTTTAAAACTGTGTTAGAGGCAATAATAATAATAAATTAGCCACCAAATACATCATTGTATATTATTCTCTGTCATGCCTATGTAGTGTTTTTGAATGTCTAATAGTTTTACATAAATCGAAATGTATAATGCACTCTCTTAAAAAGTCAGCCACAAAATAGCTCAAGTTGAGCTGAAATCCACTCATCTCAGTGTTGAAAGGCAGCTTCTCAAAAAAAAAAAAAAAAATAAATAAAAAAAAAAGTTGAAAAAACTCGAGTTTTAACCAATTTAAATGAAGTTGAGCTATTTAAATAACCAATTTTGATCAAGAAGATTTAATCGTTTGAAATAAACTCTTTTATGATCGAAAAAATTACAGCTCTTTCATGAGAAGACAAATCAGCTCTTTCGTTTTAAGAGAGTAATATTTTCTTCAAATCAAATAATCAACAATCTATAATTTTTGGATTAATTTAGAGACTAAGTTATTGAAAGTTGGAAGATTTATTGTCATTTAAATACTGAGCACACTTGTTTTGGTGCTATATAATGAAAATAGTTTCTTTTAAATGAAAACTGTTCATTTAGGTAAAATTTCGTTGTTCAAATTTATATTTCAAATAAATATCTATATGAAATCCCTCTTTTGAAGTGAAATAATTTCATGACACTAAACAGTAAACAGTCAACATTATTTAACTGGTTTTGGTGCTGCAAACCTTATTTATTAATATTACTCTTTAATAGTAAAAAAAAACTAAAATTTTCCGCATTTAGTTATAATAATGAATTATTTTAGACAGCTCTAAATAATATGCTTTTAATAACTAATCCCAATTCATAAAATTATATCACACATCATGAAAAATATTACAAATTAATGATACGATACTCATGATAGAACTTTCCATTTACAGGGTGCCCAGTAAATGACTGACCAATTTTGTATCTAAAAAAAAAAAAAAATACAGTTTGAGATAAAAACCGCGGCTTGCTGTATTATTATTAGAATATCAGTAAATTTAAAACATGAACTTTCTTAATATGATATAATAATATTTAAAATAATATCTCAGTCTCAGGATTGAGGAAGTTAGTTATAATACACATTGTTCATTAATAAATATTATTTTAAATCTATTTCCAACCAACATACCCTATTCCTGTAGCTGAGTCGAGAGTCGATTCAACATATAGATTCAGACTCAGCCGAAAAACTCATACCTATGAAAACTAGAGTCATGACTGTATTCAAACAGCCTGTTGCCGCCAGTGCCATATTTTGGCCGAAATTCGAACCATATTATTTTTAAAAAAATCGAACGTTATACGTGACTAGGTACCATTAGTTATGTTTAGAAAATATTCTGTTCAGATAGTTGATTTTAAAAGGCTTTAAGATACTAAGATATTAAATCTAAAAGCTTTAATTTGTAATTTTTAATTGATATATGTCAGTGTAATTATTTATCTTCTAAATAATAATAATTTGCTTACATTCTATTTTCGTTAAATAACATACATATAAATACTTTAATTTTTTTACTTATCCCTCTTACAAACTACTTTATTAGTCTTGACATCAAAATATTACACTCTCATCAAATATTTTCACTTTTACATTCAATTCATATTTCTTAAAATAAATCTTTTGATTTACACATTAAAAACTTCAAAAACTATAAATTGACGTGTCTAAAATTTGCTGCTTTTCACCATATTCAAATATTTATCTTAACAAAATTTGCTGCGTTTTGAGCATCATTAAATATTTTTGGAGCTGTCATATTCAATGCGTTTGGAAATAAAATAGTTAAGACTGAAGTTATCCTTAGGCAGACTAGCAATATCGATTTTCCCTTTCGCAATGGTTTCTGCGAAGAAACCGAAAGCAGTAATATTAGCTGAGCTGAGTAAGATGTCTTCAGATGTCCCTTATTAAATAAAATATTCTTATTGAAATATTCGTTTAACAAATGGAATAAGATTTTCGCTAACTAAGTAAATGTGTAAACATGTGGGGTATTTTAGAGAATACAGGACTTTCAAATAATTGAAAATAATAGTATATTGATTTATACTGAATGATTAAAAATTCAATTAAGGTACCTTTGGCACCTAAACTAGGCACCTCTGAATTAATTATTCAGAGGTGCCAAGTTCCCACTAGATTTTCATAACATGTAAGTTAATAAATCAATGTTTAAGGCTTTCAAAAAAGTAATTTTGCGAATAATTAAAATAAAATATATAAAGATTCATTTAATCGTTTGTCTGTTTTGAAACGCTGTTAAATAATGTTGAAATAATATAGGTTGCAACTTGGTACTTTTGTGATTATACTTTAAAGCGCTGATGGTAGGACATTCCATTTACAAAAAGAATAGAAATAAAGTATAGATATGAGCTAATCGATTTAATAACACTATGCAAATATATATAAAGACAAAATTAAAAATTTACACGGAATTTATTAAAATAAGTTATGCCTAGAAATATTTTAAAACGCTTTAAAATACTAAGATATTGAATCTAAAAGCTTTAATTTCTAATTTTTAATTGATATATGTCAATGTAATTCCTTCATATACTAAATAAAAATAATTTGCTTACATTCTATTTTAGTTAAACTACATTCTTATAAATACCTGATAATTTTTTGTTATCAATCTTTAAATTACTTTATTAGACTTGATATCAAAATATTACACTTACAGCAAATATTTTCAATTTTACGTTTAATTCATAATTCTTAAAAGAAATCTTTTTATTTCCACATAAAACACTTCAAAAATTATAAATTGGCGCTTATAAAATATACTGATTTCACCATATTCAAATATTTTTCTTAACAAAATTTTGTGTTTCAGCGTAATTAAATATTTTTAGAGCTGTCATATTGAATCATTTCGAAATAAAACAGTTAAAACTTAAGTTTTCTTTGCGCAAACTAGCAATATGGATTTTCTCTTTCGCAATGGTTCCTGCGAAGTAACCAAAGGAGTAATATTAGCTGATCTGAGTAAGATGCCTTCAGAAAACTATGTCGGGTCCTTATTAAATAAAATATTCGTTTAACGAATAGAGAAAGATTTTCGTTAAATAAGTAAATATATAAACATGTGTGGTATTTTAAATAATACAGGAATTTCAAATAATTGAGTATAAATTATCTTAATTTATACTGAGTGATTTAAAATAGTGATTATACTGATTATCCAAAAATGCCAACTTCCCTCTAATCTTTCATGACATCTAAGTTAACTACCAGGGTTTAAGACTTTCACAAAAGATAATTTACTAAGAAATAAAATAAAATATATACAGATTCATCTAATCATTTGTCTGCTTTGAAATTCTGCTAAACTGCGTTGGAATGATTTGGGCATTTTTTATATTTTTATTAATTTTAATAACTTTATATTACTCCTCATTTAGTTGAATATGAAAAGCTCTGAAATTCTGAGATATTGAATATAAAAGTTTTAAATTCTAATTTTTAATTGATTTACTTCAATGCTATTAATTTATATTTGAAATAATAACAATTTGATTATATTATGTTTTAGTTAGACTATATATATAAGAATACTTAAATTTTTTATCTATCCCTCATAAAAATTGCTTTATTAGACTTGACATCAAAACATTACACTCTTGGTATTGACATTATCTTTTTGAATATTTTCACTTTTACATTCAATTCATAATTCTTAAAAGAAATCCATTGATTTACACATTAAAAACTTCAAAAACTATAAATCGACGTGTCTAAAATATGCTACTTTTCACCCTATTCAAATATTTATCTTAATAAAATTTGCTGCGTTTTGAACATAATTAAATATTTTTGGAGCTGTCATATTCAATGCATTTGGAAATAAAACAGTTAAGAGTGAAGTTATCCTTAGGCAGACTAGCAATATCGATTTTCCCTTTCGCTATGGTTTCTACGAAGTAACCGAAAGCAGTAATATTAGCTGAGCTGAGTAAGATGTCTTCAGAGAACTATGTCTGTCCCTTATTAAATAAAGTATTCTTATTAAAATATTCATTACGTCGTATTAAGATTTTCGTTAACTAAGTAAATATGTAAACATGTGGGGTATTTTAAATAATACAGGAATTTCAAATAGTTGAGAATAATAGTATCATGATCCATACTGAGTGATTCAAAATTCTAGCTGTTATCCAGTGGTGCCAAGTTCCCACTAGGTTTTCATAGCATGTAAGTTATATTTTAAACCACTGATGATACGACATTCAATTTACAAAAAAGAATAAAAATTAAGTATAGAAACTAGCTTATAGATTTAATAAAAGTATGCACACATAAATAAACACAAAATTAAAATTTTATACGGTCCTTAGCTAATATAAAGTATGTCTAGAAAATATTCTATTTAGGTGGTTGATTTGAAAAGGCTTTAAGATTCTAAGACATCGAATCTAACAGCTTTAATTTATAATTTTTAATTGATGTAATTGAATGTAATTACTTTATATACTAAATAACAGTAATTTGCTTACATTGTATTTTAGTTAAACTAAATACTTATAAATACCTAATAAATTTTAGTTATCAATCTTAAAAACTGCTTTATTAGACTTGACATCAAATTATTACATTCTCAGAAAATATTTTCACTTTTACATTCAATTCATACTTCTTAAAAGAAATCCTTTGATTTCCACATTAAAAATTTTAAAAACTAATAATTGACGGCTCTAAAATATGTTGCTTTTCATCATATTCAAATATTTATCTTAACAAATTTTGCCTCGTTTCAGTATAATTAAATATTTTTAGAGCTGTCATATTCAATGTATTTTGAAATAAAACAGTTAAGACTGAAATTATCCTTAGGCAGACTAGCAATATCGATTTTCCCTTTCGCAATGGTTTCTGCAAAGTAACTAAAAGTAGTAATATTAGCTGAGCTGAGTAAGATGTCTTCAGACAACTATGTTTTTCCCTTATTAAATAAAATATTCTTAATAAAATATGTGTTTAAGGAATAAAGAAAGATTTTCGTTAAATAAGTAAATATATAAACACCTGCGGTATTTTAAATAATACAGGAACTTCAAATAATTGAGAATAATAGTATCTTGATTTATACTGAGTGATTCAAAATATTTCTTATGTTGATTATCCGGATATGTGAAGTTCCACCTAATCTTTTGTAATATGTAAGTTATCTAATCATTGTTTAACATTTTCACGCAAGAAATTTTGCTAATGAATGAAATAAAATACAGTAGAGTTTCTCTATAAAGAAATTCCATACCTCGAATTTCTAGTAGAAGCGGCCAATTTTTCCTATATTCTATTAAAAATAATCTCCATATAGCAAAATCTATGTCACCATACAACGAAATTTTTCAGAAATGTTTCTTCATTTGTTAAAAAACCCTTCAATTTCTTTGAGGAAGACATTCTCCTTGTCTGATTCATGGTTTATATTTCATATCTGCAAGCTTCTACCTTATTGTTTATGCTAAAAAAAAGCATTCATCTCTACCCCAAAATAAATATGCGTCTTTAAACACTATATATGCGCTTATGTTTTTTTTTCTATGCTTTCAAATAAACATTTATTTTCCATTTTGAAATTGTTTAAATATAAATAAATAAATAAATATATATATATTTATATATTGTAAGTTATTGTTAAACATTTCAAAGCCTTAATTTAAAAGGTATAACCTTTTTTTTAAATTTACACATTATCTAAAAAAAATTTCGTTGTTCTCAATACAAAATTTTTTTTCTATATAATGAGTTTTTTGATTGAACAATAAATTTCGTTCTATAGAGACTTGACTGTATACAAAGATGTATCTAATCGTTTGTGTGCTTTGAAGTTTTTAAACTTGGTTGAAATAATACAGTTGGCAACTTGGTACCTCTGTGATTATATTTTAAATCGATGTTGTTAGGAATTTCTATTAACAATAAAAATAGAAATCAAATATAACCGATAGCTATTGGATTTAATAACAGGATTTACACGTAAATAAACACAAAATTAAAATTTTATACGGTTCTTAGCTAACATAAGTTATGCCTACAAAGTATTCTGCACTTCTGTGAAAAGTAGAAAAGTAAAATCTACTTTCTTGTATTACAGAAACTTACCAATTTGTTATACTTCGAGTTTTGTAAAACGTCGGACTTTTCTTGCACTAAAAACCCGTCAGTTCATCTTTAATGGTGGAAAGGTACGTAATTGCGCAGAACACGATATAATTTTGAACGTATTGGTGGCAGAAGTATGGACTTTTTATTGTTTTAATTTGTCACTGCACATAAAATAAATCTTCCAAATATAACCTATAGATTCCAAAAAGTGTACGCAAATTTAAAATTGATATTTACAAATTTATACAACCCCATTAACCCTTTCCGGCGCAGTGTTGCCGCGTCGGCAGCCCCTAAAGTTCCCACTGTTTAGAAACACAAAAACTCCGTGAATATTTCAAAAACTACTCTAATGGCTACTTTAAATCTTTCTTATGAGTTCTAGATGGCAGAACCACAGAGATCAAATTCTACTGTTTTTAAATAATAAGTAAAATATTTTACTCTAATACGCGCTTCTCAGCAATGCTCTTCTCACTGCGCTTATCAATGCTGCACTTGCACGGTGTTACCACTTCGGTAACAGCTGTATAATTAAAATGGTTTGTGCAATCTTTACAAAATTATACCTGTGTACTCCTCTAGGCCTAAATAGATTGCCTATTTTTTCCCTTTAAATTCCAACTTTAAAGAGTAGTGCGCCCGAAAGGGTTAAATAAAGAACCCTTATAAATAAATTCCTATGAACTATCCCAATAACAAAAATTTACGAAATTTCAATTTAAGTAAATACATGCAATTAAATAAGTTCTTCACAAATAGTAATGAATGTCTCTGAATGTCTCTGAATGGATTCGAGAGTGATTTCTTTTAATATATCAGTTGAAAACATTTTTATACCACAAATTTACATTGTAACTACTTATTAGAAAATGCAAATATATTTTTAAAGGATAAAATTATTAAATAATTTGAGAGTGGAAAAACAAAAAAATTATTAAAAATTTCAATGGCACAACATGATATGAAGTTATATTCAAATTTTATAAAGATTAATTTTTTGATGATATATTGATTCCTAAATTCTTATAATTACTGAGTAAATTTAGTTTACGATAAACTATATTAGTCTTTTTTGTTTTCATAATAAATATAATAGCACATACTACGTTGTAAACTTCAGTATTTTTATTTTGTATTCTTCTTTGAATTGAGTTTTCTCTTAAGAGATAATTACAGGTGTGGTAAGATAAGTTCTCTGAATTTCACTGGCATAGGATAATCAGTTGCGCTTCATTTACGAATCCTTGATTCATTTAGGTAGATTATGTGACTACAGATACGGTGACGTCAATTACGATACCTTTAGGGGTTACCTCTGGTGAAAAGATAAGCAAGTGGAAGAATATAAGTGTGTATTTCTTTTTATTTGTATAAATACCAATAAAAGTGAGGAGTTTTGAAACAAAAAATGTGTAAGCGGTCCACTGTAAGAATAATTTAAAATCTCATTTTAGTAAGTAAAATTTTCTCATACTGATTACGTGAAATTTCTCATTTTCCGTAATTTCTAACCGAGTTATGAAATGCAAATTAGAGAAAATGAAAAAGAAGTACTAAAACTAATTTTATAAATATTCAGATATTGGTGTTACCCTCTTATGCAAAAATGTATGACTACAAAATTTATTACGATTATATATTCAGTAATACTGAAATAATATGACTTCTTAAATAGCACGTAATAACCATGGCAGCGTAGATTCAGAGATCTGCCGTCTTCATATATATCAAGGAGATAATTAATTATAGATGTGTATATATATATATAATATACATATTGCTCCAGATATGCATGTATCAAGAGGATAATTAATTAATAATGTATAATACGATTTAATAGAATGAAGAAAACATTTGTTAATAACTTTTTTATGTTTTCATTCGATTTTTATAAAATTTCATGACTCGACAAAATTAAGGGAAACTGGGGACTGTTGACTAATTTTTGAAAAAAAAAATATGATTTTATTATTTTTTTTTTAAATATTTTACCTAGAATAATTTTTCATTTAGCATTTTATTCATTATACAATCTGTTACAACATTGCAGCATATGTTACAAAATTATTGCAACGTAAGTGTAATATATAATGATTTCGAAAAAGGATTTATTATTATCTTGAGAAAATTATAGATCAACAATCTTCACATATGGGAGGCTTGACCCATTATGGGACGTTTGACCCATTTTTTTGAAACCGAAGTATTTGTGATGGAAAATAAAATCAGTTTTAAAAATTGTCAGAATAACTTCATTCTGCATGATTTAATATTGATTAAAAATATTTGCTAAAATATGTGCAAGTAATTCTGCTTAGACAGCATTCAAGACATAGGAGAAAAAATCTGTTTTAAACATTCAGTTTTTATTACATTCGACCTGGTAGCATTAGTTACACTATAGGTTGACTTCATCTTGGTTAGATATGTCCACATACTAATAATGAGTGAGACGTACTTGCGGTCATTTGATAGTTTCATTGCTCCGGGAACGCATTGTGTCCTTAATTTGTATAATTTTGCTTTTAAATGTGCCCATTATCACTTTTTCATTTTTTTTCGTTTGTTTCCATTCCTTTAGAGTTGGGTAGTTGGGACTTGGCACAGGACCGTAACTAGAAGCGAATAATACGGTGGGGAGGTCAAAAATGTAAGGGGGATCAATAAGATGTAGGTGGCTCAATACAATGTAGGGGGGGGGGACTCAATAAGATGGGGGGCTAATGAAATGTAGGGGAGGATGATATTTTCTCTCACTCTCTCTGACGTAAAAAGATAAATTAGTGATTATTAATAACTTTTATGTTTTCATTCGATTTTTATAAAATTTGACATGACTCGACAAAATTGCGGAAAACTGGGGCTAGTGACCCATTTTTTTAAAAAATGATTCTATTATTATTTTAAAATATTTTACCTAGAAATTTACCTAGATTGTATAATGAATTTAATTTATTTTACCTAGATTGTAAAATGAATAAAATTTCATTTATCATTTTATTCATTATACAATCTGTTATAAAAATTGCAGCATATGTTACAAAATTACTGCAACATAAGTGTAATATATAATGACTTCGAAAAAGGATTTATTATTATCTTGAGAAAATTATAGATCAACAATCTTCACATAAGGGAGGCTTGACCCATTTTTTATACTGAAGTATTTGTGAAGGAAAATAAGATCAGTTAAAAAAATTATCAGAATAACTTTATTCTGCATGATTTAATAATTATTAAAAAGTATTTGTTCGCAAGTAATTCTGCTTAGACAGAATTCAAGGCATAGAAGAAAAAATGTGTTTTAAACATTCAATTTTTATTATATTCGACATGGCAGCATTAGTTACAGTATAGTTTGACTTCATCTTGGTTAGATATGTCCACATACTAATAATGAGTGAAATTTACTTGCGGTCATTTGGCAGTTTCATCGCTCCGGGACCACAGTGTGTCTTTAATTTGTATAATTTTGCTTTTAAATGTGTCCAATATCACTTTTTCATTTTTTTTTCGTTTGTTTCCATTCCTCTAGAGTCGGTTAGTCGGGACGAGGCACAGGGCTGTAGCTAGAAGTGAATAATACGGGGGGGGGGGGGGATCAATAAAATGCAAAGGGGCTCAAAGTAGGGGGGTCAATGAAATGTAGAGAAGGCTCATATTTTTTTTCTCTCTCTCTCGCTCTGACGCAGAAAGGTAAATTAGTGCATATTTACACTGTAGGACTATGTTTCTTATTAAACTGTTGTAATAACTTCATTTTATGCTAAGAAATGAATATGATGATGAAAAATTCGAGTGTATAACTAGTGCAATATTAAACTTCATATTAACTTCATATGTGCAAATAAGCTGAGCGAGTGCTGAAATACTTATTTTAGTTAAAATTTAGTATTTATTTAAAACTGTGAAAGGGCCTCAAAATGAACAGACAAATTTTTGAACAGATTTCCATTTGGATTTTCTGAACATAAATTAATTTAGTGACCTTGAAATCTTTTTTAGAGGAGGCTCAAAATATTTTAGTAGGGAGCCGAGCCACACCTAGCACCCTATTAGCTACGGCACTGACGTGGCAAGGGACCGATCGAAGTGGTTTTAAATATTGATGCTTTCATCCTCTCTATTTTTTCCAATTCTTTATATGTATGCACTATTGGTGCGTTATGGGTACTATTTAAATGAAATAAAAGTTTATAATCAAATTTTTAAATTATATTTTATTATTATTTTTCTTTTTTAAGAAATAATTTTTCACGTCTTTCTTTAATCAATTTTAAACTTCTTCTTTTCTGTCATTCCTTTTTATTGCAGCTTTACGGAATAAATATAAATTATTTTAGAAATATGACCCTTAACATTTTATTATGTTCAATATATTATAAAAATGCTGCCAAAAACACTTAATTAAGCACTTTGCGACGGCACTCTTTTGCGTGTTTTTTTTAATTTTTCCCACCGGTTTTATTGCAATTGAATCGCGGAAATACGCAGATTAAATAAGATAGATTTCACAATTAAATGTAGCTGGTGAGAATAATGAGAAATTTTGAGCACCTTAAGTAGCACGTATACTGATCGCTAGTTCTCAAGAGGTTAACATCTGGTCAAGCCTCCCTCACATTGCTTGGGTCAAGTCTCCCACATATCACTTTTTAAATTATATCACATGGGTATATTTAGCTTAATTTACTGTATAATGTTTATGTCTAGAATGCAATATTTCTGTACTACTAAACCTTCTTAAAGAAAATACTATGATATATTTTGTCTGTGAAAATCTTGCAAAATTCTTCTAAAAATACGATTTTTAAGCTGAAAATATTTCACAATTGATTTTCGACACTTGTTTCAATTATATGCATTTAACAAAGAGCATTACTTGATAATTTCAGTATCTTTGTTTGTCACCTATTTGCAAAACTCAAAAGTTTCTGGAAATTGCGATGTGGGCCAAGCCTCCCCTATGGTTAACACTCCTCAGTCTTCCGTATAAGTATTAGTTATCAAACCATTCGGTTGCATAAGTTTTGTGCTGTTATAAGCGGACAAACGGTCGTACAGACACATGGGAGAACAAGATGACGAATATAAGAGCTTAGGTGATTCATATTTACATAATTAAGAAAGCACCTAAAGAAATGAATTATAATCTTTTATTTTTATACTAAACATAGTCTTTACTTGCAAGGAGATTAATAGGAAATACTGTTGAAATTTTCTGTAAAAAAATATTGATGTTCAGTTCGCGGACCATTTGGGAGCCCTGTAACTCGACACCTAATTTCTTGCAGCCGGCTATCTAACTACAACGGAAATCGACAGTTTTCCGGAAGAGAAAAACTGTGGTAATTATGTGGTGTTTAATTATTTTTCCCACAAAATTCATTTTAAAGAATATTTTAAAGTAACTGTATGGAAACTTTAGATTAATCCAAAATTTCAATAACTCGAATCATAATATAATTTCAACATTCTATAAGTTTAAATTTTGAAAAGAAGAATGAAAGTTATTAGAAAGAATAAACACGAGTTTTATTTATTCATTTGGTTTTTTTTTTAATTTGCGTATTTTTGATTTTAAAGGTGTGTTTAAAAGAAAATGTGCAAGAGATTCAGTATAAGTTCCATGTAAAACACTATTAAAACAAAAAATTACATATTATAGTTTTAAAAACAGTACAGTTTTGTTTATGAATAATTTAATTTCAAAATAGGAAATTAAAATTACCGAATTCGGAAGAAATGGTGAAATGTTTTATATTTTTTATTCCTATATCTAAAAATCGTTTTAGTCGTTCGATTATTTATTTGTATTATTAATAAAAATTCGGAATGAAAATTACACAACAAAAGAAAAAAGGAATTTTTCTTTTTGATTCACATAATTAAATTTGATTTTAAAAGCGATTAAAACGTTTAAAATGTATCACACTTTACTAACAGTTAGATAAAAGCTAAATCTCATTTTACTAAGTGAAATTAGCTCATATTATTAATTCATATTCAGAAATTTTCTTTTTATTATTCAGGGAATTTTTTTAAGTTTAGGCTGAGATTTTCATTCGGAATTAAAAAATGTAAAAATATAGATTTGGGATGTGGCGGAAATTCATACGCGTAAATACTATATTTAGTTTAATATAGATTGATTGACTCTATTTGTACATAACATTATAAGGGCTTTATATCTATCATATACATATAAATTCATATCCTGTGGGAAATAATAATATTCACAGTGTTTAAATTATCTTCGTATACTGAAATCAGCATTTATTCTTAAATTTCTAAATTTTGCATCCATGGAAATTCATTGACAGAAATAATCGTTTATGTAATCAATTAAACTTTTCCTGAATTCATAAGTATTTAAAAGCATTTCATATATTTCAATGTTCGCCGTTTTAAATGCTATTATGTCCCATACGTTCCTCCATCCATTATATCCTTGCTGCATTATTACACTAAAATTATCGCTAACAAATATCCATTCGGTATCATTTATTACATATTCACATGTGACTTGTAGATATAAATGTAAGAGATTAGAGGGAATATGTTCTATAGCAGCGATGATAAAGCGCACATACCGTTAATCTAGGTGACTGCAAGGTCAGCGCAGTAATCTCTCCCCCATTTCATTCCTCATACAATCAACCGTTTCGAAATCAACAGGGAATAGTACACAATCATCTTACTCCCCTGTTTAAATGACATTCCAGCCTGAAACCGCAATAACCATTTGGGTGATCAAACGTGGCCGTATGCTGAACGGTCATTAGATGTGATCTAATATTTGGTCTTGCATTATTAAGAATTATTAAGATTGTTATCATCAAGATTTGGCTCTAATAAAATGAAATGCTGTAACGGAATTATTAAAGGTCAGTGGTGTAGTCCTGGAAAAAAAAAGTAGGGGGACGCTCATATTCTCTAATATTAGGCTCTCTATTACCCATAGAACTAACTTGATTTTGAATTGTAAAATTAAATTAAATTAAAATTTAATTTACATTTAACAATTAAATTAAAAAATTCAAATTTAATTAAATTTACATTTAAAAATTGCTACATACTTAATTTTTATTAAATAATATCTATAGTAGGGATGTACAATCTATGACCCGTGGATTAACGTGTGGCCCGCGAATTTCGTCAATTTACAACTGAAAAAAATTACAATTTTTGTACATAGCACGATCGAAAAAAGCAATAAATAAATAAATTAAATAAAAAAAATGTAAATTTCGTCAATTTACCGTGAGAAAATATAAAATTTTGTCAATCACTTAAGAATTGCAATAATCAATTCAAATAATCAAGTGCAGAAAAATAGCGAATTTTGCAGATGAAGCTTGTAAAAATCGCCAATTTCGTCGTTTAGGTATGGAAAAATCAAAAATTTTTTCCATGGGGCTCGGAAAAAATAGCAAATTTCGCCAATCAGACGCGGAAAAATCGCGAGTTTTATTGATCAGGCACGAAAAAACGCTAATTTTGATGGTTGAATGAGAAAAATCGCGCATTCATGGATTGGGAAAATACAGAATTTCGTCAGTCACTTATGAATTGCAAACTTCATTGATTGATCTGGGTAAAATCGCGAATTTAACGAAACAAGAGCAGAAAAATACCGAATTTTGCCGATGAGGCTTGTAAAAATCGCAAATTTCGGTAATTAGGTATGGAAAAATAATTTTTTTTCCCATGGTGCTCGAAAAAAAATAGCAAATTTTGCCAATCAGACACGGAAAAATCGCGAGTTTTATCGATCAGGCACAGAAAACTCGCGAGTTTTGTTGATCAGTTTAAAAAAAAACGCAAATTTCGTTTGCCGGATGAGAAAAATCCTGCATTTCGTTGATTAGGAAAATAAAAAATTTCGTCAGTCACTTAACAAATGCAAATTTCATAGATCGAGCACGGTAAATACGCGAATTTAATTAATCAAGTGTAGGAAAATAGCGAATTTTGTCAATGTTGTTCGTAAAAATCGCAAATTTCGTTGATCAGGTATGGAAAAATCACAAAATTTTCCCATGAGGCTCCGAAAAAATAGCAAATTTCGCCAACCAGACACGGAAAAATCGCGAGTTTTATCGATCAGGCTCAGAAAAATTGCGAGTTTTGTTCATCAGTTACGGAAAACAAAAGCAAATTTGGCTTGTCGGGTGCGAAAAATCACGCATTTCGTTGATTGGGAAAATATAAAATTTCATCAGTCACTTAAGAATTGCAAATTTCATAGATCGAGCACTGTAAAACTGCGAATTTAATAAACCAATTTCAGAAAAATAACGAATTTTGCTGATGTTGCTTGTAAAAATCGCAAATTTCGTTGATCAGGTATGGAAAAATCACAAATTTTCCCCATGAGGCTCCGAAAAAATAGCAAATTTTGCCAATCAGACACGGGAAAATCGCGAGTTTTATCGATCAGGCACGGAAAAAAACCTCGAATTGCGTTGGTCGGATGCGAAAAATCGCGCATTTCGTTGATTGGGAAAATATATAATTTCGTTAGTCATTTAAGAATTGCAAATTTCATAGATCGAGCACGATAAAATCGCAAATTTAATTAATCAATTTCAGAAAAATAGCGAATTTTGCCGATGAGGTTTGCAAAATTTGATCAGGTATGAAAATATCAGACATTTTCCCCATGGGGCTCAGAAAAAAAAGCAAATTTCGTCAATTAGACACGGAAAAATCGCGAGTTTTGTTGATCAGGCTCGGGAAAAAACGCGAATTTTGTTGGTCGGATGCGAAAAATCTCGCATTTCGTTGATTGGGAAAATATAAAATTTCATCAGTCATTTAAGAATTGCAAATTTCATAGCTTGAGTATGATAAAATCGCGAATTTAATTAATCAAGTGCTGAAAAATAGAGAATTTTGCCGATGAGGCTTGTATAAATCGCAAATTTCGTTGATCAGGTATGGAAAAAACAAAAGTTTTTCAAATAGCAAATTTAGCCAATCAGACATGGAAAAATTGCGAGTTTTATCAATCAGGCACAGAAAAATCGCGAGTTTTGTCGATCAGGCACGGAAAAAAACGCGAATTTTGTTGATCTGGTGCGAAAAATAACGCATTTCGTTGATAGGGCAAAATTGTTGATGCACATAAAAATTGCAAATTAAATCCTTCGGCTGACCCAAATTACATTGATCGGGTACGGAAAACCGCGAATTTTTTCAATTAGAGACAAAAAAATCGCAAATTTCGTGGATAAGGTACTAGAAAATTGCGAATTTTGCGATAATGCGCGAGAAAAATTGAAAATTTTCTTAATCGGCCACGAAACAATTGTGAGTTTTTTCAGTTTATCAACAGAAAAAAATTGAGACTTTCATCTTGCCTCGTAAAAAAAAAAAAAATTCAGATTTCGTCAAAGTTAATTAAAAAACGTGAAGATTGAACACAGCAAGATGCGCATTTCGTCTGTTAAAGGCAAAAAAAAAAAAAAAAAAAAAAAAAAAAAAAAAGCAAATGTCGTCCATTTTTTACGAAACAATAGCGATTTCTATTCATCGGGTTCCAAAAAATCGCAAATTTCGTTAGTCGGACATGATAATGTCGCGAATTTTGTCGATCACTCGCGGAAGAATTACAAATTTCGCTGATCAGGCTCAAATAAATTCGCGAATTTTGTCTATCGGATGCAGAAAAAAAATCGCAAATTTCAAGAATCGGCTTTGTAAAAATCGCGAATTTTGCCGATCAAGTTAGTAAAATTTACGAATTTTGTCGATCAGGAGCGGAAAAATAGTAAGATTCGTCGATCTAGCGCGAAAGAGTTGCGAATTTTATCGATCATGCTAGGAATAATCTCAAATTTCGTCGATCGGCTTAGTAAAGATTGCGAATTTTGTTGATCAGACGCGGAAAGATTATGAATTTTCTCGATCAGCTTCGAAAAAATCGTAAATTTCATCGATCAGTGGAAGAGAAATCGCGAATTTTGTCGCAAAATCAGTTATTCTCAAAATGAAGCAGAAAGATGAGAGGCTGTATCCATTGATAATTGTCAATATAGAATACACAATTTGGCACGTACTACTATATTTGGATACAATCTCTCTCTCTTTTTTTTTTTTCTTTTTGAAACAATTGATTTTGAGCTTATTCTCTCGTTTATCACTTTCAGAATTTTCAAGCTATGTTTTTGAGACTTTCCTAAAAATTGCTCTATTCATTTAGCTAACACAATATGCAAATGAAATTTTGATAGCATTCATGCATGCGCAATGAAGAATTATTTAGTAAACCTACTCATTTTTCATACAATTTTTGTTATTTTTTGATTCTGGTTACAGGATATTGTGGACAATGTTGTTTGTCATGTTTTCTGAAAAGAACATTAATTTATATTAAGAACGCTTTGAATTATATAAGCAAAAAACTAAACAAAAGAAAAATTTGGGACTGTTTTTATAAAAACCTTAATTTTTCTACGAGTATACATGCTATCTGCTTAAAAGCGAACCACTTTATTACAATTAGCCACTTAATCATAATCTATAGTTTGAACACTTTTGCTACATTAGTTTTGACAGAATTATCCAAAAGATATTTATTCTTTGACAATTTTTGACTGTCCCCTATGGAATTTCGGGAATAAATCTTCACGGAAATGTATAATAGGGTGGGCCGAAAAAAACTTTTTTTCGATTTTCGATTATGGCGGGTGCGGAAAAGTGGCCACTGGTGGCACTCAGTTCATACAAAAAAATTGAGATTTTTTGGACATTTCCTTACCCTGCCGCAAACGGCTTGAAGTTTAGCAAAAATGTTCAGTTTTGAACTTTTTTCGAAAAAAATTAAAAAATGTTAAATTAAATTTATTTTGGTTGTATTTACTTGAAAAGGCATATTTAATGTACCAAATGTTTAAATAATATCTGATCATGCATTATTTAATACCTATGTGTATTATAACTTAGGCTATTTTTATAGATTTTTCGCGTAAAACAGGCAAAAGTTGTATTTGTTTGAATCGATCGTTAGTTTCTATATTATTTATGTCCCTTGGTCTTCTTTATATTTTTCTATGTGTCAAACGTCATATATTTAGGGAAAAGACAGCAGTATACTTCAAAAACAAATCTGGAAGGTGTGAAAGTGGTGAAGCAGGACTCTAAGCGAGCGCAATGACTCGTCGTAATACTCAGGGAGTGAAGGACGAAATAGCTCAGAGCCAAAATGCGATAAAGGATTCTTATTATTTATCCTTGCTCAATAACCTGCGACATTTGTTCAGTATTAACGTGAAACCTTTTTGTAGTGATTATACAGTGCTTTTTGGGTCGTTTAATGTGCCATTATAGTGTTTTGTGCGTTTTAGTACAACGAGCTTAGAAATGGCTAGTACAAAGGGCCATGACAATGCAAAGACACACAATAGTGTGAAAAGTAACTTTTTGAGGGCGTCATGCACATTGAAAGAATTGCAATTGCCAACTTATGCTGCTAATCATGCGCCACTACTACTGGTGTCTTCACCATGTAGACGTTGTGACAGCCGAGGATACGAATCTCGTCATCGATAAAAACAAAGTCAGAAGAGAGAAATAGAAACTTGGAAAGAAGATACAGGTAGAAGTTATTGAAAGAAGGAAAATTAAAAGCATATTTTTTGATGGTAGAAAGAATAAAAGTATATTCAGAGGAAGAAAAATAACAAGAGGCACAGTCGAGAGAAAGGCTAGGAACAAATCACCGTGTTGTTTGAACCTGGTTAGGAATACTCGGGTCACTTGATACCTGGTTCCGTTACCTTTATACCTCGTCAGTTCAGAAAAGTCTAACTTGTGGCGACTTGGAAGATTGTATAATGATTTTGCTATTTCTTTTCCGTGACCGGAACGCGGTTATGGCTTCCTCGCCTTTCTCTCGATGGTGCCGCTTGTTATTTTTCTTTCTGTTAATATACTTTTATCCGTTTTATCATCAAAAAATATGCTTTTAATTTTCCTTCTTTCAATAACTTCTTCTGCTTGCATCTTCTTTCCAAGTTTCTCTCTTCTGATTTTGTTTTTATCGATGACGAGATTCGTATCCTCTGCTGTCACAACTTCTACATGGTGAAGCAACCAGTAGTAGTGGCGCATGATTATCAGCATAAGTTGGCAATTGCAATTCTTTCAATATGCATGACGCCCCCAAAAACTTACTTTTCACGCTATTGTGTGTCTTTGCATTGTCATGGCCCTTTATACTAGCCATTTCTAAGCTCGTTGTACTAAAACGCACAAAACACTATAATGGCACATTAAACGACCCAAAAAGCACTGTATAATCACTACAAAAAGGTTTCACGTTAACATTGAACAAATGTCGCAGGTTACTGAGCAAGGTTAAATAATAAGAACCCTTTATCGCATTTTGGCTCTGAGCTGTTTCATCCTTCACTCCCTGAGTATTACGACGAGTCATTGCGCTTGCTTAGAGTCCTGCTTCACCACTTTCTCACCTTCCAGATTTGTTTTTGAAGTATACTGCTGTCTTTTCCCCAAATATATGACGTTTGGCACATAGAAAAAATATAAAGAAGACCAAGGGACATAAATAATATAGAAACTAACGATTGATTCAAAGAAATACAACTTTTGCCTGTTTTACGCGAAAAAGCTATAAAAACAGCCTAAGTTATAATACACATAGATATTAAATAATGCATGATCAGATATTATTTAAACATTTGGTACATTAAATATGCCTTTTCAAGTAAATACAACCAAAATAAATTTAATTTAACATTTTTTAATTTTTTTCGAAAAAAGTTCAAAACTGAACATTTTTGCAAAACTTCAAGCCGTTTGCGGCAGGGTAAGGAAATGTCCAAAAAATCTCAATTTTTTTGTATGAACTGAGTGCCACCAGTGGCCACTTTTCCGCACCCGCCATAATCGAAAATCGAAAAAAAAAATTTTTCGGCCCACCTTAATGTATAACCTATTATGTTAACGCACTTACTTAGAGTTTCAGAATAATTTCTCATATACTTTTCTAGATATTTAATAAAATTTCTAAAATCGCAAGTGCCCGGTCACCTTTGGCCATATAGTGTATAACTAGTTCAATATTAAACAACGTGTTTCCTTCATATGTGCAAATAGGATGAATGAGTGTTGAAACACTTATTTTAGTTATAACTTAATATTTCTGCAAAAGTGTGAAAGGACCCCAAAACTAAATTACATTTTTGAACAGAATTTCATTTGGATTTTCGGCACAGAAATTCATTTAGTGATCTTGGAATCTTTTCCAAGGGCGGGTCTGTTTATAAGAGATCTGATTAGCCCCCCCCCCCGTCTTATCAGCCCTCTAGCTACGGCTTTTAAGAAATTTTAAAACTTTCCAGTTTTGGCTCCTACCTTTTTATTATTATTATTACTTAAAAAAATTGAAAATATGATACAAAATATTTACGGCAAGAAAAAAAAGGCAATTTAGAGAATTTACTCTAGTCCAATGCTTGTAGTTTTTCATGCCTAAAAAATATTTTTTGGAACTAATCAGGAAATAATTGTCAATGTGAATGAGGGAAGGGAGGATAATGATTTTGGTTTATTCTTTCACTAAAAAAATATCAGGAGTTATTGGTCTGCGTTGATGCTCTTTCACTGATAATGCTCATTGTGAGAACCCCTACTAACTAACCGTATGTGACAGCTATGATAATTACCCCGAATGTCTTTAAAGACCATACTTACTGACTAATAGAAACAAGTTGGTGTTCCTTTCTCAGGTGAGAAACAAATGACCAGACTTTCATAATTGAAACAACCTGCGTATTTTTTTTTAACTAGACTGCAGTGTGTCAAGATCTTTTTCGGTGAGCATGTGTAGTCTTTCTGTCAAAACGGGAGGCGGATAAAAGTTTTCGATTAGGGAATTCCAGGTAAAACTAATGGATGCCTCTCAAAGAGCTAATGTTAACGTATCGCGGTATTTCACTAGTGGTAATTATAATGAAACTGCAAGTGAACATCCCTTTCTTCCCTATTTCCTTTAGTTTGTTTATTGAGTGCTCTTGTTAAAGAAAACTAAAATGATTTAAAATATCACTTCTTTATTTTATAAAATTGTTTTTTTTCTGTGTTTAATTTTAACCATTTAATAAATCAGGAAGATCTGCGTCCCCTCTCATCCTTAGCGTCCCCCTTGAGAAAAAAAAGTAAGGGGACGCTTGAAATAAAATAAAAAAGTGGGGGGACGCCGTCCCCCAGCGTC
This sequence comes from Maratus speculifer, assembly GCA_964019185.1. Taxonomy (NCBI): domain Eukaryota; kingdom Metazoa; phylum Arthropoda; class Arachnida; order Araneae; family Salticidae; genus Maratus; species Maratus speculifer. The sequence continues at coordinate 154,520,968 of OZ025296.1, forward strand.
CCCCCTCGACTACACCACTGTTAAAGGTGGAATTGAATATTTTTAATTTAAAATCAGTTGAATGCCTTTGAATGCCTCGAAGTTGAATGCATTTATATATATATATATATGAGGAATAAGGTAGAGGAATTAAGCTGTGAAATATAAACCAGAAATCAACGAAAAAAAATTATTCTACAAATAATTTGAAGTGTTTTCTGAACTTATGATAGAACATTTTCGAAAAAATTCGTTAAATGAAGATACATATTTCGCTATATGGAGATTATTTTTGATGTAATCATGAAAAAAATAACCGTTCCTATAACAAAAAATCGTTAAATAGAGAAATTCGTTAGATGGAGTTTCGTTATAGAGAGACTCGACTGTATTACCCTCATAGCATGCATGGTTACAGTGACGTCACAGTCACTGTGAGTCACTGTGGTCACATCTCATATGTGACCAAAATACCACCACTCAGTCACGTCACATTGTGACTGAGATGTGACTTTCTTAAAAATCTTTAGAAAATTGCAAAAATTCTTCAAAACATGTTATTTACTTTAAAAAACACTTTTGTCACAACGTCGTCTTTGTCACAGTCTCGTCACAATGTTAATGTCAAAGTAGTCACAAATGACACATTTTTCAGAAATTTGTCACGCCGTGACTTCACAAAGTGGTCACAATGTGACGTCACAAACGAGCTCTAAAACGGCCATAACGACTTCACATTTTAGTCACTGTGACTTCACATCGACGTCACGTGACGTCACATCGACAATTGATGGTCACAAAATCACTGTGTGACTTCACAACGACGTCGCAGTGACGTCATCTTGCCTTACGGGTACGTACATAAATTTAGGATAATTTTATGTTATTATGGCGTATATTGAAATGCATTCAGATATATTATTGAATTTGCGATTGCGACCTCGATTTTAACGAATTTCATAATATTAAAGACCGTTGGTTAGTTACTTTCATGCATTCAGTGATTTTTTTTTAGTTTAATCAGTTCATGCGATCATACATCAGTTTGTGATTGAGATTTTAATGAACTTCGTAAAATTTTAACATAGCTTGTAGAGATGTTTTATGCATCTAGTGAAATATTTCGGATCAAAAGTGCGTATAGAACTCATAAATCGGTTAATTATTGGGATTTTTACTAATTTTATGTACTGTAGAGATTAATTAAAAAAAGAATTCACCGAGAAAAATATTTTGGTGTAATTTTGGCGATGATTGGCTCCGAACAATGAGAAAAATATCATTAAAATTATGTCATCTTAAAAAAAATGGTGAAAGAATACTTAGATGTTAAAACGAACTTATACGTTGAAATTAAAGACGAAAAAACTTACAAAATTGCTGGAGCATCTCCTGTAAACTATTCATTCTACCATTAATTATATTTGCAAAACTTCAGAAAGAAAAATCGAGAAATTTAAAATTTAATTTCCCTTAAATACACGCACAAAAAAAAAAAAAAAAAAAAAAAAACTCTTTAAAAAAAGTCCACTACTTTGTGAAGAATTAAAAATTACAAGTCATTTAAAATAAACGAAGAAACAGATACTTAGAAGTATAATCAAACTTATATAAAAAAAAGAAAGACAAAAAAAAATTTATAGGAAACGCACGAGTACGTCAGGTAATAGCTTTCATCTCTAGGCGCATTTGACTTTTGAAATTCCCTAAAAGAAAAAAAAAAAAAAAAAAAAAAAAACACGTTTATCGTAAACATTAAATAAAATTAGAAGTATACATAATATTGAAAACTCATTAAAAATAATAATACTAACTATAGAATAATACTTTTTTCATAAAATCAATATGTAACAAGTCAGCGGTAATTTGTTTTTCAAAAGCACATTTTCAAGCAGTAAAAAACATATTTAATAATATAACTGCTTAGCAGTACACACATACACAAATCCTGCTCCTCTATATTTATTTTATAAAGAAATTTTAAATTTCATTTGGCAATTATTCAATCTACGGCTAATTATATTGGCAGAAACGCCTAAAAAAATGAGAAGCACAAGCCTAAGTTCTCTTAAACATTTTTAAAAATTAGAAGTATACATAATATTGTACACTGATTAAAATAAATAAATATATATATACTAATGCTTTTTTTCATAAAATCATTATCTAACAAGTCAGCGGTAATTTATCGTGATGTAATATAGAAACATAAAAATATAAGTGCTTAGCTTTACACAAACACATAAAACATGTTCTAAGCTAAAATTAAGTTTATTTTATAAAGAAAACTTAAATTTCATCAAGAAATTATTCAATCTAGCATTGATTATATTTTCAAAAACTCCCGGAAAAAAAAAAAAAAAAAAAAAAAAAAAAAACTGGGAAATATAAACTTTAATTCCCCTTACGTACAGACGCGAAAAAAAAGCTCATGAAAAAAAAAAGTCCACTTCCTTGTGAAGAATTAGAAAGAAAAAAAAGTTAATACGAAAACGCATGAACACGTCTGGTAATACATTCAACCTGTAGGCATCTTTGACTTTTGAAGTTTCCTTAAAAATCTATATCTTTCTTGTAAACATTTTAAAAAATCAGAAATATTTATAATATTGTACACTGATTAAAAATAAATAAATAGAGAAATAATTATATTCTAATGCTTTTTTTCATAAAATAATTATCTAACAAGTCAGCATTAATTTATCACGCAGTAATATACATACATAAAAATATAAATACTTAGCAGTACACACATACATTAAACATGTTGTAAGCTAAAATTAAATTTACTTAATAAAGAAAATTTAAAGTTCATCAAGAAATTATGAAATCAACCATTAATTATATTTGTAAAAACTTCCACAATTTTTTTTAGAAATATAAACTTTAATTCCCCTTAAGTACACACACAAAAAATAGCTCATGAAAAAAAAGTCCACCTCCTTGCGAAGAATTAAAAATTACAAGTCATCTTAAATAAATGAAGAAACAGATACTTAGGAGTGTAATCAAACTCACGTATATAAAAACGAAAGACGAAAAAAACTTTATACGAAAACGCATGAGCACGTCTGGTAATACATTTAATCTCTAGGCGCCTTTGACTTTTGAAATTTCTCGCTGAACGGGCTTTCAGCTTAGTGATTCAGAACATTTCTAAATCCCTCAAGCCTCTTAAAACTAATGTACCATGACGCGGCGCAACTACCGGTTAATCCATTTAAATTGCAGTTTCCGAAGTCTGAAAATGATTGAGAAAAGAAAGTTTACGATGTGTTCAGGAATGCAAATGTCTCCTGATTATTCTCCTGAGTTCGTTTTACGGATTTTCAATCGTTCTGCAGGTGTTGCGTCGCAGGATAGTTACACTCTAAAACACATTAGGATTTGAAAGGTATAGATATATTTTTTTAAAGTAGAAGAAATGCGTATTTATATATTTCTTTTTGTAAACCAGAAAAAATTCAAAGTATTATTTATAAAGCTTTTTTCTTGGGGGGGGGGGGGTTAAAAGTTCCTCGAAAGAAAAATTGTTTCATTTGACGTGTTTACGCTTTGGCACGTAGCGAATAAAAAATATAAAATTAGTAAATTTAACACCCTGTTAGTTAAGATAATTTCTCATACTAAAAAGTAGTTTACGTGATTAACTTAAAGCATTTATATTTGAAATAAAAAGATGTGTCATATTAAAAGTTTTAATGAAACCTAAGTATGGGGTGGAATGTTGATTTTGTTTAACAAATGGAGTGCCAAGGTGACTGACACTGATTTTTCTGTTTAGACAGAGTCAGTTACTGGTGACAGACAGAGTAAAACTAAATGGTATAAAACTATAAATTTACACATTGTTTCAAGTAATTATTAAGAAAGTTTAATCCTGTAATAATTAAAAATTACATAAACTTTAAACAAATTTTCAGTAATTACTAAAAGCAATATATATATATATATATATATATATATTATATGTGTGTGTGTGTGTGTTAATTTTGCATCATATTTTAGAATGTCAGTCACCGCGGTGACTAACACGGCCAAAACGGTAAGTTCAGAGGCTGTCACTGGAGACACGTGGCACTCAACGTGTTAAACAAAAGAAATGTGAGTACTAAAACCTTCTGAATCACAGTGAGTATTTCAATGTAAACATTAAAATGGTGTATATATATATATATATATATATATATATATATATATATACAGGGTGTCCAGCAAATATGACCTAGATTTTAAAATTAAACTTCTTAAAAACAGAGATCGATAGAATTACGCGGTAAGCGGTTTGTTTATAAGGTAAGCCGTAGAAATCTTATACAGAAATTTCGAATGGCGAATATTTTGAAAAGATTGTGTTCTTATTCACAAAGAATATTTGACTTGACATGGTTCTTGTTTTAGATTGCTTCCAGAGAACGATTTTGTTGCTTACAGTGACATATTTTCACAGCTTTTCGAACTTAATTTTTGGAATTTCAAAATTTCAGCAATTTAAAATTCCAAAAATCGTTAAAATATGACACTGCCCAGCCAATAAACTCGTTCTCTTCAAGCAATGTAAAACAAGAACCATGTCAAGTCAAACATTCTTTGTGAATCAGAACACAATCATTTCAAAATATTCACCGTTCGAAACGTCTGTATAAGATTTTTTCATATTACCTAATAAATAAACCGCTTATCGCATTATTCTATCGATCTTTGTTTTGGGAAAATTTAATTTTTATATCAAGATCTTATTTGCTATACACCCTTCACACATATATATATATACAGTGGTGGCCAAAGTTGTGGACACTTTTAAATAGCCTTCATTACAAAACGTAAAAAAAAAAAAAAAAAAAAAAAAAAAAAAAAAAAAAAAAAAAAAAACTACCTATTGCAGCCGTTTAGGGAAAGACCATCGGTAAATTTTGCTATATTTTCGTCGATCATGACCTCAAGATCCCCAAACCACCCTCCGTTGAAATGTTGACTTACATATATGTACTATATATATAGATATATCCATATATATATATATACATATATATATATATATATCTGAAATTTGTCATGCTGTAACTCTCGAATTTATGAACCAATTTGGATGAATTTTTTTATGTGCAAAATAGGAGTACTAATATCTCGACCGAGTTTGTTGGCCAGCTTCATCCATCATCTTGTTTCAAAATGACGGCCATTTGATTCTTTTGAAATTTTTATGTTTTTTAACTTTTTAATGTCGAGCCATTAGTACTTCAACTATGCACATAAAGAATTTCATCCAAATCGGTTCATAAATTTGAGAGTTACAGCACGTAAAAATTCAGATATCCAGATCTATATATATCTAATTCAACATTTTAACAGAGGGTAATTTTGGGATCTACGGGTCACGATCGACGAAAATATAGCCAAATTTTGTGAAATGCTTTCCTCTGGACGGCTGCAAAAGATAGTTTTTTACTTCTCGGAATAAAAGCTACTTAAAAGTTTTTACAATTTTGGCTACCATTGTATATATATATACTTTTTTACAAATGCAAGCAGAGAGTAATGTTGAAGTCTGTCTTACCCCCCCCCCCCCCCCCCCAAAAAAAAAAAAAAACAACTTTCGATTACTTTCGAAGAATCAGAAGAAAAATAGATTATTTCCGTAGGAAAAATAAAATATACTCTTGCACTTTAAGATTGAAACTACTTGGTTCTAGAAACATATATATATATGTGTATACAGGGTGATAAATTAAAAAAAATTACTTGTCGGTTTTTCTTATTACTCTTAAATCTAGCCGGATGTGGTACTATTCTAGCACTGAAGTATATTATTTGAATCTTGTTTAAGCCTGAAAGATAAGTTGCAACATTATTGGACATTTACAACTTTATTTGCGAGATAAAATAGAAATGGAGACTCACAATTTTACTTAATACTATGAAAATCTTATTTTTGAAAGACATGATTTAATTGAAGTTGTTTACATTATAATTCCGGACAACAAATATTCAAAATGTTCTACAACATTATAAATGCAAACATGAACACATCGACAAAGTATTTTGACACGTTTCGTAACATTGATGGTGTTGACAAGATTTCTTCAGTTCTGATTTGTTTTAATTCATTAACACATCTCTGGAAAATTCTATCTTTGAAGTAACCACACACACACAAATCTAATGGAGTTCTCGTGACTTTGCTGGCCAGAGGCCTAGTGAAATTAAATGATCATCAAATAATTCTTACACATTAAATAATTTTACAGATACAATATTTTTTATTATGGTATGGGAAAGAACGATAGGACGATAAAACCAAAACTAACTAGTGTCAATAAAAAACTTCTGTTTTTTTTTTCTTTTCTGATATAAATATGACACCCTTATTCCCAGAAGATCTGTCTCAACTTTTTCCGTATTAAAGCGTACTTTTTAGTTACAAGTGATGTTCTTTTTAATCTTGAGGGTTTTTTAAAAATTATTTAATGTGATTTTGTGTATGCGCATTTGAATGTTATCATGAAAATCTACAGTTTTATGTAAAAATTCAAAAAGCAGTTTAAATCTGCAATTTATTCAATATTCCATAAAAAAGACATTATTACAAGATTCCATATTACACGGCTCTTTAAAGTAACACATACGCATACACATCAATAAAATGAATTATTATTAATTTACAACTATCCAAAAATCAATGTTAAATAAGAATAATGTCATTTATTCAAATTTCCCCAAGTAGCACAAACGGATACATGACTCCTAAATGCTTTCAATCAATAATAGTGATAAATCTACTTCCCTTTTAAACGGAAAGCCTTTTCAAACTCACCTGCCGAAATGTGCAGAATCAAACCTTCGGGTATCTGCTTGAAGTTCTCAAAACAGGAAAAGAGTACACTTACTGCAAGACACAAACATCTATATTGTTTTAGTTTTGACCTTTCAATATGCTTGTTTGTCCTAAGTTTTAGTAGTGAGAATATTAATATGCTATGTATCAATAATAATAATCTATTAAAAATAATATCACTAATACTAACATATCACTATTAATACGCTATTGATAATTGTTTACTGTATTTTTTTCATTTTTTTGGTTGTTATTATTATTATTATTATTATTATTATTATTATTTGTTTGCTTAATTTAGAAATTTATATAAATCAACGCATTAAACCTTAAAAATAAATGAAAACAAAATTAATTATAGTTTTAGAAATGAAAATCGATTATACAACGTTATCGTCTATATGTGTTTTTTTTTTTTTTTTTTTTTTTTCTTTCGGAGTTTTCTTGCTCCAGTTCATTTAATGGTTTATTGTACATTGTTGTATAAAATACAATCAGAGTTGTAGAAAGTGCTGTTCAGTGAAAGAGAATTCATTCATCTTAAATTAAAAGTATCTGTTCTATAAAATATAGATAGACTACTGCTAAGCTAAACACTAAAAATTGTATAAGAAAATATCTTTAGAATTATGCAGGCCTTGAGCTTTCTCAAAACATTTTCAGAAGAATAAAAATAAAAGTTGCAGTATTGTAAACGCTGGGAAAAAATTGAAAAGAATCAAACAATCAATAATTAGCAATAAATATATTTCTAAATATGGTAAATTTTTTAAGATGTCTTAAATGTTTCTTTGTTTAAAACAACAATTACCACTAAATACTTTTCTATAATCTTACAGAATTTGAAAATATGTTTAATCAAATTTGAAAATTTATTTATTAAAGAATAAAATGAATGCAAATTAAAAGATTATATAAGGAAATATATAAAGAGTAATTAAAAAATATTTATTATTTTAAAATTGTCCTAATACGCTATTAAATGATACCAGAGGTAAATTATTAATTACAATAATTACTTGATATACGAGCTTATTATAGACAGTAATGAAATAGTTTCGATTAATGTAAATTTTGATGCTAAAAATATTATTTTAATAAAACAATCATTATAAATTATTATACCACGTTTCAATAAATCGTATACATATAAAAACAAATTGAATTAAATATTTTTTTATAATGTTATAAATTTGAATGCATGTTTAATTGAATTGTATAGTCATTAATTCATTAAAGAATAAAATAAATATAAATTAAAAGACACAGATAAGGAAATATATAAAGAATAATTAAAAAACATTTATTTTTTTAATTGACCTTCTACGTTAATTCAAAGAAACTAAAAGGAAATTATTAATTACAATAATCGATATCTTGATATTAGAGCTAATTATAAAAAGCAATGAAATACGTGCAATTAATTTAAATTTTGATACCAAAAAATAATATTTTAATAAAAAAATAATAAGAAATCTTATACAATGTTTCAATAAATGGTATTAATACATTTTGGTATAAAAAGGAATCTTACTAAATTCAACTTTTAAGTTTAGTGAATTAAAAAATTTATACTTTTATATCAGTAAAGAAGTTACTAATTATCTTAATCGTTTTTATTTGGAACTCATAATTACTTCCTACCATGCATTTTTTATGTATATTTTTTTCACTAACTCTGTTTATTTAACATTTATTTGATTACATGATGCATCTAATAATTTTGGCTATAAGTGTAAATGCAGATTATTCGATTTTGATGTATTTAATAATTTTTTTTCATGATAGGTACTTTCATGAATCAGTTATATTTTTATAAGAAATTGATTATATAGTTATTAATATTCATCGAATGGACTTCTTTTCTGATTTTTTAAGGCATAAAAATATTGATTCGAATTCTTAAAACAAAAAGTAAATATAAAGATAGCTTTTATTTAATTAAGACACTATGGATTTCTCAGTATTAATATGCGTCAAGCATTTTTACCATTTCTTTTACTGTTTTGATATTTTTTGAAAAAAAAATCTTTGTAAGTTTTTGTTTAAGGATATAGGGTAACATCCCCAGTAATTGGCACTTTAAGAATTTGTCTTTAAACTTACTTCAATTTTCATTACAAAGAAATAAGATATTTACTTGGAAATATTTTTAAATCAAAGAATGCATACCTGTGCATCTATTTTGTCCACTAAAAGCAAAAAAAAAATTAAAAATTATTTTTATAAAAATATATTTATAAAAAGTTGCTGAAATCATCAGTAATTGGCACCTAGAGCACCAATGTATGACACCTTGTGATCCAGTAATTGGCACATGTTTATATTTAAAAAAACTTTACATTTTGCATTGGGTCCAATCGCTTTAAATGAATTTACTGTAGATAAAGATGCCATATTTCAGGTTTTTGAGAGTAAGAAATTAGGATATTAGTCTGAAATGTGAACACTTTAAAACAATACAATATATTTATTTTAATACCCAGTAATTGTCATGTCCCCAGTAATTGTCATATGAAGCTTTAATGGATTCCAATTACTGATAATATTTCATATTTTCAAATAAAAACAAGTGATAAACAAAATTAGTCTATAACTTTAAAAGTACTTCCAAAATAAGTGGTTTTATCTTAATTTCCTTGCGAATTCCTTGTAATTGGAATAGGTGACAATTACTTAGAACTAGCAAAATTTAAGCACCATTAATTGGCATCTATCATTAATTCAGAAATCCAAATATTTGTATCGAAAATACTTTTACACAATTAAAGTAACCCTTTTTAACTAAACAAAACTGTTGTCAATTAAAATTTAAAACATATTATAAATCAAATAATAATGAATTGAAAAGCAGGCCTTCCTTAAGCCACAGAATAAGCATTTGCAACAAAAATGGCTAATGCATACAAGCCATAATTGTTCGTCTTTCCTATGCACTATTGTCATCTAGTAGCATAAATCAAAGTTATAATCTTTAACGTAAATGAGCATATAACTGGTATATGGTCATGCATTTTTAAAAGACTGGATATAAATCTTTTTTTAGGACATGTTTGTAGGATGTGCCAATCACTGGTGCATGCCAATTACTGAGAATGTTACCCTAAACAGCTTTTTTTTTTTTTTTTTTTTTTTTTTTTTTTTTTTTTTTTTGGACAAAAATGAAAAATTAAATTTCCAGCACTGACTACAAATGACTTTGAAAAAGATTCAGAATTTCGTAACGACAATTTATTAATAAGATGAGAATGATTACATGTGTCTAAGATGAAATAAACAATTCAAAAAATGGATAATGTATTTAAAAGCCTAATTTTTGCAATTACTGTGAATAGTACAAAATGTATGCGCATTTTTTGTGAAGCTCTGTATGTGATCTATAGATTCACATCCATATTACATATTATTCTAATAATCCAATTTATCCAATATTTATCCAATATTTATCCAATATTTATCATACATTTATAATCCAATTTACTCTATTAAACGCTTAGCACAGTTCAAATTTCCCATTCAGCAATTTTCCTCAAAAAACAGAAATGTACATCAAAGTTTTTATATTGCTCTATAATTGATGTATGGAACTGATACACGTAAAGTAATATGCAGAAGTATAGTTAAATATTAAAATTCATAACTGAAAATGCATTTACAGAAATTATTTTTCATAGGTTACAATGGGACATTATTTGGCGCATTACAATATAAATAAATAAAAAAGTACGAAAATATTACATTTATTATTGCAAACTAGTTTCGGTACCAAAGCGTACCATCATCAGTGCAAATTATGATTGCTCAAAAAAGAAAATTGTCGAAATATATACTAGAGAAGCGGATTCACGGACAAAATTCACCAGCGAATCGAGTTACAGAAAAAAATTAGTAGATTTGCAGTTTCTGCTCTAAAATTTATTTCGAAAAGTGGTATACAAACAATCACATTGCGCTAAGTCAGCGCTTCCTACCATTTTTTCTTCTCAGCACCCCTTTCGTAGTAATTTCATTTCGAAAACCCCCCATTTTTCATAAACATACCCCCTTTCCCATCTCCTCTATTCAGCTAGATTACGCAAAAATATTTTTTTACATTAACCACTTATAATCATCATTTTATTCAGAATTGTTTGATTCCCACCAATTTTATAAAATAGTTTAATTGGTTTTATTCTGGTATCACGTTCCTTGTCATTAAATAACATGATTTTTTTTAAGTAGTGGAAATAAAGAATTTGAATAATTTAAACCGTAAATTAATGCGACCATTAAAGGGGTTAAAAATCTTCGTATAACAACCATATAATGAATTGATACTAATTACATTTTCATTTCTAACATTTTTGTGACTTTACTTACCATTTTTGTTATTTTCTACCATTGCCTATATTATTTTCACGTATTCCTACGTACCTCTAGAGGTTAGCGACCCCAGGTTGGGAACAGCTGTTATAACTGAATTATTAGTATTCTTTTTATTGTTTGATTTCGAAATTGTTGGCATAAAATTTCATGGTTCTTTAGGATGGTTTACACTTTAAGTCCCTTTATGACTGACACTGAACTTTCCGTTTAGGGCGCGCCAGTCACTGGAGACCGACAGTGTAAAATATCCTATAAAACTATTAAAAAAACAAATATGCAGTTTTACGTAATTATTAAGAAAGTTTAATCCTGTAACAAATAAAAGTAAAGTAAATTTTAAATAAATTTTCAGTAATTACTTAACATTTTGTTTTTGTTTTATATCATATTTCAGATTATTAATCACATGAGACTGACTCGCTCAATACGGAATGTTCAAGGTCAGTCTCTGGAGACTGACATGACATTCAACGTGTTAAACAAAAGACATTTGAGTACTAATTACTTCTGAATCACAGTGAGTATTTTAATTTAAATATTAAAATTGTATATGTATACATAAATTCATACATAAAGGTCGATAGATTTACAAGATTACCCGTTGGTTTTTCTCATTATTTTTAAATCTGACGGATGTGGCATTGAGTCTAACACTGAAGTACATTGTTTGCAGGGTTCTCGTTGTCGCTCGACATTGCGCCAAATTGCGACTAAATTCTTCATTTGGCGAGTAAAAAGCGATTAGATTCGTCAAATTGCTAGTGCTCAATTTTTGTTTTTTTTTCTCTTTTCTTGTTCGGTTTTCATAGATATGCATATATTTTTAATATATATATATATTTAATATATTTGTAGCGGATAGTTGAAATTAGATTAATAACAATCGTTGTCGCAGCTATAAAACTTAGGTTATTTTAGAATATTTTGAAAAAAAGGCGGTACTGTTGCGAATTTCCCCTCGGACTAAAAGATTAATCCGGTAGCGTATGAGAAGAAATTTGCCCACTGAATCAATTTAAGGGATTAAATAATATTTATTTACACAAAGTCTTATTTGAGTACTAAAATGATCCAGCATAGCATTTTTTTAGGGTTGAGTCTTGAGTCTTGTGCGAGTGTTCCCGGAACACAGAAAATTATCAACTGAAGTCTTACGGTTTTTAGATTGTCCAATTCCCGTGTTATAAGGTCACCGTGGACCTAGACGAATCTTGCTTCCTTCCCTCCTCCTTGTACGAGGAAAATCTTTCTCCACAATCTCACTGGACTGCCTGTCTGATCCCAGGCTTATTCACAACACCAAAAACCCGAAGGTCTCCCCTCTGGTGTCCTCACTTGAAAAACAATCTGAATAGGGAGGGACCCTCTAGAACCTATTAGAGCACCTCCACATGATGTCAGGCTTAACTTCTTCTATCATTGGTCACCTGAAAATGCTGAGGTCACTCACGGACTATCGTGAGAAAAACTAACACCTGTTGGGTTTCAACATGAAAGCAGTCGGCGGCACATTTACACAAAATCTGAGAAAATATTTGCTGTCTAAACTAAAGTGCTCTTTTGTCAACGAAAAAAAACTTCAACTTGTGCGGCCCAACATTTCTTTGAAACAGCACAATGACAAGCTCCCACGTAGGCAATTCAATCTGTAAAGTTCAATTCTTTACAGTACATTAAAGGATTAAAGATATATATATTTTTTGTTTTACACGGCGAATCCATTTTGCTAATATCTTTTTCATTTGGCGAATGTTTTTTACATTTAATTAGCCGAATTACTAACGTTGGTCAAATGTCAGCGAGAACACTGGTTGTTTGAAACATGTTTTGGTTTGGAATACAATTTCCAGCACTACTGGACCTTTGCAAGTTTATTTGTGAGGTGAAATAAAAGTAGACCGACATTTTTTTACGTAACTTCACAGGCCTGCTACGTACCTCAAGAGGTATCCGTATCCGAGGTTTGAACCGCTGTTATAATTAAATTATTAGGATTTTTTTATTGTTAGACATTGAAGTTAATGTTAAACTTCCATTATTCTTTTGTATGGTTAATTCTAGTGCAATTATACCATTTGAATTTGAATTGATAGAGCTTTGAGGCCCATAGCTGCTATGGCTGTCGCCTCGATTGATCCATAATACACAGAAACAGAGACAATGCAGAACAATTTCTTTTATTACACATATCCATTACATATATTTATAACAATACTAATTGACAACACAACATCCATGCCCAGATTCGAACCAGGACCCCGCGGTGTGGTAGGAGCTGCCGCTACCGAGCATGCCACTGGGGAGACCAATTATACCATTTTTCCCTTTTAATATAGTAAAAACTGGATTTGCTTTATGGTCATTTTTTTAACATTAGAGCACAGAACAGATCAATGTCCACCATTTAAAATGTACTCCAAGTTATAAACATCTGACCTGACATTCGGATGATTTTTGAAAGAAGGAACACACCAACAGGACTCCCAAATGGTCCGCGAACTGAAGACCAATGTTTTTTAACAAAAAATTTCATAGTAGGTTTCTACAGCATTTGTGCTAAAACCAACCTCCGAAAACGTTTTCTGTGCAATTTGCAAAAGAAATATAGAAGGAAAATCTTTCTAAGAAAATATTAATGTTCAGTTGGCGGACCATTTGTGAGCCCTACACCAATCACCAGATAAAAAAATACGAGTTTTGAAATTTAAGGTGTCGTTATTTTCATTGGTGTTTTTTATATAAATTTCTGACGTAATATGAAATGAAATACACGAGCAAATGATTTTTTTAATATGTAATGCTTTGGTAAAAAGTCTTTTGGTAAATGTTTTTTGACAGATATTAAAAAAGAAAAGAAAACATATCTTCTCTTCTTCTAAATAATTTAATTTCTGTAACCATTCAGCTTCCTTAAATTAATATTAATGAACACGAGAACACGTAAAGAAAATAGTAACTCATGTTATCATATAGATTTATTAGAACAAAATTATTTTAACTTTTAAATATCAAGTATTTATTTTTTTAATTTCATTTAAAATTAATAATTGGTTACCGTTTTGAACTTTATCAAAGCAGATTACACTGAAATAATTTTTTTTCTTGCTGTTGAATATATAAATGTTCCAATGAAAAATAATTTATTATAATTTAATTTTGTATCTTAAAGAAGTATCAAAGTTACAATAATGCATTTATTTAACTCCTTCTTTAATTTTTTTTTAAATTCTTTAAATACATAGATGAGTTTATTCATTGAAAGAATTAGAAATTCAATGCTATTCAGTACTTCTGTTAAACTAATTATATTTATACTTAATTTTTTCGTGAATATACATATTTAAATTTTCACTTTTCATGATTGATTTCATTAATGATTTTGAATAAATGTCAAAGAAGTAAAAGCAAAAGAATTATTATTTTCATTCTTTAGAACATTAAAACCCTTTAATTATTATCTTTATCATATCAATTTGTAAAAGACATTTAAAAAAAATAATAATATTTAAATAATTGTTGACAGATATTTTACTTACGCTTTTCGACGAATTTTATTTACGCTTATTAATATTAGTTTTAATTTTTATAATTTTTCATATTTATTTATTTAAACAATAATGAATAATTAATGAAAATATATAAATTCTGTCGCACCATTTTTATACGATAAAAATTATTTAATATAGTGAACCTACAGTAGTGATATGAAAAAAATGCTTTAAAATTTATTAGCACAATACTATTTTACAATTTAGCTAATCAGATTAAAGAAAATTCATTTATTTTGCATTTTTCCGATGAATATATAAATGTTTTAATGACAAAATTTCCTTTTTAGTTTATATTGTACTGTTATAGGTGTTATGCACTTTATTTTCTAATATTTCACGTAGATAAGCTAAAGATTGATATACATATATATTACTTCTTTTGAAATCGGAAAAAGGATTGATTACATAATTACAGTA
This sequence comes from Maratus speculifer, assembly GCA_964019185.1. Taxonomy (NCBI): domain Eukaryota; kingdom Metazoa; phylum Arthropoda; class Arachnida; order Araneae; family Salticidae; genus Maratus; species Maratus speculifer. The sequence goes on from OZ025296.1 coordinate 154,536,115, forward strand.
CAAAAATAGTAATTATTATGTATTCTACTTAAGCTGATTAAATATAAATTGGTAAATTCATTGTAAATTGTTGGTGAATAAATAAATTGAAAGGTATAATTTACATTTTAATTTCATTAATGATTTTCTAGACTTGGCGAAGAATTCGCCAACGATATAAATTATATTTTATTTTATCTTTTTGTATCTTTAAAAGTTTTATAGTGATTCACTTAAATTTAACTATTAGTAACAGTTTAGAAAAAGATATTTAGATGATTTTGGAAGACGTTTATTTATTTATTTATTTATTTATTTACTTTTCCATTATAGGGATTTTATTGTCTTTTAATATACCATTTTCTTTTAATAAGAAATTAAATAATATATAATTCTAATTTATCCGGACAAAACTTATTTAAATTTCTAAAAATACTACCTTTTCTGTTGTAAATGCATTACAAATTTCATAATGTGTTGTATTTTCATTGTCCAAGTAAGCGGATTATAAATATTAAATTTCTGCTACTTTTTTTTTTATTCCTTGGTGAATATGTAATAAGATTAATAATTAAAAGTCTGTTTTAATTTAATTTACAATGTTGCAGATACGTCGATAAATACGACAATGATATTTTTTCTTTAGCATATTAAAAGTCTTTATTCAGATTGATTTAAACTGTATAATTATATAGGCATACCCAGTAGAAAAAAAAAGTTAAGAATCTGATGATGTTAAGTACTTTAGTTAAGCTTATTAAATATACACTTTTCCCTCATAAATTTCTTTGCACTACATATTTAAAGGTTTACTTTATAAGTTTAATTTAATTAAAATTTTTGCAAAAAGCTCAATAATTCCGATAACGCTTTAAATGTTTTTTTATTTTTTTATTTTTTTAATACCTGGAAAACCTTTATAAAGATTGCATTTAACTTAAACTTTTATAAATTATATTTTTAAATTAAATATTTAAATAGTTTTTAATCTAAACTCTTTTAGAAACAACCACAGAGAAAAATACAAGATCGAAAAAAAATATTAGAACGAATAACTTTTAAAATTTGAAAGTAAAAAACTTTTTTTATATTTGAACTAAAAATATTGATATTCTTAAAGGGAAGAAGCATTCGATTTTTCTCGATTCTAAATTATATTCGTTTTAAATTAATTTGCATTGCTAATGCCATTCAATCGTTATGAGCTTCTTTTTATATGTTATATATTCAATTAGTTTTCATTCTTTTTTATGCTAATGCGAAAATTTTCTGCTGCAGTGTTCGTTTTCCTTTTTTTTCTTTATTTAAATTTCTTCCGATAATTTGTAATTTTAATACGACGGAGAAATTAAAATAGTTTCTTTCCATCTCAGATGTTTTATATTCTATTCCAATCTTACTCTTTGGAAAGAAAAATTACAAAAATTGAAAAGACTGCATTCTTTTAAAAGTAACGCAAAAGTAAAAGAATTCTTTTCAAATCGAAGTAATGCAAGATTCCTTTTTTTCAGATTATGAGTCAATACTTTGCTTTAATTAGTGTAATAATTATAAAAGATTTCCATCTTTAATTTATAGGAAAAAAACCGAAAAAACAAATCAACTTATTGATTGGAGAGATATTTATCAGATTACCAGAATATCCAATATTTGCCTCATTTAATGTTTTTAATAGAAACTTGGTTTTATATGAACCATTTTAAAAATTTAATGCATTTATTCTTTCAAAAGGAAAATTGAATAAAGAAAGTTGTTTATTAACTATATAAGTTAGAGCTTTTGTATGGTAGAAAAAAAGATATTTCGAGCTTTTAAAAAAGGTTTTCTTGCTAGATGAAACTCTGCATGTATAATGAGTATATATGTATATATATTGAATATTCAAAAATGAAATGAATGTTTTTAAAATTAAAGAACGTGCAAATTATGAAATATATAAAAAAAGAGTTGTGAATGGAGTCAGGAGCATTTTTACTGCGATTTGCAGAATTCATTCTATATTGGTTGTAGCGACCTATGAAAACTGAAAACAATAGGCTACTAATTGAATGAATACTGCACAATTTGGTTATGACCTGGTTTTAATCTCTATTGCTTGCAGTGCTATCTATCGCTACTAATTTGAACTAAACTGCGAATCTTAGTAAAAAAAGATTACATATATGCTATACTTTTTTATTTAGAACATATTATTTATATATTTACAGAATAATAAGGAAATAGATTGTTCTGTACATTTTTTTTGTCAATTTTTCGATAATGTTTTCATTGTTCAGTTAATATTTTCACCGTATTAATATCATAATAATATGATTATGCTTGAAGAATTCATAATAATATTTGCTTTTCTACAATAAAATTAAATGCTTACAGATTTATAATCCTTTTTTATGATCTAGGGACGACCAACATCATGTTCTTTTGCTGAGAAAACCGTGATTTGAGGTGTTACTTCTAAATAGCAGCGAAAAATGCCTATACAAGCAATATGCACCAAATCGATGCCATAACCGAGTTAATCTAATATTGATGCGAATGAAGATTAAACATGAGGAGTGGGTTTCATCTGCTTTTACAATCTTGTTCCGAAAGCCTAATTCTGACCTTAGTCTGTATGACGAAGTCGTTATACATATCAAAGAAGTCGAATACTGAAGAAAGTCGAATTTGAACAAGTCGTTATTTCCATTGCAACAACATATAAAAATGATACTGAACAAGGTAAAAATCGGACCCCTAAGAAGAAGGTTACATTTCCGAATGAGACTAACTTCATAAATTTAATCACCTTCGTTACGATTAATGATGGTTAATTTTGGTTAAAAAGTTAATTTATTTTAATGATGCTTAACTTTGGGAAAAAACGTAACATTAATTAAAGTTATAGTTATCATAAAACTATTAATTCTACCGATCAGGAGCATCAAACATCATTTCTACAGTTTTATTTTGAGATTATTTTATTTAGTATTTAAAATATACAATTCACATTGTCATTTCTTTCATATTTGTACTATTAATTATTAAAAGTAGTATCTGGAAGTTTAATTTAAAAAAAAAGGTAGACTAAACTACATACTTATACACCAGAACTTTTTAAAAGAATTTTAACCCCCCCCCCCCCCACACACACACAAACACACTTTCTGAATAATTTAATAGCTGTAATTGCGCGATATTTAGTATTTTAAACTAACCATCTAAACTTAATTTAAATATCGATGGTCTGATAATTACAATAATTGATGCAAACAATGGGTATTTATTACAAATATTTTACTATATACTGGTATCCTATTTATTAAAATTGTTTGAAAATAACTATTTTGTTTCATTTGTATTTGTTAAATTCTGGTTTTAAATGCAGTCATAAAAACAATTGCATTTATTACTTTTTATGGAGTCTATTGTTCGAATAGACAATGTCCATTATTGGAACAAACAATGTCCGTTACTGGCATTTTAGATTTGCTGTTTACAACTAAATTTTGATTCATATTTGAAAATAAAACTATGAAAATGATTAAATATTGTTAATAGATTAATATAGTTTTGAAAAATTGGAATATAATAATTATAATTAGTAATTGAAAAACAGTTTTTAAAGAAAGGATTTATCCAAACTTTCTTTTAAGATATGTATATGGAATCTTGTACAGCGTTTTTTGTAAATTATCTTCAATATTTTTATTTTGTTATCAGTGCTGTAACCCAATAAAAAAATTGTTTATATATAAACATATTTCTTCATAATTTAAATTCTTCAAGAGATATATCTAATTTTTCTCTTAACATATGTGTTCAGTATTTCTTGTACAGTTTTAAGTACATTTTTAATAAATTTCCTTCAAAATTTCTATTTTCACACGAAAGATTTGAAATCATATTTCTCAAAGTAAAATTCATGCTCAAAAATTCTATTTTCCTTTTATTTATTTTATTTTTATACTATTTAAATTTATTATATGAACTAAAACTTTAACTCTATCAGAATATATATTTTCAGAATTATCTTGTTTAAAAGTATTTATCTAAACTTTCCTTCAATTTATGTCTATGAAATCCGCTATATACACAGCTTTTAACTTAATTTTTTAATAATTTTTCTTCAGAATTTTCCTTCTCAGGTGACTATTTTAAAAATATATTTTTCTCAAAGTAAAAAACATACTCAAAATTAAATATTCATCAAAATTAAAATCAAATATTAAAAAAAAACTTTTAAATTTATTATGTATTTTGAAAAAAGTATTTTTATGAATCATGTAATTAAATAAAAAAAGGACAAAAAAACTTTTTTGAACGCAACTATGAAACCATTCAGTAAAATTGGGCAATTGGGCCATAATATTTATAAAAATCAGTAAAAAAAGGTTGAAATTTGATTTTCCTTTTAATTTTGAAAATTTCAAACGATTATGTCTGAAAATCGATTTTTATAGGAAGACACATTTCTTTGAAAAATAAATTATTAATAAATACCTACAAATAAAAAAACAAAAATTCTGCCTTCCGAAACCTATCTGAAATCACTAAAAAAATGAAAAAAATGTAAAATACACAAATATCCGTTTGAGATTTACTTTTAATAAACAATAGTTTATTACATGTTAAAAAAAAATCTTCACAAAATATTGGCTGTAAAAAGTTACATTTAATTACTGTCTCTTTAAAAATACCCATAAGGTACCATAAAAAGTTATTTTAAAAATACTGAAATGTTTTATTGTTTTACAGTGTTCTTTCCCATAGCCATGGGAAAAGCACTTTTTATTTATAAGGGGTATAAAGTGGTATGATATAGCAAGGGAGGAACTGTATGATAATTTTGTTTTATAATACGACGGCTTTTATATTCAGCTTTGAAATAATTTATTACTTTCTTTAAATTAAAATTGTTATATTTTTTATTATTAATAACATTTTTCTTTCTTCGTACCTTTTTTTCTGGAGTTTTTTGTTCGTTAGAAACATATTGATATAAATATATATATCTAAAAAAATATTTCTAAATATAATAGTACACATAATTTATCAGAAGTTTTGATCTCAATATCATTTTTGAAAATAATATTTTCTTTTATCCGAATAAAAATAAATTCTAAATCAGGTATTTTTATTTGAAAAAATAACATTTATTTAATCAGTTTTTAAGACATAAATCATACTTTAATTTCAAGTAAGAAATATTTAATTAAAATCTAAAGTGCAGAAAATCGATTTGGAAATCTAGTTTTTTTAATGAAAAAGATTTTTTTAATAAATTAAGCAATGTAAGAAAAATAAAACAAATATTTTACTGAGTATTTCATACATTTTATTTAATTTAAGAATGCTAATCAACTCTATCTTTATAATTTTTTTTTTACTTTAAATGAAGGATTTTTTTTTTCATTTTAGCGCTACGCTTTTTGATTTTTATTTGCTAACTTTAACTTTTGTCGATTCAAACCAACGTAATTTAATTTCAAAATTTATTATTTGAAAATGTATTAAGTATGATAGTTTTATTTTCTTAATTTTTACGGTACATACCTAGTTTGGTTTTGTGTTAATTAATTTTTTTTCAGTTTATACGCGAATGGTAAAAAGGGAAAAAATAAATTTATAAGGTATATTTTTTTCAGATTATTAAAAATGCTTCTTAGAAAAATTACCCAGGATTAAATCTGATAAGAATTAAATGTTATTCGCTTTAGAGGGCATCAATATATTGAAAATGTATAATCTTAAAACTTCAAGGAATAAAAGTGTATTTGTAGAATTTTTAATAAAAATATGTTTGTATTATTCAGCTTATTAAACGTAAAACAATAAATTTACCCATGCAACAAATTTTATAAAAGTTAACACTCCACATGATATATTTCCTACACATTATCTAATGCATTACATTTATTAAGACTTTTCATCTATTTTAAAATTATTTAAAATTCTAACAATATCTAATACTCTTTAGCACGTAGGAAAGTTGATTTAGGGTTGCATAAAAATTTCTGCTACATATATTTGTTAGTGTTTTCTTCATCTATATGAATGTTGTAATATGCACATTGTGTAAAATTTACTCATGTAATTCATGCATACAATAAACAACCTCTAAACAAATATTTAAAAAATATATTAGTTCATTTAAATCGCGGTATTCTTGGATAGCTCAGATAGGTACATATCGTAATAGATCCTAACCTGTACTATTGAAAGGCCATTCATGGATCGTAGAAAAACATGAAAATCTCTGACCGATTATGAGTATTTAGAAAATTACTTAAAAAAATCAATTATTTTGGTGCTATTAACATTTAAAAATATTTCTTCATAATGATGGTTTTTATTTTATGATAAATGACTTCATTATAGTCATCATAAAAATAAATAAATTAACTTATATAGGAACTTCAAAATGTAGTGCAAACAGTTGAAGTTTATGAATACTTGACACTATATAAGTAAAATAAATAAATAAAAGAAGTAGCACAAGTAGAGTTACAAAAGTAACTTACCTTTGAAACTAAAAATATTTAATTGTTTCTTTAATTCAATATTTATTCAACAACATATGAAACTCTTAAGTACACAATTAATGTCTTTGGATACATACATGCCACTTAATTAATCTGATGTATTAAAATTTGGCTGCAGTATAAATATTTACCGGGTGTAACATACCTCTGCATAAATAGTGTTAAAGAAGAATCCTTACTTTGAGTACATAAAATATGCCCAAGAACTATATTTCGTCGACGCATAGTTTTCGGAATTAAAAAAAGCGAAAAAAAAAATTCACATATCGATTTACATATTTCATAACAGTTTGAAATATAGTACCACTATGGTAGAAAATAAAAAAGAATATTGCTCAGCTCTATTGATGGCATTGAGCTCACAGGGTACGCATACTACAATGTTGTCCAAAAGCTAAGCATAATTGGTAATTAAGCAAGTAATGAAAGAAATTATATCGGAACGTGATGAAACGTAATATGCGAGTGTAAAACATTTATAAAGTAAGGAAACAATTGAAAAGAACGATAATATTTACTCTTATTATCCAAATGAGCATTTTGAAAGGAAATTGAGCATAGTAAGGGTTCACACTTTAAAGGAAAAATGAAAAAAAAAACAGCCATTAAATAAAATAGTGATGCTGCAGTTTAATAAGGGGCGTGACATTTCTGACATCCAGGCACGCTTCACAGCGATTTTCTATACCTGCTACGAGATTATGAATGAGTTGTAGCTAAAACAGTTCCAAGCTTTTTTTAGAGCTTCTTTTAGTTCTGGAATGGAGCGTGGTGGGTGCGAAAGGGCTGCAAGTTGTCTCCAGAGCATATGCTATTCATGTTCGATAGTATTTAAATGCGGGGAGTTCGCAGGCCACGACACGCGCTGGATGTTTTCCGTTTCAAGGAAGTCGTCAACCAGCAACGTACGGTCACAAGGTGCATTATCGTCCATGAATATAAAGTCAGGACCAACAGCACTTCGAAAAAAGCGAACATAAGGCTCAAGAACTTTGTATATGTATCTTTTACCTGTCACAGATTCCTTGTCAAAGATATGGAGGTCTGTGCAGCCATCCAACATGACGCCTGCTCATACCATTATTTCCCCTGGTGGAAAAAAATGTCTTTCCATTATGTTTCTTGGTTCAAAACATGTACCACATTCTTTCCATATCGCTACACGACGAGAATTGCTACTCAGACTAAATCGAGACTCGTCACTGAACATCACATTGGCCCACTCTCCCTCATTCCAATATTGATGTTTCAAACTCCAGTTTAAACGAGAGCGTTTATGCTCACGCATGAAAGGAATGCAAACTGCTGGTCTTCTGGCATACAGGCCAGCATGACTGAGTCTCCTGTAAACATTTTGTCTCGAAATTCATGTTCCTGTGGTAACTGTGAGTGCCGAGCCCAGTTCACTGGCGGTATTCCTTCTGACGTGGCGCATTTATTGCCAGATATCGGTATTGGCAAAGATCATGACTCTTGGTCGACCTAGTATTGGTTGTCGGATAACATCTCCCGTACTTTGAAATCTCTGCCACATTCTTGCGATCACAGACTGCTCCACATTCAGAATTCGAAACACTTCAGCTTGTGATCGTCCGGATTCCAACATTCCAACGATTCTTTCTTTCCCAAACATGTCCAATTGGCGTTTTTGTGCCATCATTAATACTGTTTGATCGTAACAATGTTTCTTGGCACATCAGTTGTACAAAATTCGTCTGAACTGCCTATACTACATGAATCGGTTTATAAGTGTTCCGACATGCGCAGGTATTTTACGCTTGATGTAGTCGACTAAAAACTTTTGCATAAACTCAATGCTTCTTCTTCAACAATTAATCTCCTCAAATAATTTTGATTAATTTTACAAATATTTACTCCACGTTTTTAGCATTTTACGAATTATGCTTAACTTTTGGACACCAGTGTATTTGTATATTACAGCCTAATATTTTCAAGGATTAACCCCTTTTAATATAATAGGAAAATAATAAATAGTATAATCGGCATAATCTGTTTTGTCTAAAGACTACAGATTTTCCTCTTATAGATTAATTTCTTAGTTAACCTATTGATCTCTGATGGTAGAGTTTTCTACCAAATAATTTTAATTCCGAAATGTCACAATGACACCAGAAAATTTGACCAAATTTATTTGAAAAAGATTTACTGCATTTTTTTTTCCGTGTTTATCGTTAACCGGTTTTTTTCTTTGCAAAATACTGGCGCCGATGTGACATTTGGAATTGCGAAGAAATTTACACCCCAGAGCTCAAAGCGTTAATCATTATCACATCCATAGCATTGACTATCTATATAAGATAATGCAACGTAAGCGCACGTTCCATTTAAACATCTGTTTGTTCTGGTGTTTTCTATGCTTTCAAATACAAAAATATAGACTGACACATACACGTACACTGCAATTAAGAAAATCTTAGGCTCCGTTTGGTACTTACGTGTTAACGCCACCGCAGTTATTTTTCGGATTCCTTGTTGCCTTACTTTTTGCTGATTTTGGAAGCCTTTTTTGTGTTTCAGTGCTTTTTTGCGCATTTTTGACGCTATTATTTTTCTGTACAGCGAAGAACAAGATGGCTCTTTATTAGTTCTACTGCGGTGGCATTAATACGTAAGTACCCTCCGTTTTTATAAATTACTTTTAGTTAGGGCTCTTCTGGTCCTGTGATGGAAATTTTACTTATAAGAAAAAAATGAAAAAAAAAATTATACAAATTTCCCAAGTGCTACTGGACAAACAAGAATGTTGTTAATTAAATAGTTTTACAGCCCTCTACAAACAGTTTAATAACAACTTTGTAACAGAAAAGTAATTTGTCATTGAGAGGATGCAAAGAGAAGTATTCTATCTAATTCTAAACTCTTGGGATAGTTAGCGTCAGAAACAAACAGAAGGACGGGATATCAGTCAATATTATTTCTAGGAAACATAATTTATAATTTTTCAACATAAATTTTGCAACGTTATTTTAATAAATATATTTGACTTTTATAGATTTCTGCATCTTGGTTTCGTACTGATAACAAATTTTTTAAAAAGATTAAAATTAAAAAAATATACATGAAAGATTTTTAGGGACATAGAATTAAAAAAAAATATCTTGAAGAGAAAGTTATCAAGGCTGTACAGTTATATCTATATATAAAGATATTTTTAAATAAGAAAAGTATTCTTGAAATACTTTAAAAGTATTGCTAACGATTTTGTGCTACGTACTTTCTATATGCCTGTACATATACATCCCTGGCTAAAAAGAACATCTCCCGTGTTTTGTTGTTCTCATATTTCAAGTTTTCTGATTTGAGAGGGTCGAAACTCGGAAAACAGAGATATATCCGATATCTAACGTGCACACAAATACATGAAATAAAATCCCGAGTACAAAGAAACGTATAAAGATAAAAAGCAAAAACAATTCAAAGCAAACTCAAAACAAAAACCCAAAGCAAAAACAATTTTACAAAAAAGAGTGTTTAAAATAATATTACGCGTTCGTACATCATTTTAAATGTTAACGGCAAAAAATGAAAATTATTAAAAGTAAGAAAACATACATACATATACTAACGTATAAATATCACTGCCAAGCGTTTTATATTAGGATAAAAATCCTGATGCAAGTAGGTATATGCATATTATAAATAAATGACGTAAATTCAAAAAAAAAGAAAAATATAGTACACATTGCAATAAATAGGAATTGCATGCGCTTATTATCGTATTTGTGGTCATACTTATGCATTTATATACAGCAGATAGATATGTTGGTGTTGTATTTTTGCAATAAAATATATAGGACATAAAATTAATAAAAATTTCCCATTTCTTTCTCAATTTCCAATAGATGCATTCATTTTTCCCTTATTTTTAACTTTTCTAATTTCCCTTTTTTATGTGTCCTTTCAATGTTTAATTTAGTTTTTTATCATTTGGAAGATTTTGTTTTATTAGATATTTCAATGCATATTGTACTTTCATTCTAAAGGAAAAAGCTATGCAGTGATTTAAAATAAAAAAAAAAAACTTTTTTTTCCGCGTTAATGAATCTTCAAATAAAAGTTGTTCACAACATATAATAAGAGAAGTTATTAAAAATAAAAATGGAAGCTCAGTAATTTAAGACCGCCAAAGAAAGTTCTTTTTAATTTATTTTTCACATTTTATCGATTGTTTCAGTTGATTAAAAAAACTTCTACTTTTTAACTCATTATTTATCTTAGAAATGTTGTTGGTTTTTTATGGTATTCTAGAAACAATGAAAACAATTTTAATTGCATAGTAAAGAAGAAAAAAAGATGTTTGTAAGTTGATATTTTATATGAAGATCAGTTTTTACAGATAATTGTGTTAGAAAAAATGTTCTAAGTGCATTAAGGGCATTGCAAAATATTCTTATAAGTTTAAAAAAAAAAAAAAAAATACTAATAGCTAAAATCAAATGTTTTTATGCGAAAAAGCTTAGTTATTAACAATATTTAAAGCATGGGAATTTTTATCAGTTTTTTTTTATATTATAGAAATATTTTAAATATTTCGTATGAAGATTTTAACTGGGATATGATTACTGACCTACTATTGGCAGTTACTCATGTATAGAAGTTTTTTCCCAAAAAGTCATGGAGTTTTCGTATTCTTAATGAACCGAGATAATAAATCTTACAAATTTATCTCCGGCAAATCACAATCTTAACCCATTAACGCCCGAATTATTTTCTTTGCTAAAATTTAAATTTTGTATTTCCCACCACTTTTAAAATCAAATTAACTTTTATCTAAATTTATCGAGGATTCTGTCTCGTGAAAGAAGGTATATATTTATCTTCCTATTTACTGGTGGGAAAGCCGCTTTCTTGCTGTTTTTGTAACCGTCCTCAAACGAGGACTCTGGGCGTTAATGGGTTAAGAACGATTTAATCTTTTTGATGTTCGGAAACGTGTAGCGAAGTTTAAGTGTAATTTAAAAGTGTAAAGTGCGCAGGTACACGGTTGTCTTCAGTACTGGCCAACAAAGCTCTTAAAATACATGATGCTAACATACGAATTAAATATTTCCAACAGAGCGAAAAATTGCCCAGACCGCGAATCGATCCTAGATACTTGGCTTACAAGGCCAATGCTTTACCGTTTAACCCATTAGTGCCTAGCGTCCCTTTTTAGGGACGATTTTAAAAAAGGCAACAAAACAATTTTCACACCAGTATATAGAAAGATAAATCAGCACTATTTCTCACGAGACAAATTCTTCAATAAATTAAGATAAAAGTTATTCGTTTTTTAAAAGTGGTGGGAAACCCAAAATTTCATTTTTGATGAAAATAATTTGGGCATTAATGGGTTAAGTTAACCGGTCACTACGACCGGTGAGCATTTTTCGCCCAAATAATATCTGCTGAAATCTACGCCTCTATTTCGCTCAGTTGGAAATATTTAATTCTTATGATAACTTTACTAATCAGTGTGATTGTGTTAAAAAATGTAATCCATGATGTTAGTCCCTCATCTCCGCGATCTCAATCATGCAACGTCCTTAGAGGCCTGGCAAGTTCTTCGTTATTAGGACGGAGATGAGGACATCATATTACGTAATTTAACGTTAGTCCATCGGCAGAGACAGCTCTTGTTTGCAACGCTCCTTGCTGGGACAATTTTCTTGCGAGATTGGGTCGAAGGAGATTATATACCGTAATTTCGGGTGTATAAGCCGCGGATCAAGCAATTCTTTTTCGACCAAAAATTTTTTAAGAAACAAATGTTACTACTTAGATCGACGTAAATATTTGTCTTCAATCACTAAATAAGATTTCTGGGTCCAAAAAGAATTCTTTGATCCGCGGCTTATACACCCGAAATTACGGTAATCTGGTGTTATGAACTCCATCTTAATAAGCAAAAGCTTCTGGAAGAAGTGTGATCCTGATTTAACCAATGAAAAACTCTGGGGATGTTTTGCAGTTTTAAACTGCTTATATTGGTGAGTTTTCTGCAAATTATTTCACGATTTTTCATATATATATATTTTTAATATTACTTAAAGTTATTGTTTCATTATATTGAATTTGCGATGGTTGCTTTTAAAATAATGTTGGTTGACATTTAATGAATTGTGTTATTTATAACTGATCATTTATGAACATAAATGTATGTGATGATAGGGCAAGTTTTCTGTTTGTTCGTTGTAGGTCATTCAGACTAGTAGAAATGTAAATTACATAGTTGGGAGGTCAATTGAAGAACAGAACTTTACTAAATCAATTGTAAATTGCAATCGGTAGTCAATAGGCATTGAAGAAAAGTTTTATATAGACATTTTAAGATAGCAATACTTATCGAAAACAATAACTGTGACTACAAGCATTCAGGCAGAAGTCAAAGTATTGATGATAATAAAGAAAGCACATTTCTACATGTAAGTGAATTAGAAAATTAACTTTTGGAAAGCATATAAGACTTTCCAATTATGCTTATTTGTGATTTTTACATTTATTTCTCCTCTGTAAAACAAATGAAAGAAGGAACTAAATTTACGAATTTAAATTTCTATTTTTGAATTCTCCAATATATATTTACACTTATTCTTTTTTAGCTGATAGAGAAGCTAAATTAAGTAAAGATATAAAAAAGTTTCTTTTTAACATTTTTTTTCCTTTTTTACTTTTTTTCAATTACAGATATATTTCTGCTTCAAATATTTTGTTTTGTTAATATTTTCTGTGCAAATCAGTTAAAATATTATTTCTAAACTACTAAAAAAGACACAAAAAAAAAGAAATTAAAAAAAAAAAGCCTAAACGATAAAAAGCTTTAAGGACAATATTTTTTATCACCAGAATTCTGAAAAAAAAAATATACGTCTTAATGAAAGGGCTTAAAAGATTACCTAAATAAAAGATAAATTTGTCTAGCAGTACAAAGAATTATGTTCTAAGCAAAGAACTGGCTGTAGCAGAAAAAATCGAATTTTTATGACATGTTTTTTTTTTAAATATACATAAATTAGTAGACCAATCACATACTTAACAAAGCCTTTAAGCAAACGCAATTCTTTTAAATTAGCAATAGCATTATTATTATTTTTTTTTACATTTTTTACTGTGAAAGTCTTTGCTGATTCTAAAATTAAAAGAAAAAGGTTTACTGCTCTGAGACTCGTATACTAGTTAAAATTTTTCGGGGGAAAAATGCAGAAGAAAATATCTTCCTTTTCCTGTAATAGATATCGTAGTAGAAATTTTTTTTATGATACATTTAAAAAAGCATACTCAAATTAGTGCACTAATCATATATACAAACTTTTAAGGTATGTGTCTATACTGCTAAATATTTCAGTGAAAACCTAGAAAAAAGCAAGTGAAATTGTCTGCAAATTCACGCTAGTTCCGATTAAAAGCATAAGATTGAGTTTCTCAATTATTATTTTACAAACATTTCTCTTATCTTATATCCAGGTCGCTATAGGGATTGCCATATCATTATTTAAACACACTTTTATCTTTGTTAAATTTTGTAATTCAAAAATACACACGTAGAAAATATAGTCTACAGATTTTTTTTAATGCATAGAATAATTCAGAATGGCGGGAAAAACATCTCATCGGATATCAGACGGATCCCCCCCCCCTTTGAATCATTGTAATATATAGAAATATCTTGTACATTTCAGTCAGTAAGGTGCTTTTAAACTCTGAGGAGTTCTTGACTCCAATCCCCAGGACGGATGGAAACAAATTATGTTAAAATTTATTGAAACAACAGTTCAAATTTACTGGGAAATTTAAAGTTGTATGACATATACTGGAGATTGATTGATTTCCTAGTTTTAAAAAATAAAGTAAATTATTACCATTAAAATTAAATTTACACAGATTTGTGTATTTTTAACTATGTTAATTTACAGAGTCTAAATTAACCGAATAACTTTTCTTTTTTTAGAATCTTGGTCTTTTTAATCTCTGTAATTTTACATAAAACTTAAGGTAATAAATTGCCTGTAGACTGCAATTTCACAGAATTTTTTTTTTAACAGTGTATACTCAAATCTTGAAATTTTCCGATTTATTTTTTTATAATTTTTACAAAATACAATTAAAAAAATTCTACTTGGTGTTACAAAGATCAACATTATTAATTTCCGTACAATCTTTCTTGTTTATAATAACATTGTTTTTCTATTTTAAATCAAAACTCCATGAACTTTATGAATACCGTGTGTTCTTAGTAAAAAAAAAAAATAATTCGTACCAACAAAAACAACTGTAATCGAACATTTCAGAGAAAAATTTGTTCTAATGTTCATTTGAAATTAATATATTTAGACATCAAGAGTTTTCTGACTGTTACTAATTAAAAAAATCGAATAATCAGAAAGGAGACATCCAATTAATAAAGGATCTAATTAATAAAGGATCATTAATATCAAATGAAAACGAAAATAAAGAAACTATAATAAAATGTTTTGAGAGAAACTACTTTCAGAATTATTTTAAATTAAAACAGAATATATTCAGTTGTTTTGAAACATGACAAGACATGCATGTCAATAGATTCCTGATTTTTATTAAATAAATATATCAAAAATCAGAAAGACGATATCCAATTAAAAAGCAAATTATGCATTACTACCAAAAGTATTATAAAGTTAGAGAACTTAGATAATTATTACAAAACATATTGTGAATTTTAAGGATGCTAAAAATTCAACGCCTTCAATGAAACTATCCAATTCTAGAAATAACAGAAAATGTACTCCTTTTACTATATGGGGAACTGGATCATTGATACAGCTTTTTTCAAAGAATTTTTCTGGTGTCCAGAAAGCAGAAATTATAGTATGGATCTGTAATTTAATGTATGTTGACAGGTTCTTTTTAAAAATGCATTCGCTAGTTATAGGCTATGATCGCTTAAGACAATAAATGCTCTTTAAGAAAAATTATTTATTTGCAGTAAACTTCAAAATTTAAGGGTTTCATACAGAAAAGTTAGGGATGGTGCCTGAACGCATTTTTTAAGAAAACAGTCTTCACATGACTGAGTTCATGAAGCGAGAGGGAGGCAATTAATTCCTCACTGAAAAATTCACACATTGGCATCACACAATTGGCGACATTAAGCATATGAAAAATGACTGATATCATCTCCGCAAAATTGTCTGTTACGCTTAAACAATAAAAGGATTTTGAATTTAGTAGCAGGGCAACCAGAAAACAGCAGTCCTAAAAAATACGCCAAAAAGGAATCCGACTGCCAATTCGTACGTTAGGAGCATATTTTGGGAAAATGTTCTCATAAGACAAAACAACCATTATGTACATAAAAAGACTCATATGCAACGAATAAGTTAGGCTTAAAATTACACAGAGAGGAAAATGAAATTTCACTGACCGCAAACACATTCGAACTTTATTCTTTTTTTATTTGTTTCCAGCAAGGGTGAAATACGCATCTTAATGAATTCTCTTTATATGACAGCCGTTTTTCAGTAATAATGCAGATGCTAGATGTTTTTCTTTCTTTTCTTTTGAACGGAAAGTTATTGTGGGATCGAAAATAAGCGTTAAGATAAAATAGCTATATAATTAAAGATTAGTTTTAAATGTAATTTAGAAAAATGTAAAATTTAAGAATACTATATGTGATTCTACATCACAGAAATTTTAAGTTATTTTTCCATGTGGTGATAGCAAAACTTGTGAAGTGTGTTATAAAAATGTACAATCGTTGTTTTATGTATTATTTTTGATTGTAATTTTATATAAAAAAAGTCATTTGTATCAATGTGCCCCATCCCCGGGGCAGATCGATACACCTCATGGGGCACTTTGATATGTCTGGGAAAAATGGAAACAAAATAACAGCAATGCATATTTTTCATAGATAAATAGTTAGCAAGCCATTTTATGTTTATCTATAGAAATTCAAATCACCCACAATTTACTTGTAAGCAATATTAAACCATAAAAATGAAATGTATAATGACCTGATATTCTGGCTATTCCTTGTCCCATTGTTGGCTGTGGTAACCTTGTCATATCTGGCACTTCAATTCCAGCATTATCTTCCTTAGGTAAGATGAAAAAATTACGAGATTTTCTTTTTATAAATCGGTTTATAAACAGAAAATAAGGGATAGTTACATTAAAAATTCTGTTTACACTATATATATCCTGTGCTGTTCTGCAGCTTGTTTCTCTTACTTAATGATTCTCATGTCGAAAATACATTTTTTCTTTGGATAATCGGTATAAATTTGAGATTTTCCAGGCTGCCGTTATTTCTTTTGTTAGTTCTGCTAGCACTAAATATTGAGTCGTACGTCTTCTGATTGCAAAAATACTATAAAATGTTCTAATATAAAGAAATTAGAGCTATTTCTCTTCAATAAAAATTATTATTAGAAATTTTTGGCGAAATATGGTCCGCTTAAGGAATGTATGGTAAAAAAAAATAATAAAAGGTAATGAAAAAAATGAACTAGAAAAGGATTTAGGTTGTATCAAAGCGCCCCGACATAGACTGTATCAATGTGCTCCATACAGCTATTTTGAATAAAATGAGTCTCAAATCCAACACTTCATAATTTATCTAACAACAAAGAATGAACAACTGATAAAGAGTAGCTTTACTTGTCAGGGAGTGTATTCTTTTCGATTGAAAATACTGGAATAGTCGTATAATAAAATTTATATTGTACAACTCAAAATTACTTTTGACCTACGAAAACAAGAAATCACCTGGTCCATTTCATCAAACTACCGGATCATTCCAAGACTTTCTGTATGTAATTGAGAGCACTAGCATCACCTTTTGGAGCTGTTGTGAAACTTCTTGTAATGACCCTGTGAGCAGTAGAGGGGTGCATCAATGTGCCCCAGTTCCCCCTACATTTAATACCATGATATTTTATTTTATTTTTCATTAAAATTTCTTGATTTAAAAGTTAAATTAAAATTTTCGTAGGTGATACATGAATATCTTTTAAATATGAGAAATCTAATTAGAAGAATAATTAAACTTTTTAATAAAAAAACATTATGATACGAAGAAAGATACATCACTTTGAACTTCTTTGTAATTTAATCAACCAATGATAAATACTTCATACTTTGTTAAAAGAAAAAAAAAGCATTTTTCATGTATGTTAATTATACAGAATGGAAAATGAAAGTACTTTAAAGAAATGATTTTTTAATATGTATATCTTAAACGCATTGCGTGTAATAGAATAATTTTAGTCTTGTAATGTTTTGCCGGCAAAAAAATCATTTATAATAATTGATTTTGGGAAGAATTAAAAGTATAAACAAGTACTGATTAATAAAAAATTTTTATGTTGAATATTTAAAAAAATGTATTTACTATAACTTACGATATCGAGTTACTATAACGTTTCATTGTTATAATGTTTGCTGGGTTAAAAAAATGTTAAATTCTGATAATAATAATGATATTAATAATAATAACTTATTGAATTACATCAAACATTTATAGAATGACTTTTTTAAAGACTAAAAGTTAACACTTGTAAATAAATACTATATTAAAAAAGACATAGTTTTTTACAATCAATCTTTTTAACATTAATTTATTTCCATTTTCTTCTTTTTGATTGCTTCCAAAAGTAATTCTAGTGTTCATTTGAAATTAAAGCATTTATTTTATAAATATTGAACTACTTATATGTAGATATCAAGAGTTTTCTGACTTGAACTAATTCTATAATTTAAATAATCAAGAAGGAGATATCCAATTAATAAAGGATCTATGCATTAATACCAAGTGAAGAAAAATAATTAAAAAATATGTAATAAAATAATTTCAGATAAACAAATTTATTTTAAATTAAGACAGATCATGTTGTTTTCGAAACATGAAAAGACATGTATGTAGATATCAAAAGATTTTTGACTATTATTAACCCTTCGGACTCCGGTGCCTCTTACACAAATTTTATTCGATTTGCACCACTTTTTTAAAAGAACTTTCCTTGAAGTAAACAATTTTAAAAATTCTCTGATTAAAAAAGGAAAATTTTATTTTCCCGTTATTACCGGTGCCAAAAATTTTTTTAAAGGAAAGATGATGTCTCTGCAGCTGAGACAACGGAGTGACAAAGGTTAATTTAATAAATCAAAAATTCAGAAAGGCGATATCCAATTAACAAACAAATTATGCATTGCTACCAAATATATTAAAAAGTTAGAAAACTTAGATAATTAATACAAAATAAGCTGTGAATTTTCAGGATAGTAAAAATTCAACGTCTTCCTTCAACATATCTAATTTTAATATAAATAAAAAATGTACTCTTTATCCAATACATTTAATATGATATTTTATCTTATTTTTCCCTAAAAATATTTCAGTTTAAATGTTAATTTAACATTTTTGCAGGTGATAAACGAATTTTTTGAAACATGAGAAATCTAATTAGAAGAATAATTAAAATTTGAATAAAAAAGCATTATGATCCGAAGAAAAATGCGTCACTCTGAGCTTCTTTGTAATTTAATCAACCTCTGATAAATACTTCAAACTTTGTTTAAAAAAAGCATTTTTCAGGTGCGTTAATTATACAAAATGGAAAATGAAAGCCGTTTAAAGAAAGTATTTTTTAAATTCGTATATCATAAACGCATTGTGTGTAATAGAAAAATTTCAGTCTCCTAATATTTTGTCAGAATTTTTTATAATCATTGATTTTGGGAAAAATTAAAAATACAAATAAGTACTAATTAATTAATATTCTTTTAGGATGAATATTTAAAAAAATGTATTTATTTGAGTGACTGTATCTTTTCATTATTATAACGTTTGCTGGTTTAAAAAATAGTTGTATTCTAATAATAGTAATAATAATAATAATAATAATACTGATAATTTATTAAATTATCAGTATATCAGTCGAATATTCAATTATCAGTCGAATTACAAAACACATTTGAAGAATGGTTTTTTCAAAGACAGAACTTTAACACATATAATAAACACTATGTATAAAAAAAGAATAAAAAACAAAGTTTTTTACTATCAATCCGTTCAACATTGAATTATTTCCATTTTGTTCTTGTTGATCGCATCCAAAATTGATTCTAGTGAATTTAAAGCATGTGTTTTATAAATATTGAACTACTTACAGGTAAATGTCAAGAGTTTTCTGACTTGTATTTATTAAATAAATCAAATAATCAAGAACGAGAAGACTAATTAATACAGGATCTATGCATTAATACCAAGTGTAAAACATAATTAAGAAAAACTGTAATAAAATGATTTGAGATAAAATAGTTTGAGAATTTATCTTAAATTAAGGCAGCAGAATATGTTTAGTTGTTTTCGAAACATGATTAGACGTGCATGTAGATGTCAACAGATTCCTGACTTTCATTTATAAACTAAATGAAAAATACAGAAAGGTGATATCCAATTAACAAACAAATAATGTATTACTACCAAAAATAATATAAAGTTAGAGAAGTAAGATAATTATTACAAAACATATTGTGAATTTGAAGAACGCTAAAAAAAAAACACCGTCAATGAACATATCTAATTTTAGAATTAAAAAAAATGTACTCCTTATCCAATACATTAAGTATGATATTTAATTTTATTTTTATTAAAAATCTCTCAATTTAAAAGTTACATTAAAATTTTCGTAGGTGATAAACGAATTTCTTGGATATATGAGAAATCTAATTAAAAGAATAATTAAAAATTAAATAAAAAAGCATTATGATCTGAAGAAATATACGCCACTTTGAACTTCTTTGTAATTTAATCAACCTCTGATAAATACTTCAAACTTTGTTAAAAGAAAAAAAAGCATTTTTAGGTGCATTAATTATACAGAATGGAAAATGAAAGTAGTTTAAAGGAATGATTTTTTTTAATACGTATATCTTAAACGCATTGTGTGTAACACAAGAATTTCAGTTTTTCAATATTTTGTCCGAAAAAAAATATCTTTTATAATGATTGATTTTGAGACGAATTAAAAGTATAAACAAGTACTAATTAATTAATATATTTTAAGCTTAATATTATAAAAAAATGTAGTAACTCGGACGACCATAACTTTTAATTATTATAATTTTTTCTGAACTAAAAAAATGTTACATTTTAATAAAAATAATAATAATTTAACGAATTACAACAACCATTAGGAAAATGAGTTCTTGTCAAAAAAGATGAATTCATACAAAGAAAAACCATAATTAAACGTTTTAAAAATAAATTGATTATAGTGCTCATTTAAAATCAAAGTACAAATTATTGATTATAGTGTTCATTTGAAATTAAAGTGGAAATTCGGCATTTGTTTTATAAATATGGAAATATTTATATATTGATATGAAGAGTTTTTTGACTTATACTTATTAAATATATGAAATAATAAAAAAAGAAAACATTCACTTAATAAAGGATTTACGCATTAATAACAAATGCAGTCAAGTAAAAATATGTAATGTTTTGAGATAAACAACTTTGAGAATTTCTTTAAATTAAGGTTTTCGAAACCTGACAAGACGTACATACAAATGTGAACAGATTCTTGACTTTTGTTAATTAAATAAATTAAAAAATCAGAAAGATGATATCCAATTAACAAACTTCGAAAAATATTATTATGTTAAGGAACTTAGATAATTGTTACAAAACATATTGTGAATTTTAAGGATGCTGGAAAATCAACGCCTCCAATGAACATATCTCATTTTAGAAATAATAAAAAAGTACTGCTTATCCAATATATTTAATATATTTTATTTTATTTTTTATTTTTCCTTAAAAATGTTTAAATTTAAAAGTTAATTTAACATTTTCGTAATAGATAAACGAATTTCTTGGAAATCTGAGAAATCTCACTCTAAGAATAATTAAAATTTGAATAAAAAAGCATTATGATCCGAAGAAAAATACGTCATTTTGAACTTCTTTGTAATTTAATCAACCTCTGATAAATACTTCAATCACTGTTAAAAGAAAAAAAAGCATTTTTCTGGTGCGTTAATTATACAGAATGGAAAATTAAAGTAGTTTAAAGGAATGATTTTTTTAATATGTTTATCTTAAACGCATTGTGTGTAATAGAAGAATTTCAGTCTCTTAGTATTTTGTCAGGAAAAATACTTTACAATGATTGATTTTGAGAAGAATTAAATGTATAAACAAGTACTAATTAATTAATATTTTTTTAGGTTGGATATTTAAAAAATTGTAGCTAGTCGAGTGACTATACCTTTTCGTTATTATGATTCCTGGTAAAAATAGAAAATCATTCTCATGATGATGATGATGATGATACTACTACTACTACTACTACTACTACTACTACTAATAATAATAATAATAATAATAATAATAATAATAATAATAATAGTAATGGTAATAATAATAATGGTATAATAATAATAATGTATATATATATATATATATATATATATATATATATATATATTCACCTAATTGTATTACAATATATGAAAATAATCACATTGAAACATGGGGGGAAAAATGAATACAAATGGAATTTGCAGAATCCTTAGACCAAAAATACTTTGGAACTATAAATGAAGTGTGTGGTTTCATTTTCGTTTTAGCCGTAATAAAGCAGAATAATACGAATTTGGGGCTACCAACACACACAAAACTTAAGCCAAATGAAGAAAAAACATAAAAAATAAGACCCATAAAATTACTAAATTGTATAAAAAAATAAAAAGAGAAACAAATAAATAAAACAATAAAATAAATTAAAAACGAAGATATCACATTTTCAATGTGATATCAGAAAACATATATCATACACCATAGTTTACACTAATAGTATGTAAAAGAGTATGTACAGATGTAAAAGAAAATCCTGTAATTTGACTCTACTAAACTCAATACCTTTGAAATAGGAAAAGATGAAATAGGAAATAAAAATAGATGCATAATATATGCATTTTATACAGTTAGAAATAGAATTTTCGGTATCCAATTTATACAAGTTAATCATGGAAATTAATAAAATTATATAAATAATATTAATCGAATTATTGATGTAACTATACAATTATCCATCCCATTATGTCAATTGAACATCCTGTATAATATGATTTGCAATTTAGCTATTGCCTCTCACCTCTCAGTTTTTTTTTTAAATTAAATAACCATTGCGTATTATTCTTTATTATTTTTTATGTTTTAATATTTTTTATACATTTTTTTACGCAATGTGTTAATTGTTTTAAAGATCATGTAATAACTAATTGTATTTTAAACAATAAATTAATTTTTTCTAAACCATTGTTTAGTGCATTATAAATAAACTTTTTAATATGTGCATTGATTAGATGAGAAGAACATAAACATTTTATATATATATTCCGAAATTATGATAAAGAACATTGTACATAATACTATGTAAACAAAATTAGAAAATAATGGCATTTTTACGAAAAATGAGCAAGTTTACTAAATAATTTTTTTATTGCGCATAGGTAAACACTATCAAATTTTCATTTGCATATTATGTTAGCTAAATTTATATAGCAACTTTTGACTCCAAGACCAGTTTGAAAATTCTGTAAGTTACTGTCGGTAAAATAAGTTCAAAATCCGTTATTTGCAAAATGAAGGTAAAAGATGAGGACTGTATCCATTTATCCATTGAGCAGTGTCAATATAGAATGCACAATATGGCACGTACAACTATATTTGGATACAACCCCTTATCTTTTTTGGGGGGTGTGGTGGGAAAACAAAGGATTTTGAGCTTTCAGAATTTCCAAGCTATGTTTTTGAACTTTTACAAAATTTGCACTATACATTTAGCTAACACAATATGCAAACTAAATTTTGGTAGCGTTTGCGCATGCGCAAAAAAATTATTTAGTAAATTTACTCATTTTTCATACAATTTTCTTTAATTTTTAATAATGATTAAAGAATATTGTGTACAATCTTATTTGTCATATTTTCGGAAAAGAACATTATTTTATATTAAGAACTCTTCAAATTATATGAAAAAAACTGGGAACTGTTTTTAATAAAACACTTAATTTCGCTACGATTGTGAACGCTATCTGCATAAAAATGAACACAGTTTATTACAATTACCTACTTAATCAGAATCAGTAATTTAAACGCTTTTGCTACAATAGGTTTGACAAGGTTATACAAAAGATAATCGTTTCTTTTTTCAGTTTGTTGACGGGCCCCTACGGAGTTTCGAAAAAAATTTCAAGGATATATATTACCTGTACTAATATGTTTACACACATAAAGTTTCAGAATAATGCCTCATGTATTTTTCTAGATATTTAACAAAATGTCCAAAATCGAAAATGGCCGGTCATCTTTAGCCTTAGTGTACTAATGGGGAAAAAAAGAAAATCATGGTGTTTTACAATCAATCAGTTTAATATTGGATTGTTTCTTTTTTATTTATTACTCACATTTCTTAGTCGGTGGGCTCGTTAATCATACCTGTTTTTTTTATTATTATTGAATTATTGACATCATATGACTAGCTGAGCTGGCATTTAGTAACGTAAGTGATAGTTAAATAATATTGCCGAGAATGCGTTATAACTTATTGACCACAATAGTAGATTTTAAAAAAAAATGATGTTTTTTTTCCTTGTAATTCTGTAAAAATTTATTTTGAAATTTAGACAGTTGTATTTAACTATGTAGTCGAAAGTAGCTTTACTTTTAAACACAAATAACTGTCCTCAATATATATTTCATATAATGTTAACGTAAAAATATAATAATAAAAATTTTATGCAAAGAAGAAAAAGGAAAAAAAAATGATAGAAGTCATGCTTTCAAAATTATTCTTTTATATTTTCTAGCTAGTGGAAAAAGTAAGCACTTCATTTTATTATATGAATAAATAACAGCGTTAAAATATCTAACATAAAAATTACGGCAAATTTAGAAAGTTATTATTTCCCACAATCTTAACGTCGCCAGGGGTATAATTAAAATCCAAGTACGATTCTTTATTTTATAACTTGAAACATCATATTAATTACTCCAAAATAGCACTTCAGGGAAATTTCATTTTCTTAAGTATAAATTTTCTTTTATTATATATTTTTATGTTTGCAAATGAAGGAAAGGTTTAAAAAGAGATAGAACTTTAAAAGATCATAAAAAATATAAACAGTAAATTTAATAAAAAAGTGCAATTGAAAAAAATCGTGTTTGTTTATTTTTTGTACATAACACATGCTTGCAGAGCTACCAAGTCTCCGAGTATTTCAATGCCAGTATTTTAATTCAGAAATTGTTCTTTTATTTAATTGGAACACTTGGGCGATTTAATACAACAACATTTTCTTTATGATAATAGTGGTATTTAAAAATCTGGAGAGTTGACGACAACTCTGCGGATAAATATATGTATATATATATATAATATACATAATGCGATTGCTACTAAACAAAGCTAATGCAAATACAGGGTATTTCGAAATTTTATTTACAAGTTTGATCCTTTTAAATACATAAGCTGATTAAGTTAGCGAAGTTTGTTTTTATTAGTTTTATGACAGAAATGCTTAAAGTTGTATTTGAACTACCATGAAAGCATGGTGACGTCACTGAGATGTGAAGAAGTGTAAAGTCACACTGTGACTTTGTGACCATCGATTTTCGATGTGACGTCGTGTGATGTTGCTGTGAAGTCACAGAGACTAAAATATGAAGTCGTAATGGTCGTTTTAGAGCTCGTATGTGACGTGACGTTGTGAAAACTTTGCGAAGCCACGGTGTGACAAATTTGGGAAAAATGTGTGATTTGTGACTACTTTGACATTAATATCGTGACGAAAATGTAACAAAAGCAACTTTGTGACAAAAGTCTTTTTAAAAGTAAGTAACATGTTTTGAAGAATTTTCGTAATTTTCTTGAGATTTTTAAGAAAGTCACATCTCAGTCACAATGTGACGTCACTGAGTGTTGACATTTTGGTCACAGTTGTGATGCAACTACAGTTACGTCACTGTAACCATGCATGCTATGAGGGTAAAAATGTTGTTTGTTTCTTTCAGATATGTCCCAATAAGACCCAAAAATGGTGATATCTACTCAACAGAGAAAAGTACAGTTTGTTGTCTTGTTGACAGGGGTGAAGATGGAACATGCCCACCATTCAGATTTTCGATACGGGTTTTGGGCAAAAAGTTTTTTGAGACGAGTAGTGTGCTGCATTTAAAAAAAAGTACTGATCGCCCAACCATGTGTCATGAGGAATATGTCATGGAGGAAAGAGATAAATGAAGATGAAGTATGCCGTAAAAACGGTTTGCAATATGAAAACGGTTATTGCTAAAATTATCTCGTTGCTAAATAGACTCATTCGAAAAATAAACGGTCAAGTGCGAGTATTGCCTGCTCTCTGAGAGTTCCGTAAAATGAACATAAGTATTATTAACCCTTTGAGGATGAGAGACTAGTATAAGTGTCCTTTAAGGCCCCTGTCCTCTTTCGAGGATTTCTATTTCTATTTTCGAGGATTTTATTTCTATATTTCTTTATCTTAAAGTAGTATTGAATGTCACAATTATAGCAATGATACATTGCGATTTAAAAACTAATTTCGATATGGATTAGAAAATTAGAACCGTAACTTTAAACACCTCCATTTTAGCAGCTTAACATGACTCGTCATACTGATAATAAATTAGTATGTATGCGAAAGCTGTTCAATTATAAATATCATTCTTTACGCAATGTACGATTTTATAGCCAAGTAATTTAATAATGTATTCGCTTAATATTTATGCAAACTTTAAACAGACATACAATAAATGCAATTATAATATGTGAAGATACGTTTCCGAAAATTTTTATCTTCTATAAATAATTCAAAGAAAGATCATATAAACACGTTTTTGACATCTGTCCTTATTAAGATATTATAAGAGTGAAAGACTTTTCTATCCCTACTTTTGTATGTTTCACTATTTTTGTTTTATCTGTACATTCGATCTGACTTTCTACTATTATTTTGATTATATTGTATTTCTACTATTATTTTGATTTCTACTTTCTTTTTTGTAAACAAACATTGTTATTTTTTAATGGGGGGGGGGGGGTGATTCACATGTACTATGTTTTTTGTGTATTTTAAAGTATTATTGAATATCACATTTATCGCAGACATACATTTTAATTTAAAAAATAAGCTCAAAATGCATTACAAAATAAGAACTGTAATATTAAACATTTTCATTTATTCAGCTTAACTTATCTCGTCATTTCCATAATAACATGGTATGGGTGCGATAACTGTTCAATTATAAACATCCTCCTTAACACACAGTATGATTTTGTAGCAAAATTAATTGAATAATTTATATACTTAATATATAGGTAAACTTTAAATAAATATAATATAAATACATTTAAAATATATAACGATACGTCTTCAAAAATTTTTAACCTCTATAAATAATTCAAAAAAAGATCAGATAAACACATCTTTTCTGGAGACATTTTTGACATCTATTCTTATCGAAATATTATAAGAGTGGGATACTTTTATGTTCCTACTTTTGTATGTTTCACTTCTTTTGATTTATCTGTACATTCGATCTGTATTTCTACGTCTGATGCTTTCTTTTTTGAAAGCAAACAGTATAATTTTTTAAGGGGGGGGGGGGGAGGGGTTTAAATGAACTATGATTTGTTATTTTTCATTGATTTTTTTTCTTTATTTTAAAGTATTATTGAATATCACTTTTATAGCAGCTATAAATTTAAATTTAAAAACTAATCTATGATATACATTACAAAATAAGAATTATAATATTAAATATTTCCATTTACGCAGCTTAACTTATTTTGTCATTTTCAAAATAACATGGTATGGATGCAAAAACTGTTCAATTATAAATATCCTCCTTAATGCACAGCATGATTTTGTTGCAAAATAATTGAACATTTTATTCACTTAACATTAATGTGAACTTTAAATACGTTTATAATATGTAACGATAGTTCTCCAAACATTTTTAGCCTCCATAAATAATTCAAAGAGAGATCAGATAAACACGTCGTTTCTGGAGACATTTTTGACATCTATCCTTATCGAAATATTATAAGAATGGAAGATTTCTTTAACTCTATTTTTGTATGTATCACTACTTTTGATTTATACGTACATTCGATATGTATTTCTACGTTTGATGCTTTCATTTTTTGTAAGCAAACACTATTATTTTTCTAATGGGGGTAAAAGTTCAAATGAACAATGTTTTTTTTTTTTTTTTTTTTTTTTTTTTTTTTTTTTTTTTTAAGTATAATTGAATATCACATTTATAGAAATTAAAAATTTAAATTAAAAAACTAATCTCGATATTCATTACAAAATAAGAACAGTAATATTAAACAATTACATTTTTGCAGCTTAACGTATCTCGTCATTTTCATAATAACATGGTATGGAAGCGAAAACTTCAATTTTAAATATCCTTCTTAACGCACAGTACGATTTTTTAGCAAAGTAATTGAATAATTTATTCAATTAATATAGATAAATAAATATATATAACATAAGTACTTTAAATAAATATAACATAAGTACAATCATAATATGTAACGGTACTTCACCAAACATTCTTAGCCTCTATAATTAATTCAAATTGAGATCAGATAAATACATCGTTTCTGGAGACGTTTTTGACATATATCATTATCGAAATATTATAAGAATGGAAGACTTCTTCATCTCTATTTTTGTATGCATCACTACTTTCGTATAATCTGTACATTGATTTGTATTGCCACATTTCATGTTCCCTTCTTTGTAAACAAACATTATTATTTTTTTAAAGAGGGGGGGGGGGGCTTAAAATGGACTATGTTTTGTTATTTTTTACATATTTATTTTAAAGTAATATTGAATTTCACATTTATAATAGCGATAACTTATAATTTAAAAACTAATTTCGATATGAATTACAAAATAAGAACTGTAATATTAAACATTTACATTTATGCATCTTAAAGTATCTCGTCATTCTCATAATAACATGGTATGATTGCAAAACTTCCATTTTAAATATTCTCCTTAACACCTTCGCGACGGGAGCCTTTTGCGAAATTTTTAATATTTTGTCACCGGTTTTTATAGACAACAATTTGTGACTTATTAAATCGAAAAAAATATTCCGATTAAAGAAGGCAAATTTTAGAGTAAAATTTTACTGGTGGGGATAAACAAGGATTCTTTAGCCTTTTTGCGGCACGTATACGTGTCGCTCGTCCCCTAGGGGTTAACGCACAGTATGATTCTGCAGCAAAGTAATTGAATAATTTATTCATTTAATATTTATATATACTTTAAATAAACATAACATTAAATACATTTATAATATATAACGATACGTCTCGAAAAATTTTTAGTCTGTATAAATAATTCAAAGAGTGATCAGATAAACACATAGTTTCTAGACATGTTTTGACATCTATCTTTATCGAAATATTATAAGAATGGAAAACTTGCCTATCTCTATTTTTGTATGTATCACTGCTTTCGTTTAATCTGTACATTTGATCTGTTTTTCTGTGTTAGATATTTTCTTGTTTGTAAGCAAACATTATAATTTTTTAATAAGGGGCGGGGTTAAAATGGACTGTGTTTTGTTATTTTTTGCATATTTCAGGGCTCTCAAATGGTCCGCGAACTGAACATCAATATTTTTAAACAGGAAATTACAGGATAAATTTCTACAGAATTTGAGCTAGAATTAACTTCCAAATGAGGGTTCTAGGCAATTTGCAAGAAAAATCTAAAAGGAAAATTTCTCTAAGAAAATTCTGATGTTCAGTTCGCGGACCATCTGGGAGCCATGATATTTATTTTAAAGTATTATTGAATGTCATATTTATAACAGTGATAAATTATAATTTACAAACGAATCTCGATATGGATTACAAAATAATAACCCTAATATTAAACTCTCCAATTTATGCAGATTAACTTGACTCGTCACATTGTTAATAAAACGGCACGTGTGTGAACATTAATCCCTCTTATTTATTCAGAGAAGCATCAGATATATGCTTCTCTGATATATGCTTCTGCGCGCACCATAAATTTGAAACGCTAATGAAGAATGACCAAATAAATTTCAGTAAAAAAAAAAAAAAAATCGAAACAAACATTACACCAGACCAGAAAACAAGACGAAAATTAATTTTTAGACTTCGGGTCGTAAAAGAATGACGGGAAATATAGGAATGAGTGACGGTAAAGAGAATTGCTAATTAGCTTTTAGATAATGTCATTAGCTCTGTTGTATAAAAAAAACTGCAAGGAATGAAATAAATATGCAGTAATACTTCAATTAAGTAACATTTTCCGAGTTTTAATATCTTCTTTGAGTAATTTCTTGTTTCATATGTATATCGTTCGACTGCATCCAACAGTAAAAAATTATTCCGTGTATAAGGCGCATCTAGGAGTTTTTTCCTATTTTTTTTGGAAAAAAGTGCGCTTTATACACGAGTAAATACGGTATTATATATCAAGTTCTTACTCATTAGAGAGCTAATCTGTAAAATCAGATCTCATAAATAATTCAACAGCAGCATATCGTTGTTTTAAAAGAATAGTTCGACACTCAAAAGTACACGATGATGTATACATGGATACAATTTTAAATAATTAGCAGCAGCATATCGTTGAACTAGTATGAATGCTTATAAGCATAAAATACCCAATAATGCATGGCTGTACAATTACATAGAGATCATTTCATTGATACAACGGAAATACATCGTTTGTTTAAAAAAATAATTTGTCCTTAAATGGTAGCAACATCATTGCATTTGTATACCGAGCAATAAAAGTAATAAAAAAACAATCACATCTCTATAGAAGCAGTATCCAAAAATAGAAAACTCGTATCTTGTCTAACAAAAAAAAAAATATATGTAAATATGGATAAAAGAACACAGCAATTGGAAAAGAAAGTTTTATCCTGCATTTTTGCTATTGTAAAATCTTGGTTTAAAAGAAAAAAGACAATGGACTCAGCTAAAGTATTTTTGCGATTATCTAAAATTTTATTTTCTGGATAATTCAAGATTTGAAACTCAAGTCCTCATACTCATAATAATTTATTCAATTAATATTTATATAAACTTTAAGTAAACATAACATTAAACAAATTTATAATAAAGGATTCGGACAGTTTTACCACTATATTTTAAAAGTATTTTCAAAGTATTTCTCTGCAGAAAAATACTGCGAAATTTGAAAATAAAGGCTGTTGTTAAGAATTCGGTTGCTTAAAAATTAAATATAAAATTTCTTATCTTTAATATTGGTGCCAGAGCCCTTACAAAATATAAGGAGTGTGCGAACCTTGTAATATATAACGATACGTCTCCAAAAATTTTAGCCTCTATAAATAATTCAAAGAGAGATCAGATAAACACATAGTTTCTAGAGACGTTTTTGACATCTATCCTTATCGAAATATTATAAGAATGGAAAACTTGCCTATCTCTATTTTTGTACGTATCACTGCTTTCGTTTAATCTGTGCATTTGATCTGTTTTTCCATGTTTGATATTTTTTTTTTCAAGCAAACATTATTTTTTTTTCAATGAGGGGCGGAGTTAAAATGGACTGTGTTTTGCTATTTTTTACACATTTATTTTAAAGTATTATTGAATGCCATATTTATAGCAGTGATAAATTATAATTTAAAAACCAATCTCGATATGGATTACAAAATAAGAGCCCTAATATTAAACTCTTCCATTTATGCAGATTAACTTGACTCGTCACGTTATTAACAAAACGGCACGTGTGCGAAAACTTTAATCCTTCTTATTTATACAGAGAAGCATCAGATGTATATTATTGCCTGTGATGTTATAAAGAAAAGAGGACTTCTAATACATATAAATAGCTTTCATATGTTTTAGTACAATAATAAGGACATTCTGTATTTAAATTAATTAGCTCGAACATGTGATAATATTTTTACTTAAATTATTATGTTTATTTGAGTGTGCAAAAATGTAACATTAATTGATGAGCAAAAATTCTTCATCTTAATGGAAGGTATTTTCAGGATTCCCATGGGTCTTATTATTTTCTAGGTGAAAAATCAATAATTTTTTAATAAAAAGGATAAATCGCTTCAAATGTGCGATATTTTATATTTAATGAGAGTTTTTCCTATTAGAAAATACTAGTACAGAATTATTTCATGGTTTTGAAATTCCTGGACCTGTGCGCAAACGCTCATTCTGAATGTCCTATAGAAGCAGCATAGTGCTTATTAGCATAAAATACCGAAAAATACATGGCTGTATAATTATACAGATATCATTTCATTGATCCAACGGAAACACACCGTTGTTTAAAAAAAATAATTTGTCCTTCAAAGGCAGCAACATCATTGCACTTGTATACCGAGCAATAAAAGTTATAAAAAAACTATCACGTCTCTGTAGAAGCAGTATCCATAAATAGAAAACTCGTATCTTGTCTAACAAAATAATATGTTTGTAAATATGGATAAAAGAACACAGCAATTGGAAAAAAAGTTTCATTCTGCATTTTTTCTACTCTAAAATCTTGACTTAAAACAAAAAACAATAGACTCAGCTAAAGTACTTTTGCGATTTCTCGAAATTTGATTTTCTGGATTAGGCGAGATTTGAAACTCAAGTCCTCATACGCATGTATGTGTGTTTTATAATTCAAATAATCTATAAGTATTATTCAAATAATTAAATATACTCCGTTTTCATTAATTAACTAATTTATTTATCCAACATTTTAACAATTGTCTAAACTGAATATATTTCAAAATACACCGATATGTTTACTTAAAATTTCCAATCTCTAAAAATAGCTCAAAGCCAGTTTATTTATGACCATAAAAATCAGTTTAAGCATTACGGAAAGTGTTATCCTGTAAAGTGTAACACCCAGAGTTTATCGAACACTTCTCATTTCATTAATTAGATTATTTCAGCAGACTGAGTAAATGATCCTGGTAAATGATTCCTGCAAATGATCTCTATGTAATTACACAGTCATGTACTAATGGGTATTTTATGTTAATAAACACTCATACTAGTTCATTGATGTCACGTGCTGGCCGTCTACCTAAAATCATTATTTAAAGGTTATGTCGTTGGAGATGGTGTCTTTCATGTTCATGCGTTAGGAATGATTAATCACTCCTTATCTCTTGTTTTGTTTTCAAAATATAAGCGTATTTAACGTTGAGATTTCAAACAAACTTTAAAGTTTTATAAATAAAAGGATGTGTGCATGTTATCTTTCCATATTATAAAGGCCAAATGTGTCTGTGTGTACCTCACGCATACGTCATTTGAAATTTTACCCATTGAAATTTGAAATGCAAATTCGGTTTTGCAATTTTTTGTTACTGCAATTTTTTTAATTTCACAACATCGCACATTTTCAATTTTTATACCGTCGTATAGAGAAAAACATTTACTTTTAAACGAAATTCATTTGAAAACTGTACCTTAATTTATTTTTAAAATAATTTTTTTTGTAGTTTTTAATATCTTTTTTCTAATTGTGGCAACTTGAGTATTCCATTTTTTATTAAAAGCAAAGGAAAAAAGGGGGAAAATGATTACTGTATCTTTGTGTTGCAATTTTCTCATTAAAAGAGAAAAAAAATGAAATATAAACATGTGTTGTGTCAAGAATATTATCTGTGATAAAATCCAGTGAATTTTGGTTTCATTTACAAGGTTCTTTTACACTTAAAAGAATATAAATAATGTAGTATCTGTATCAGTTAACAGAACCATAAGAGCAAGTATTAAATTAAAATGATGAAATTAAAATACGATTTTTTTTGAAAAGGTGAATACAGATATGAAAGGTGCGAATGTACATTTTGATATGGTGAAAATCATGTCGAGTTGAGATTTTATGGGAAAAAATTCAAAGTGGAATAAATTTTGCTTTTCCTTTTTCATTTCAGAATTCTAACATTATCATACTGGATATTAATTATATTTTACTGCTTACATGTACGACAACAATTACGTTAACAATTTCGACAACTGAATTTTATAAAAATATTATTTTGTTTACTTTAAGTTAAATATAAGTTGTTTAAGATTTAGACTTACCAGTATTGTGTGTACTTTTTATTGTATATAATTTTGTAGGTTTATTATAAATCAATAGAACATTTCCTCCTTAAACATTTTCTTAAGTTGAAATTCGAAGGGCTCTACCTTGTTTTGATGATTTTTAAAATTGATAAATCCTAAACCGAGTTTAAAGTTAAGTACATTTTGAAGAAATTACTTAAATAAAAATAATATAAGAAAAAATAAAATATACACTGTAAGAAAATCCGCAAAGTTAGTAAACTTTTTCGAGTAAACTGGAATTCCTAATACTTTTTATATAACGGTAACGGCAAAATTTCATGTAACAAATACTGTTACAGGAATTTTTGCTCACACATTTACATAAAAAGTTCTAGGAATCATAGTTTTCTAGAAAAAAATAGTATCTTTACTCGGCTTGTACATCTTTATATTTTAGTATCACTAGTTCTGATTTTTATATTTTAGTATTTCTCGCACTATTCTTCTATGATTGAAAAATTCGAAGCTATGATTTTGAGACTTTTACAAAAGTTGCTCTATATATTAAGCTAACATAATATGCAAATGGAATTTTGATATCATTGACGCATGCGTAATGAAAAATTATTTAGTAAACCTACTCATTTTTCGTACAATTTTTACTATTTTTTAATTCTGATTACAGGATATTGCGTGCAATGTTGTTTGGCATATTTTCAGAAAATAATATTATTTTATATTAAGAACTCTGAGAATTATAAGGAAAAAACTTCGAAAAATTTGGGACCATTTTTATAAAAATCTTAATTACTCTGCGAGTATGCATGCTATTTGCATAAAAATGAACACAGTGTATTACAATAAAGCACTAAATCATAATCTAGAGTTTGAGCGCTTTTGCTACATTAGTTTTGACAGGGTTATCCAATAGATATTCGTTCTCTTTCAATTTGTTGGCGGTCCTCTATGGAGTTTCGGGGAAAAAATCTTCATGAAATGTACGACTTGTAGTATTATGTTTACTCACTTAGGGTTTCAGTACAATTCCTTGTGTACTTTTCTAGATATTTAACAAAATGTCTAAAATCGCAAGTGAACGATAATCAATGGCCAGGTTGTCTCTATATATGAGCAATTAAATCTGTCCATAAAACATATTTTTTCATTAACTTCTATTTCTGATACACTCTTTTTACTTAAATTGTATTTTTAATAACATTTCATACCTAAACATTATCCTATATTAATACTAAATGCATTTAAATTGATTTAGATAATTTAATTCTTCTCTGAATAATATTTTGTTGGAAAATTTTAGTATATTTGTCAATGTATAATTTTTTAATAGGTCTATTTTTTTCACTCTAAAACGTTGAACACGTTAAATATTTTTTTTTTTTTTTTTTTTGTTTATAAATTATCACTATTTTGATTATGAAGAATTTTATATCACTACCGGTTTTCCCTGTAAGCTCAGAATGTAAATCATGTGTAGAAAATTAAATCTGCCTACAAGGCCCGTATTTCTTATTCGCACATATCTTTGATGCAATTTTTTATACTAATCAGTAAATTTAACAAGTTGACAAACATAACCATTATATTATTATATATTTAAAGCATTAAAACAATAAGACAATTTAATTTTTTCCAGACTAATATTTTATTGCCCAGTTTTAGTAATATTTCTCAAAGTATCGTCATTTCCCGCGTATAATCCTCGGATCAAACAATTCTTCTTCGACCCAGAAATTTCATTTAATATTTAAAGTTAAATAATTACCGTGATCTAAAATGTTACGTTTTAATTAAAAAAATTTCTGGGTCGAAAAATGATTGTTTGATCCGCGGATTATACGTCGGAAATTATGGATGTTATTTTTATAAGATATTGAGTCTACGGATAACTTTACATACTTTGTTCTAGGTAATTAACCATCATCATATTGAATATAAAACCTTTCAAATCACAGTCTATTTTTCCTAAAGCTCAGTATTAAAAAATAAAATAAATCAGTTACATCTCAGTTACATCTATGTGTCAGATATTTATTTCTCATTTGTTTTTATGTTTGGTACAAAATTTCTGTTAATATTATATTTAACACCTGGTCATAAGTAATCATTATCAGGCGATTAAACCGTCTTAGATAATTTAATTATTTCCAGACAATAACTTTATTTCATAGTTTTAGCTACTTTTCTCTACGTATATTATTTTAATTGGATAATTGCTACGACCTATAACGTTAAACACCTCATTCTAGATAATTAACTATCATCATTTTGATTATAATTCCTTTCAAATCCCAGCCTATTTTCCGTATAAAAGCTCAATATTAAAAAAAATTAAATAAATAAACATATAAGCTCAATTACATCTACGTATGAGGCATTTCTTTCTCATTCGCACTTATCTTTGATACAAACTTTCTATTATTAATATATTTAACATCTGATCATAAGTAATCATTATCTAGTAATTAAACCTACTTAGATAATTTAATTATTTCCAAGCTATAACTTTATTTTATAGATTTAGCCACATGTCTCTACGTATATCATTTTAATTGGATAATTGCTACGCCCTATAACGTTAAACACCTCACATACTTTGTTCCTGTAATAAACTAACAGATTTGTTTTTCGCGTGGATTCATCTATTAGCAAAATAAAAATGCAAGCAATAAAACGGACATAATACCTTGCTACCACAGGCTTATCACGTAACATTTATAATCGTGATCATGAGCAATATTAAGAGAAAAAAATCAAATTACATGTTCAGAAGCTGTTATGGCAACATGCCTGATTCTAGAAAATAGTTATTCTTAGTATTTGTTAGTATACATATTTCATAAGATTTTAATACCAGACTTATTTATATTTTACGCTATATATAAGCCGAAAAAATTTTTTTGCACTAAACAAAGGCTGCATATAAGTTGTTTAAGTGTTAATCATTTAAGTGCACATGGAACATGAAATGTTTAACATCTTTGAGTTATCAATCATCGTGTAAAAAAATAGAGAGAAAAAATTATGGTGCTAAATATTTTTGGATTTAAAAGATTAAGGTATTGAGAGTTTTTTTAAATTATACATTTTATGCACTGTGGATGTTTATATAGTTTTTGTATTTTATTTTTTTTATACTTCAGTGCATTTTTTTAAAATTCTGAATTAGGTAAACATTCTAAACTTTCCAAAATTGAATAACTAACTTGTTTCTTTAAAAATATCTGACATTATAAGTCGGAGTTTTTGTTTTTAATATATATAATCAAATATATAATTTTTAGTAAAATATTTTTAATTTCATTTCTTTTAAAACAAAATAAAAATTGCCTTTCATTGTCATCAAATAGTATAGTTTCTGAAACCACAACAGATGTTAATGTGACATATTCAAAAGTATTTTAGAAAAGTGCACAAAACAGACATATTTTTAAAAAAATATCTAAAAAGTGATTTACTCTTTGGAAACTAATTTATGCGTGAAATTGATTTCTTTTGATTCATATGTGTGTTACAGTGTGTTGCACCCTGTATAATATATATTTACAATCTCAAGTGATTTTTTTTAAACCCCGCCATATAGCCCATACATGGCACCGACTGACTTTCACCTTCTTCAAGAGCTGAAGACAATACTAGAAAACAGGGCTTCGCACGAGAAATCATCGTCAAGACACCGTTGAGACCTATCTGAGCACGCTTCTATAAAAAGTGTATGGGAAAAACATCCATCGTACTCAATCGTCAAAAGAATTGTGTTGAAAAATATGATTGTACATGACTTCTGTTTAAGAAACGGTTTTACTATTTAATGTTATCTTTATTAAACGGGAAATCAGACGTTAACAAATATTCCACGTTCTTTATTCGTGTAAAAAACCTTGTGATTTGGTATTCATTCTGGTTTCTTTATTAGTTGAAGAAACTTACAAGCTATAAACAGCACTGAATTATTTTCATATAGTAAGCATATCATACCATATTTGTATGCGTGATGATTTTGTCAACTTTGATTCATGCGTGATCATGCATGCTTTTATGTCTGTATGTCTTATTTTAAAAGACAATTTTTCTTAGTGCTTTATCATTTGTTATATTCATGTGTTTTTAATACAATGCATATTATTTATTTTTTCTGAGACTAAGCCAAATATTTTTTTACGTTAAACAAATCTCATAATATGCATGTTCTTCAAGCTAAGAAAAATTCTTAAGCCATATATTACAGATTAGTTTTACATTGAACAGTCTTCTTTTTTCAAATATATGTGATTTTTATGGAGCATAATCCATATTATAATAATTACATATGACCATAAAATTGCTTTTACATCACTACTTTCAACACTGCTTTGAAGAGATTCTTTTGTATTAAGCTTTTGATAAATTCAATAAATTTTATGAAGCATAAGTATAACAAATAATACAATTCTTTCATCCGCTTAGTACACATTAATTTTAATTTTCAATTAATTGCGTCATATTTTTTTAATATTTTTTATTACTAACTGCTGTAATACCTTAGGTTAGCTGGTTTTATATAATATTAACATCACTTATTAGTGTGTTTATTGCAACAGCGCTCAATAAATATGCATTACCATATAAATACTTTAATCTAACAAGTTAAACAAGTTGAAGATAATTTAATTATCTTTAGATTAATACGTTATTGCCCAGTTTTAACAATTTTTCTCACTGTATATCATTTTAATCGGATAATCATTCCACCCATAACGTTGAATACCTCATATACTTTGTTCCTTTGAATAAACCAACAGATTTGTTATTCGCGTGGGTTCGCCTATTAGTTGAATAAAAATGTAAGTAATAAAACGAACATAATTTCTTGTTACTTGTAAGCATATAACGTTGCAATTATATACGTGATCTTCATAAAAAAATCACATTTCAGAAGTTGTTATGGCAACGTGACTGAATCTAAAAGGCAGTTAGTCTTTGTACTTCTTTAGTATACATATTTCATATGTTTTTAATACAATATGTTTTATATTTTTTCGCTGAATGTATGTCAAAAAACTTGTTTATGGTAAACAAAGTCCTTATTTTTGTTACATGTGGTTAAAGCATTAACCGTTTAAGGATTCGTTGCGGATTGCTGTTAGTTTTTAACTGTTTTGATTTACTAATTTTAGATGATGATTTTTCATAAAATTCTCATTTTTAAATAATAAATTTCAATAAGTTGACAAGAAATCGCTCTTTAGTTGTTTCTATTACATTAGGGCGCCGATTATCCAGACACCGATTAACTGGATTGTCCAATTAACCCGATCGATCACGGACCATACATTTTTTTCCCGCATTGTACAAACTTTTTGAAGTGAAGCTTCTTTAGGAATGATAGAGTAAATTTGGCAGGATGTCATGAAAGGTAACTGTTAAATAATCATTTCTTAAACCTAAATTACCAAATTGCTAACAAAAATAAAAAAGGATAATTTTTTTTTCGCCCAGAAAAGTCCCTTTTTAGGTAAGTTCATAATTATGTAAATACGTAGAACATATAGTTGTCGTTCAGTCCATCCGTCTGTCCGTCTGTCCGTCCGTCCGTCCGTCTGTCCGTTCGTCTGTCCGTCCGTCTGTCTGTCTGTCTGTTCGCATATAACAACACAACAATTGCCAAACTGAATCGTTTGAAAATTAAAATACATAATTATTACACAATTTTGTCGAGTCATTTCAAATTTTATGAAAATCGGATGCATAGATTAATTACAGGGACAATCAAAAGAATTCCGTTACATTACGGTCAATGGTGGGAAAAGTTTCAAATGCATTTTAATCGTTTGAAATTTAAAACATATAATTATTACATAATTTTATCAAGTAATTTCAAATTTTATGAAAATCGGATGCATAGATCAATTACAGGGACAATCAAAATTATTCTGTTACATAATGGTCAATGGGAAAAAAGTTTGAAATGCATTTTAATGGTGTTACACTCATTCGAACATAATAAAATTGATATGAACCTATGAAGTATATATTTACTAAAATATACATTCTGTACAGTCTGTGATGCAAGAAATATTTATTATTAAATTACTGGGACACACAAAAGTATTCCATACTTAATGTTATATGGGGAAACATTGTTTGAGGCATGTTTTAATTACATTAAGCTATTTCACATTTTTATGAATATGATATACGTTGCTGAGGTGTAATAAAAGTTATTTCCTGTATATTTAGAGGAACACAAAGATTTCGACAACTATAATATATCCAAAGTACCATCTACTATATTAGCAATATCTGAATATTTTTACAACTTCGTTATCGTACGAACGCACCTCATATGCTACGTTTCACGTGCAATTTCCAACTTCTTATCTTTAGTTTCTCTGAAATATGTCGAAAATTTGCTTCTTTTATTCCTTGATGTCCGCAAAAAAAGAAAAACTCTCCCAATCTCTCTGCTTGCGTTTTCTCGTACAGTATATATCACATGTAATAATTTGTATGTCTATATTATGTAGGCCAAACGTATCTGTGCGTAACGCATACGTCATTTTGCGAATGACAACACTTTCACATGCAATTCGATTTTGCAATTTTCGGTAGTGCAAATTTTATACTTCTAAACATCGCAAATTTTCAATTTTTAGACCATCGTATAGAGAGAAATATATACTTTTAAATGCCATTTGTTTGAAAGGTGTATCGCAATTTATTCTTGACATATTAATTTTTTTATAGTTTTTAGTACGAATTTAGTAATTGTGGCAAAGGAAATACGCCATTTTTTCTTGAAATAAAAATTTAAAAGTGCGCAAGTAAATTTTGAGAAGATGAAAATTATGATGGGTTTAGATTTCACATGAAATTCTAAGATCGTGTCAATTTGAAATATTTTTTATACGCATTTATACCAAACATAACAGGCTCAATTGATAACTTCATTTTAATAACTGATCTTTATTATATTTTACTGATTACATATGGGACTAAAGTTTAATTTTAATAATTTGGACAAATGAGTTTTATAGAAATAGTATTTTTTTTTTAATTTTAGCTTTAAATAATATTTGTTTGAGAGTTAGACTGACCATTGTAAGGTGCATTTTTTACTGTAGCTAATTTTGTAGGTTTATTATAAATAAATGAAACAGTTCTTTCTTAAAGGTTTTCTTTCGTGGAAATTCGACGGGTTCCACCTTGTGTGTATAATGTCTATATATAACGTTGTACCAATTTCGTAGAAAATGAAATTTTAAAATGGTTGAAAGAAATAAGCTCTAAACACGCCATTTGTAAAATGCTAAATAGTGCACTACTGCATTTTCTAGTGGAATACATAAAATACATAGTGGAATACATAAAGTCTGGAATACATGTGAAGTTAAATAAAAAACATTGCCATAGCCATTCTTTAAGTTGTCCAGTCCGGATCAGCCTTGGTCCCTATTGGTCCGGATAATCGGGCCTCAAGTATATACTTTGGTTTTATCAGATATTACCTGTCTTAATATGAAAACTTTTGAGTGCTTTTGTATTTTGTAACTAGATAAATAATTCATGAATATAATTGTATGCAATTATTTATTTGGTTGCTTTTTAAAAAGGTTTATTTTAAAGGATTATTAGAAAAGTAGCTTTTTTTGTTATTCTTGTGAAACAAGAATTTCGAATATTATTTGATAAACATAAATATTCGGAAGCAATTTTAAGAAAGGACATAGATATTTAGATAATCCCGATGTTTAAAAGATTTGGTTGTAATTATGCGATAAGCTAATGTATAAATTTACAGCGTATAAATAAAACTAACTTTTAAAGATAGTTTATATTTGTATTAGGAATACATATAAGAGAGACACTCTAATCATCTTCCATCTCAGTCAATCAATTTCCCTATTAATACATAGATGTCACGTCGTTTTTGCTGACGCATTCAAAATAAGACTGCTGCTTGAATTCCATGTAAATGAATCACAAGAAACAGTATAGAGTGGCTAGTTTATTATTTGGAATAACGAATTAGTGGCTGTCTTTCAAAAACCGCTCAATAATGAATGCGAATTAAGCATTAAGGATTAATTCTAGAAAAGTCATTTCCATAGATAATAAAGCTTGCTTCTTTTAAAGTGTAACCGCAAGAACCTCCTCATGACATGAAATTTTCGATTTACAGAACAAGTTATAATAAAAGAAATAATTTTTCTTAATGCATAAGAAATCTACTATTAAAACATCATGTCATTTTTGATGGAGCACTCAAAATAAGACTGTTGTTTGAATGCCATGTAAATTAATCATAAGAAATGGTAAAGACTGGCTAGTTAATTATTTAGAATAAAGAAGTAGTGGTTGTCTTAACCGCTCAATAAGGAATGTAGATTAAGTATTAAAGATAAATTCTAGAAATGCCCTTTTCATAAATAATAAAGCTCGTTTTTTTAAGATGCAATCACAAATACATTCTCATGGCATAAAGTTCTCCATTCAAAGTACAACTATATTAAAAAAATACTATCACTCTTAATGTAATCTAATTAAATCTGCTAAAAAACCATACATGTCATTTTTGCTGACGCATTCAATATAAAACTGCTGTTTGAATGTCATATAAATGAATCACAAAAAACGGTAGAGATTGACCAGTTAATTATTTAGAATAAAGAATTAGAATATGTCTTTTAAAAACCGCTGAATAATGAATGTAAATTAAGCATTAAAGATTACTTGTAGGAAAGACCTTTCCTTAGATAATAAAGCTTGTTTCTTTTTAAATTTAATCACAAGTACTTCCTCATTTATGAGTAATTAAGTATACCTTGGTAAGGTACTTTATTTTATTTTGAGAAATCGGTAGATATCTTTTAATTATTAACAAGGGATTAAACATAGTCATATACTTTATTATTTTATTTATGTTCAATTCAGTCTGTTTTGGTCTAGTGGTTTGCTGTGAATAAATTTATTTCTGAAATATTAGCCTTATGTAATTTAGAAAAGGGAATAAATTATTTTTATTTGGCACAAATAATAATTTTAAAGCAAATTTGGTGTTAAAAAACCATATGCTGATCAGAATGGAAAAGCAAATCAACATTATTTTATTTCTTTAAATTAGTCAAAATTATACATAGTATGTCGAAAATATTTACACAATTTATACATTAATACAATAAAATTTAAAACGAGTTAACTAGTCGCTAAGGGGTTCTCGAAAAAAAGTCTTGTTGCTAAAGGGGTCAAAAATAATACAATGCAGTTCACATGCTTGGAAAGAAAACTGAAAGAAAAATATGCATTTACCATTAACAGCGATTTTGACAAGTTTTCTTTGTAAATTTATATTAACGTAAAAAAATAAATAAAAAATAAAATTAGAAGATATCTCATTTACAATAAACCATACATTTAAAAAATTGATGGTACTTCTTGATTATAACCGCCGACCAATTTCGCCAACCTAAACAAATAGCCAAACTATTTGCCAAATTATAAAAAAATGCTAAATGCGAATTTAAAGTTCATAATTAGGAAAATTAATTAATTTTAATAAAAAAATCACTAAAAAATAGGGTTACATCAATCAAAAATGTTTACTTATGACGTAGATTCATATCAAATGTGAAATTGGAGTTATTAAGGTGATTTTGGGAAATATAATACTAAGAATAGTGTGCGTATTTAAATGCAGATTTTTTTCCTTTAAACCATAAACAAATAAATATTTTTGAGACATTGTATTTGCGAATAATCCAATTTATTAAGGGAGATAAAATACATCAATGGTAACGAAAGATTGTAAGAAGATTAATGCTCTTTAGTAATTCAAAAAATGTAGACGGAAAACTATAAAATAACAGTAATGAACTATATACCTGTTATATTTTTTCATTTTAATATCATGAGGTAATAGTTTATTGACATAAATATTATATTAAGGAACAAACGAACAAAAAAACTATTAAACCTTCACAAAAACAGTAATAAAACGGGAAATTAAAAAGCTTTTTATAACGTAACAAACATATGTAGCGTATTTAATGTTAAATGATTGTAACATTTACAATCAGCCATTATTGGCTTTCAATCTTATAGTAATAGGTGATAATTTTCTCATCGGCCAGATAATCAAGTAGTACCAAATCGTTATAACCGCAACAATTCATTTAATCATGTTTTCATATATCCATGCATATTTTTGTTTTACAAGCTGTCGGTGTAAGACAGAATTCGATTGTATGTAGTATCCATTATTGCAAGTTTTTTTATTTTTAAAATATCAACAGATGTAACTACAGATGACAGATAAACTCTAGTCCATATACTTTTTTTTCTTTTTGGTTTTCTTTTTTTTAATAATTAAGTATGTTACTAAATTGTTCCATGCAATTGTAATGCATTATTTTGTAATGTAATTAATTTTCCAATTAATTTACAGCAATTAGCAAGCATTAGATATTCAATGATTTCAAGCGTAATTTGATTGCTGAAAATGAATTAAATCGTACATTAATACCGATGCTGGGATTCTTTACGTCTCATG
Source organism: Maratus speculifer (assembly GCA_964019185.1). Lineage (NCBI taxonomy): Eukaryota > Metazoa > Arthropoda > Arachnida > Araneae > Salticidae > Maratus > Maratus speculifer. The sequence goes on from OZ025296.1 coordinate 154,580,295, forward strand.
TTACAACCTCAGGATTACATGCTCATGAAGATTATTCCATCTTGTTGTGCAGTGAAATCTTACCAACATATGTTTGTTAAAGATACCAAGCTGGGCATTGTCCTCGTCGCTTAAATCGTACAGGCTTGGACCGTTATTCCCAGTGTTTCGAGCTCGATACCCGTCTGGAACCCTTTTTCACCCTGTCGGTTTCTACACTTTGTTAGCAAGTGATAAATCCCTTATTAAATAAATTACTTTTAATTTTTTTAATCGTTCGTCACCAATTATTTTTAGATTGGCAAGTACCCAAACAAAGTACAATAGCATAATGCATTATCGGTTTTATAAGGTACTAATTCTACCACCGTACTCAATCCAATATGTTGCACTACGATAAACTGTGAACAGAACAGTCAATTATGATGGTTTCTCCCTCTTGTAGCCAGAAATTTCATACATAAATGTGAAGTAAGGAAAATAACAAACAACGTGGTAGGCATTTTTTACTATGACTTTAACATTTTCAATTGAGAAATATTTCGTAATATATAAAAGAAGGTTTAGAGAAATTTGAAATAAGCACATTAAAGAAAATTATGATTCTGAAAAGTTTTTCGTCATATTTAACAACAAATCCTTCTATAGTAAAAAAAAACTAGCCTTAAAAGGAATGACTCCTAGAATGATGCTGATGTGTAAGATTTCCGGAAATAACGAATCCGGGCGGACCACTCCTTCCATGAGTCGAATAGACCAATCAGGAAAGGGCTCTGTCTATGCATCGTCGTATGGGTTACCATAAAGAGGGAAAGGAAACAATCGCCAAGTTTGTCGCCAACTTGGCGGTATATCGCCAAATTTGGCGACCAAAATTAGTCGCCACAAGTAACGCCAACTTGGCGATAACTTTAATATTTCGCCAAATTTTTAATTTCTTTACAACACCAGTCGTGTGACACATGATTTGAAAGGTCTGCAACTGCTTATTCATATTATGGATGTCTTCTGTCTGACCCCCACACTCTACTCCCCCAGGGGGAGTCGCATTTTTAATTTCTTTACAACACCAGTCGTGTACACATCATTTGAAAGGTCTGCAACTGCTTATTCATATTATGGATGTCTTCTGTGTCACCCCCACACTCTGCTCCCCAGGGGGGGGGACATTTTTAATTTCTTTACAACACCAGTTATGTGACACATCATTTGAGAGGTCTGCAACTGCTTATTCATACCATGGGGTATTGGCGAGCGCAGCAAGCAGGGGTAGTCTACAACTTGGAATTGCGAAGCGATTACGCGGGGGGTTGGCGAGCGTAGCGAGCAGGGGGGCGGAGCCCCCCTAGTAAATTTAAAAGAAAATTAAAAAAAAAAACGAATGTTTATTTTGCTGCCGCAAATATTTAGAATCATTTATTCGTTTTTTTACAATGTATCATCCCAGGCTACTAGGAGATTATTTTTATATTCTAATCACATCATTATTTTTTCTTGTATCAATTTTGAAGCATACATGTCTTCCAAATTCTTCCATACTTTTTAACATAATGTAACTGATATGTATACATGAAAGTTTACATAAAATAGACATTCTGTACAATATGTAGTGCAAGGAATATTTGTTATTAATTTACAGGGCCATACAAAAGTTTTCCATCGAATATGATACATTATGAAACATTGTTTGGGCAATGTTTTAATTATATTAAACTATTTCCTATTTTTTAAAATTTATATACGTTGCTGAGGTTTATTACAAGTTGCTTCCTTTATGATAGAAAAATGATAATTTTTACAAGGGCACAAAAAAAAATTGCGAATGCTAAACATTATTCAAAGAACTTTATAATATTACACAAAGAACTGATAATTTTAAAATTTTTTGTTATGGTGTGAACGCAGCTCATTTGCTACGTTTGACATGCAATTTTCCACTAGTTTTATATATCAGTTCATTTATTTATTAAACGACTTCATATCACGAGATGTGCTCTGAACTTTTGGTAATCGTATATGCTAATGTATTCTACTCACATCTTCTAATTTTAATGTTTTCAGTAGTAAAAGATGACATTGTCACACATACCAGTTTCTCATAACAAGTTTTATTATTAACTACCGGAAATTATCTCAAATAATATATAAAGTAATTTTAGTTTGCTTTCTTAAATTAAGATCTCTTACTATAGCACACAATCACGCAATTTTTATTTTTCATTCTCAAGATTGACATTGTTTTTCTGTAAAAAAATGTTGAGAAATATGTTTTATCATTGATTTTAATAATGAGATTAAATTTAGAAATGTATTTCAAAATTCCAGAATTTGGTAAGAGTCCGATACCCTGTGCTAGGTGAAGAAACTTAGCGAAATAATTTGCGCCAAAATGACGTTTTGAAGTCATGAAAAATTTTTCACTAAAACATTTTTCACGTTCAGAAAAACATCGTTTTTAAATCTTTGTTATTTATAAATAAATGCTTTTGCACCATTTTATAAGAATAAAAAATTATGTAAACTCTGCCATCTTAAATAATTTTCCTCGATGGAATAACACAATTTTTAGCGTTCTAAATAAATAAACTTTTTTATTGTCAGTGGAGCTCTGCCCCCCTGAACCCCCTAGTTAATAATAATTTGCCCCCCGTTTTAATAATAATACAATGGATTTTAATAATAATGCAATAATATAGGGAAAAAACTTACCAAAGCTTGTAGTTAGATGTTTAAAATCTCGCTCACAACTGACAAAAAATGCATTTAATATTTTAAAAAGGGGAGTTTAATATTGCTATTATGATTGCTATTATTACTTTTATATTCTTTTATATAATATTTAAACTAGTTTGAAATGCTTATCGCCAAAAATGTAGCAATGATATCGGATTTGTCCCTTATTGGGAAATCTTAATACTTTTCCAATACTTTGCACGAGATTTTTGTACGAGAATTCTTCCAAAGTTATTTTATTTCTATACAATAGGCTCTCTCTATCTGTAAACTGTTTAATGTGAACATCCCGATAGTGTGAACACATTTTGACGGTCCTGGTGAAACACCACGCATTTAGCAAAACATGAGCCCTTTGTATTCTGAACACTCTCTTATCTGAACATTCCAATGACATTACATATACATAATGTATACATGTGAACAAAAAACATGTCTCTGAAAAACAAAACAATTCGCATCATGGAAATTTAGAGAAACTGATACAAAATAGAAAAAAAATATTCAACAAACAATCCATAAAAAAAAGACAAAATTACAACTATATTTTAAGCATGTACTTGCAGTTTCAATTTGTTGTCACATTGTTGTCAGCTGCCTGCTGTATCAGACGTCATTTATGATTTTATTATACAATGTAAAAAATTTGTTTTAAATTAGTTGGAGACAATTACGGTAAGTTAATCTACTTCCATGTTGCTTACACTGTTAAAAATAAATATGTGAATTCACGGTGAAACTAAAGGCAGCAAAGTAGTTGAGCAAAGGCAGCGAACTTTTACCGTTCTGTTAGTAGATTTTCCGTTGTGGGCAATTCAAGAAGGGAAATTCTGTTTGAAGAAGCAGTAACTTTCCGTTAGAAAGTTTGATTTTTAATGATAATAATTTAATACAATTTTTAAACTTAATGAATCGATTAATCATCGAAGAATTCGAAATTACCGAGCCATTTTAAGCTGCTATGTTATTTTACTTAATTATTATTTTTTTTATATAATTTATCTCACGCCGTCCTTAGGTTCGAACTCGGGACCTTTAGATAGCTGAATAAATCCTTACTAACCGAGCCAAATCTGCTGATGCCGGAGTGTAGAAAGTGTATCTTTTATGAATTAGTAGGAAAATGTGTTGTGCTTTTTAAAGATTTCCTTTCAAATATTTTCCTTAGAATATTTGTAAACAGATTATTTTATTTTATTTTAGACTGATGCAAATACTTATTATTTTTTAAAATCAATTTTAATTTTTTAAAAAGTTAAAGTAAAAAAAAATCACTGTTTAAAACCACTATTTTTTTTAATGAATGAGTGGATGAAAAATCCTTTTATTAACAAGTTTTATTACAAAAATAATATTATATATATATTTTTTTGAAATTGTCGTACACTATTTATTTTTTGCTAATTAATGAAAAGATTTTTTAATAAGAAATAAGAGAAACATAAACAGAAAAAATGTAATTTAAAAGGGATTTTTTATATTTTCATTATTCCATAGCACCACTGTGATCCAAACCCACAATCGGCTCTCGCAGACATTATCGGTGTGGTGTCTTGACCACTCGGCCATGGACCCCTCGCACAATGGAGTGTCTCCGTTTTTTGTTTCTATTTCCATCCGTTTCGTTATTTTTAGGAAATATAGTAAAATTTTCTGATTTGTAAGGGAAAATGCCCTTTTGTTGTGAAAAGGGACTTTTTCTGTAAAATTCAGGAAAAAAATATTCGTGAATTTCAGAATTTTTTTAACAGTGTATTTCAAATAATAGTTTTCTGTGAATTTTTGTTAATCCCAGCTTAAGCAAGATATTTTAAAATAAATTTTGGAAATTTCGACTGATTTTTTTTACAAATTATTAACTATTGGGATAATGGCAATTAACGAAACTATTTGTTTATAATTTTGTCGCTATTTAATTTCAATAGAATTATTTTTTTCTGTTATTGGACAATCATTAAGAGTTGTAGCAATTATGTTAGTTTACTTCTAAAATTTAAAAAATAGGACAGGTAATAAAAACTCTTAGCGTCTACCTTATTTGACCTACTGCTGTGTTGCTCAACTTACATAGTAGTAGTAATAGTAATGTATTTTCAATCTCCCTCTATAACGATCACCTCCATAATCTGAAAATTTTTGGTCGGTCCCATGAACTTTCAGAATAGAGAGAGTCCACTGCAGTATTAATAGATAACTTTTCACAAAAATGTTACATTCATTATATAACAGAAAATCTTATTCTAGAAAAAGAAAAGTTGAAATTGTCGATAATTTAACACTTAAAATTGGTTTCTTCTGACCGTGAAGTGGTAAAAATGGCAAAAATCAGTGGCTTAGTTGTTTTTAATGAAAAACACATATTTTTACATGGCTCATTGGATAAAAAAAATGTACAAGTGTTTGCAGGTCTCGTGTCTTTTTATAATGCAATTAATAAAACTTCTTTTATTTCAAAAGTTAATAAACATCGATTTTGCTCAAAATTATATAGATAATTTATCAGTCATATGCTTTGTAAATGGAGTAATAAAGTTTGTTTGATATATATATTTAAAAAATGTTCTTTAAATTATAGACATAAAATTGTAAGTAAAGCCATGTTTGTTTCCGTTGAAAGAAAGTTTTTTCATATAATGCTTTCACGTTCAAACATTAAAATATGTAAATGAATGCACATGATGATGGTAACCATGATATAGTTAAATATGAAATAAAATCATTTTAAATTTATTGAAAATTTTGTCAAAACATGCAAAATAAAATCTAACTCTATGTCATTTTTAATAATTGTAATACATATATGTTTGAATTTACTGCTTTTGCATTGCAAGCTTTCTTCTTTTGCCCAGGCAGTAAAAAAAAAGTTTAGAAATAAAGAAATAATGATAGGAAATAACAAGGAAAAAATCTCCATAGATTAGAAAATGAGAAAGAAAAATTTTCCTAATGATCCGGAAAATGCAAGATATTACGACTTCACAGAAAATGTATTATTATCACTTACTCAAGCCCGGAGGAAATTGCATTCACTTAACAATGCAGGCAAACCTATACTTGCAATCATTAATATATCATAGAAAGCAGATTTGGAAAAGAGGAATAAACTTATCGCTTTACAACAACCATTGAAAAAAAAAATTCCATGCCAGCAGAAAATAAGAAAAATTACAGTGTGTATAAGAAAAAGATAAATCTTGCATAAAATGAAGGATAGAAAGAATATTTCAAATGCAAGAATAGAATAAGAAATATGCACACAGACGACAATGAAAAGATATAATTAAATATTATGAAATTTCTTCCCATAATAATGTGAAATATTAGAATTTTTTTAAAAGAGTTTTGGAAGAAAATAAATTACCGTATATATCCGTGTATAAGACTAGACTTTTACGACATTTTTTTGGTTCCATAGTATAGTGGGATGTCTGACATACGGTTATAAAAATTAAAAATATATATATGGTACGTCTAATTTATTCATTTTTTACCACCTCATGCTTGACTATCACATATTTCATATAATGTACTTTTTTAGCTATTTGAATGAAATGAAAATAAAAAATATTTTGCGATGCCTTCATCAGATATTTCTATAATACGTTTGAAGTCACTAAAAGGGCTTATATATGCAATATTATAAGCTAATTTATTCATTTCACATCGTCGGAATTTCAAGTTTCACTTTTAAATACAAATGTCAGTTTTATAAGTAACACTTGGTAAATATAACACTCTAATAAAAAAAAAAAATTTTAAATTTTTAAAATTTTTCTTAAGAAAGGTGTTATAATAAAAATAAAATACATTGACATGTTTCGGAACCGTCAAATAAGTTCCATAGTCATAATATAGTTTTTTTTATATTATGACCATGGAACGTATTTGACGGTTCCGAAACATGTCAATGTATTTTATTTTTATTATAACACCTTTCTTAAGAAAAATTAAAAAATTTTTATTAAAATGTTTACATAAAAGGTGAATGTTTTAAAATCTGATGATTTAAAAAATCAATTGGATTTAATTAACTTTTTATCATATATATAACACCCGTTTATACTATTAGTCATTAATCCATAAACAATTATTATAAGACAACAATTGCATCATTTATTTGTTATATGTAACAGTTCATGAATTCTCTAGATTTTTCTTCGCATTGTTTTGTTTTAAAAGAAAAATGAGCGAATGTTTAATTCATCTGAGTGAATTATTTTCACTAGTATTTAAATAAGAAGAATTATGTATTTTAAGAAAATAATTTCTTTTTTAGACTATATTTAGCTTAGTAATAACTTTTATAATCTATATGGAATACCTAATAGATAAATAAACAATTTCTTAGGGTACTTTCAAAATTAAAGGGAAGATGAATTTTCAAACATATCGGATTTTCAATAAATGATATTTTATCGATTATTAGTAACACCTATTAATATTAAATTTTGCACAAATCATCAAATTATTGACTTGAAAAAAGGTTTTTGAAGCTTTTTGAAATTTTATACTCATCTGCTGTCATATTACTTAAAATTCAAGTCATATTAAACAATCATGTTTTAACATATATTTCCTCAAATACCTGAACATAATGAAGACAAGAAAATCGTTTTGTCGGTTTGAGGCAAGAATACTTATTTTCATATAATTATTATAAAAGCACAAAATATTGTTTCATGATTTACATTCTTTAGCTTAAGATAATGACTTACTCAGCAAAAATTGAATATATACAACGCATGACCTGATTGCGTGCTGATATTCAATAAATCTACCACGAAAAGATATTTTTCTTGTCAACAAAATTACATGATACATATACTTTATTCTATTTTCTAACTTCATGCTTGACTACTACATTTTTAATATATACCTTTTCAACCATCTGAACGAAAGGAAAATAAAGAAATATTTTGCGAAGTCTTCATCAGATATTTCTATCAAACAGTTAAAATCACGAAAAGGGCTTGTGTATGCAAAATTATATGTTAATTTAATCATCTCACATCTGTCGGAATTTCAAGTTTCACTTATAAATAGAAATGTCATTTTTATAAGTAACACTTGGTACATTTAGCACTCCTTTATATTTAGTCATTAGGTCAATAACAATCTTTTAACATCACAGAGCTGCCAACTACTACGCCTGATCAAATCAAATAAACAACTTTGTAACCACAATTTTGTTTTCGTAAAATGCATGCCGAATATATTCAATGTTATGTATTTCAATACACATGGTTAATAGTTTGCTAAAATTTCTGTTTCTAATATGTTTATTTGACTTTAAATAGGCATAGAAAGTGGCAGCTATGCCATCAAATATGCATTATTTACTTGCTAAAAATAATAATTCATGAATTTTCTAAATTTATTTTCATACTGTTTGGATTTAAAAGCAAAATGAACATTACAATCAAATTACAATTACTTCTATGAAACAGTTGAAATCACGGAAAAGGCTTATGTATGCAAAATTATATGCTAATTTATTCAACTAAAGTTATTAGAATTCCCAGTTCCATCTATAAACAGAAGTGTTACTTTAATAAGAAAGGCTTGATATATCTGGCACTCGTATATATATATTATTAGCCATTAGTTCAATAACAATCTTTATGAGACAAAAATTGCGTTATTAGCTTGTTAAGTAAAATGCAACCTCTGACAATAAAGTTCGGTGAATAGTCCTGTAACATTGATGTGGATGGAATATTAAATACTATAAATAATAATTACCATATCATCCTTCGAAATAGTCATCGTCCATAACTATGCACCGCTGAGATCTCCTATATATGCCCTGAGAAAATCGCAAGAAGTTTTCTTTGGGGATGGAGTTCAAAAGCTTTGCAACGTTTCGTTGGATGTCAGCAATATGGTCAAATCTCTTTCAAAGAGAACTTGAGTCGTAGAAATAGGAAGAAGTATCGAGGGTTGAGATCTGGCGAGTATGGTGGATGTTCAATTTGCACCACTCCTCATGAATTTATTTCGGTGTCTTGAAAAGCTCAAAACTAAACTTTAAACTGTTTTTTTGTTCATTTTCCTGTTATCAGTTAAGGAACAACACACTGAACAAGGACTTTGTGAAACACGTCTTACACGGAACGTAAACGACGCTCAGCGGTGAGGAAAGATGGTCAACACTTGCCTCTGTGCAGGTGCAACGTTTTGTTTTCCCAGTGTTGCCAGATCGGCCGTTCTGAATTCATTCACCGAACTTTTTTGTCAGAGGTAGTAGTTCATGAATTCCCTAAATTTCTTTTCACACTGCTTGAATTTAAAAGCACGATGAGCATTATTATCAAACTATGTCTAATTATATCAAATTGTTGAGATCACGAAAATGGCTTATGCATGCAAAATCATATGCTATTTTATTCGACTCACATTGTCGGAATTTCAAGTTTCATTTTATAAATCAAATGTTACTTTAATAATAATAATAATAATAATAATAATAATAATAATAATAATAATAATAATAATAATAATAATAATAATAATAATAATAATAATAAATCCGTTAAATTTACGGAGCAGCAATGTTGCCAGAAGTTTTTGCCGTAAAAATTGCAGTAATATGAGGTGTATTAAGAAAGTCACATGTAACTTTACTTCAATTTTTACGGGCAGCAGCAGTTTTTCCAGTAAATTTAGCGGATTTTTTGTCTTTTTACAGTGTAGTGATACTATTATTAAAGTGAAAGTATTTTTTTTTTCAAAATTGTAAAATGTATTAGTTCATGAATTCTTTATTTTTTTCACACGTTTTGACTTTAAAAGGAATATGAGCATTTTATCACCAAAATAAATTCATGTTTATTATTCCTTTATTTTTATTTTAGCATAAAAGAATGTATATAGAGTTGTGTTATGTAAACGGAGCCGTTTTAGACAATGAAGTTTATTATTTTATCATGTATATTAATCCAGAGACTCGAAATTAAGTACTTTGTATTTAATTTAATTGTTTTTAAAACTGTTTTCCTTATACTGCAAATGAATATTAATATTTTAAGGATTAGAAAATATTCACTGATAGCAAAATTCAGTAGTAAAAGACACGTGAAAGTCGCAATGCAACCATTTTCAACAGGGGCATGCTAAATTAAATACTAATGATAAATATAACATTCGGAACATATTTTTGATATTAGTGTGGAGACATGTAAAGAATATTGAGAAATAAAAAAACAAAAATACATTTATTATTCACAAGTATTGGTGGCAAGTAACAAATTATCAGAGGCAACACAAAAAATTTCCAATTTATGTCTGGAATATATGCTGATATTTAATAAACTCACAAAGAAAATATAATATTTAATATTTTTAGCCAAGAAAACTACACGATACCATCATTTTACTGTATACTTAGTTTATTCTAAACAGTACGATTTTTAATATGCATTACATCAGTTACAATCTTAGCAAAATAAATAAAACAGCTAAAAACCATTTCGCGACATCTCAATCAGTTATTTGTCAAGTGGCTTAATGTCACGAAAAGTGCTATTTTACGCAAAATGATATGCTAATATATTCAGTTCACATCATCATAGTTTGAAATTTTCTCGATAAACACAAACTTGCTTTTACATAGCATCATTAGATGAATAAAAATCTCTTTAGGTCAGCTTTTACACCTTTTCATTAGTCAAATAACTATCATTTTGACGTGATAATTGTATAAATTACTTTTTAAGTGCGATGACATATGAATCGACTGCATTAATATTTCCGCTGTTTATTGAAAAATGAAGATGCATTTTAATGTTATTTCACGCTACATGACTATTCTATGATTACTCGATTCTTATATTTAATGTCAAAATCGAAAGAATTTATAATTTGACTAGCAACGGCAGTTTCCCGGAATTTTAAAACTGTTTGTTTTCAAAAGTCAGTTGAAAATTAAACATACAGCATTAAAAAAGTGTAGCAAATGATGTTTATTCATACTGTAGCGAATTAAAAAGTTAGTCAGATTTTGATGTAATATTATGCGTGTTTCGGATTCAGTATAGTAGCCGGAATGTTTCGCCTGTGCCTGTAAAACTATCTGCTTTCTATTATACAGTAAATAACTTGTAGTAATCCTCAGTAACGGGTATCAGTTGCATAAAAATTTAATAATACAGTCAAAAGCATCCCAAACAATGCTCCCTCTATACCACTTTGTAATGGAATACATTTGTGTGATCCTTTAAATGAATAACAATAATTCTTTGCACTGCAGATTGTACAGGATATATGTTATAGTATGTACACTGAGAAACATTTGTGGAAAGGTTACACCGTAAAATAGGTGGCAGCATTGCTGCCTCCAATTTTATAGAGTATTTTAACCGTTAAAACTGGTGTAACATTTTCATGTTACACCAGTAATATATGTTTACATTACACCATTGCATATGTGAAAACAATTACTCCATGAATATGGAGGCAGCATTTACCACCATTTTTACACCAATTGTATGGGGTAACGTTTCCACAAATGTTTTACAGTGTACTTCATAGATTCATATTAATGTTATTATGTTCGAAAGAATTTAACACCGTTAAAATGCAACAGAAACTTTTTTCCCATTGACCGTAATGTATCGGAATAATGTTGATTATCCCTGTAATTGAAGTATACATGCGATTTTCATAAAATTTGAAATGACTCCACAAAATTATGTAATACTTATATATTTTTTATTTCAAACGATTCAATCAGGTAATTTTTGCATTGTTATATGCGGACAGACGAACATATGGTCTGATTGAATGATAACGATAAATGCTACTTATTTACATAATTACGAACCCAATTAAATAAAATAAATAAAGCGGTAAAGATATTTTTATTTCAATTCTTCACAAAGACTGAGCTCCAGGGAAATTTAAATTTCTATTGTGGGAAATTTTTTAAAAGCATTTATAACAATAAATTCTATTTAAGGCAAGTAAGAAATGATATTTTGAATGTACATTAAATCGAGAAATATAAAATTATTCTTATAAGATCGAATAAACTTTGATTAAAAATATTATTTTATCATAGTTGGATTGTCCTCATTGTGATCATTTGTTTCATCATCAGGAATTTGTTGGAATAACAATTAGGTCACTTAAAAGAACTTTAATAAAAACCGAAATATGCTTTTCAAATCTTGTGAATAAAGAACATTCAATATCCAAGTTCAATGCAAGGAGCTTAAATTATCCTTCTTGATTTAAAAATAAAGCTCAAAAAATGATGAAATAATTTCTCTAACAAGGAAGGTCTCCATACGGGCATACTCAGAAAAATCTGAAAAAAATAAGAGAATGGTCTTTTCCTTTTTTTTTGTCGGAACCTTAATAGAGTGTCCGTAAAAGAAAATAAATTAAAGAAATTTACATTTATTTAACTATTTATCACCGACAGGCGATGAAACAGAGTTTCAAAAAATACACTTTTATGTCAAATACTTTTTACCTTTTCGCGACGAGAGTCGTTTGCTTAATATTCAATCTTTTATCTCCACTTTTTGTAAAAAGATAATATTTTTCGAAAGGAATCACGAAAATGCTCTGATGAAATAAGGTAAACTTTACAATAAAAAAATAACTGATGGGAATATTGAAAGAAAACTGATCCTTTATTACTTATGAAAATAGTACAAGTATAATTTTTTTCAACATATTCTGAGTATGCCCATTAAGGAGACCCTTCTTGTAAGTTAAAATACCGATGTACGCTTTTTGAGAGTAAATGTGTTCATGAACCGTGAACAACAGCATGAATATGCAAAAAAGCGTTTCTATGTAATTGAATTTTCTTGAAAATTGATTTCAGTTAGGATGTTTGGTATTTCACAGTCTAATTAAATAAAAAAAAATGCTTAAAAAATTATCATTAATAAAAAAAACATAAAGAACACGATAATCCGTTTTATTTCGTGTTTCACATATTGCATCTAAAAATAGTTGCCATATACGGATAAAAGGCTGCTAAAAGCTTTAATCCGGGAGGACGCGCACAGGGCCTAAAAAAAACGGAGTGCGTAAGGTTTTTACAACTGTAACCTCTAATTTTTTTTAAGTAAACTTCATTTTATTTTATCTCAGAATTTGTAAGTATTGTCTCCGTCTTAATAAAGTGACTGTTATAATTTGATTTTATTGGTGGCAAAGTTAAAACCATTCATACCTTGGGTAAGGGTGTGTTCTCCCGGTTTAAGAGTGTTAAAATCTGGGAAACCTATCCGAATTTTAAAATTCTGAGAGTTTAGATGATATCTCCGATCTATCTGAATAAGAGTTAAATAATTGTATCCTGTGCAAAGACAAGCAGAGTGGCAGATGTTAACTATAAAATAGATACTTTTCGATTAAAAAAATAACAGATGCTGCTATGTTTATGAATATTTTATTTTTAGATGTGTAAAGGTTAAAATATCTTTAACATGGAACACATGCTTATACGCATACATACACATGCATGCATTCATGTTTCACATGCATAAACACATGAAACATGCATTCTTCTTTTAAAGATAAAGATTCTTTATTTCATTTTAAACTAATCCTTCTAGATATTATATATTTCGATGTTTATTTTTTTAGTTATTATATTCATTTAGATAAATACTTTTCTATATTATTATTAATAATTTTAACGGTAATCAATTTATTTTATATGTTTTAAATATTTAAAATAAAACGAAATATGAATAATTTATTCAATTTATATATACTTTATACCTTTCTTAAAAGAGAAAAATACTGTAGAATGTCTCAATTTGTATAAACACTTTTCTGGATAAATCAAGCATATTTACAAATATTGTGTTCAGACAAGCAGAACAAGAAAGGGATATACGTAGATATTGAAATCGGAAGTCTTTTTTTGCTATGTTTCAAAATAAATTGAAAAAGATGTATTCCTGTTCGACAGTCATCATCACAAATTAATAATCTACTCAATCATAATTTAATGTTACATGATGCGTGACCAGATTGCGTGCTGATATTTAATAAACTGAAACTGAAACTGAAAATGTATATTCTTTATTATTTTCAGTCAACAAAATTATACGATATCTGCATTTTATTCTATTTGTATTTCATGTTTTAGATATCGATTTCTAAAATATATTTTTCTAAGCGAAAAATAAATGTGATGACACAATCTGGTATTTGTCAAATCATTTAATATCACAAAAAGGTTTATTTTATGCCAAATGACTTGCAGATTTATTCAGTTCACATTGTAGTACTTTGTTGTACACACACAAAAAAATTGCTTTTACAATGTAGTTGAGCAAAAGATAACTCTTTAATTATATTTTAAAATAATGTTTGTTAAAAAATAATTATTAACATTGTAATACTCATTAATTGTATAAATTATTGGTTAATTGTAGAAGATTAAGAATTTAATTACACTTTTTTATTTCATCTATTTATTGAAAAATAAAGATAAGTGTTATTGTCTCTAATCTATCTTTCTTATCACTACTCTTTTGTATTCTCTTTTATATTTGCCAGATTATATTTTCGAGAGTTAAAAAGCGCCTTTTTAAATAACCCAGAATTTTATTAGTCACGAATGAAGCTAGTAGCTATAAGGGCTAAATTTATCTATTTATCGCGTGTATTGATTCTGAAGTCACAAACTAATTTATTCAGTTCACAATCTCGTACTCTAATAATACAAATTTACTTTCGCAATGTATAATAAATATAACAAATAAATCTTTAATTATCTTTTACTGCAGTCATTAGTTTGATTATAATAAACATTACTATTACACATTAATTCTATATACTAATTGTTAAATGCAATAGCTTTTTAACTGGATTAGATTTTTTTCTATGTTTATTGAAAAATAAATATACCTTTTATTGACCCTCATATATCTTTCTTATCACTATTTTATTGTATTTGTATTTGTATATGTGCCAGATTATAATTAAAAATACTAAAGCTAATTAACTTCAAATTTTATTTTGTACAAAGGATGCAAAAATCTAGAACTAATTTTATTTCTTAAGTGTGTGTATTTATTCAGAAAAATATTTTTCTACACTAGTCATTATATGGCTATTAATGACCGGAAATTTTCAATTTTAGACATTTTGTGAAATATTTAAACATATACTTTTGGAACTTCAGGATTATAAAGAATATGATTGAATTCATTCTGTTATCCCGTCGACCACGCCAAATTATAAGATTAAATGCCAATAATGGATGATCGTGAATGTCAAATCAATGACATTAAATACGATACATGCGTTTAGAACGTCATTAAGTAATTTTTACTTTGACTTTTTATTTGTATTTTTATTAATATTCTACTAATTATTTGGTTTTTTTATTATTTAAAATAAAAATTACGTCAATATGTATAATTTGGCTGTTAGTTTGGCGATTTGTATAATTTGGCCAAATCGGTCAACGGGATAACAGAGTAGTACCTAGAAAAATTAAGGGCTGTCAAAATAGAAAGAGAATAGAAAGAAAGAAAAATAATAACATTTGGGGTCACCCTGTAAATTAATTTGGGCGAAATGATCTAACGCTTCAGAATATAGATATGTGGATACTACACAGGATGTCGATTTTTTACCGTACGATTCGTACGTATATTCTTGGAGATACAGTGATTTATTTGAGAAAAAAAAATCTTGCATGTTTTTATTTTCAGTTCAAAAGCCGACCGCACAAAACCCTAAGTCATCGAGTACAAGGAAAATTCCTTTATTTTATGGAAGAGTAGCAATGGGGGAATCTAATCATTCATGTCTGCCGGAAGCGAAGTGGTGCATAAACCAAAAATTGATACCACTAGTGGTTCAGTCGTAGACTTAGCATTATGTTTTCCTGCATCAAATTTTCCATGTTTTCAGACTTGTAATTAAACGGCAAACGCAATACTAAACGTACGAGTTAACCACTAGTAGAATCAATTTTTGGCTTATGCACCATTTCGCTTCCGGCAGACATGAATGATTAGATTCCCCCATTACTAATGTTCTGTAAAATAAATGAATTTTGCTTGTGCTCTATGACTTAGGGTTTTGTGCAGTTGGCTCTTGGTGTAATTGTATAACGTAGAGTATTCAAACAAATTTAATGTCAGTTTTAAAAATATGTATAGGCCCTTTTTGAAGAAGACAATTACTGATTTGATATGCATTGAAACTAACACATCGTGGTTTTTATTTATTTATTTTTAAGGTGGGGGTAGTTGCAAAATTCTTACACACGCACACATATATATAAAGTTTTGAACTGCGGTTTTAGGTTTTGGGGAACTTAATCAGTGCAAGATATGTAAAAGTTATAAAAAATTCCAACATAGTGGTGGAGAATGTAATAAGTAATGTTTCTTATGAAATCTACCTAAAAAATCAAGGAACTCAAATAAATATATTTCACTTGTTGTAGTATGAAATAAAATTCAAAACACCAATAATTTTAAGATGATTTCTTGATGATTTCTTGATCAGAGTTGCAAAATTTCTTACACACACATACATATATAAAGTTTATAACTGCGGTTTTACGTTCCAGGGAACTTAATGAGTGTAAGATATGTAAAAATCTTCGAAAAATTCCAAAATAATGGTATAGAATGTAATACGTAATGTTTCTTATGAAATCTATCTAAAATATCAAGGAACTCAAACAGATATATTTCTCTGGTTGTAGTATGAAATAAAATTCAAAACACTAATAATTTTAAGATGATTTCTTGTTATTTTTAGCTAATAGTTTTATCTATTTGTACTTTTATTTTTATTTTCCTGGTTTGGTATTGTGACTTACTCTTTTATTTACTTTCGGAAAAAAATCACTTGTAATGCTTTTGTTATTTGACTGAGATATAAAAAAGATTTTAATGAGAATTATTTGCATAAGTGGAATGAAAATCTTTAAATAATGACTAGGATTTAGGAGCAATGATCCCTGAACTAACTAAAAATTTTAGCTAAAAAATGTTTTTTACTAAAACATAAAAGCAAACAAAACTTAACCGCTACATAATTAATGCAAGCATATTAACAAATACTTGAGTACAGATTGACAGATAAACAAAAGGGAGATGGGCATACGAACCAATTTCATAAAAACTTTTCTGCTGTTTTGAAAATTATTATGAAATGAAAAAAATCATAATGCAAAATTTTTATCATCAACAAAAAATATACTTAAAGATAATTGATTTTTACCTACTACAGTACCACATTGCGTGCAGGTACTTAATAAAACTCAACATAAAAAATTATTCTTCATATTGTTTAGACAACCAAAATTATATGATACTTTCGCTTTATTCCATTTTTCTTTCATGCTTAACAGTAAGATTTTTAATATATTCTTTACATAGCCATCTCTGCAGAATGAAAACAAGAAAAACCTTTTGCGATGTCTCAATTGTGTATTTGTCCAATGGTTTAATGTCACGAAAAGCGTAAGTGTATGCAAAATCTTATGCTAATTTATTCAGTTCACAACGTCAGAGTTCGAATTCTTCTCGATAAACACAAACTTGCATTCAAAAAATATCATTAAGTTAATAAAGGAGCCTTTAAGTCAGCTTTTACACGATTAGTCATTAGTCAAATAACTATCATTTTAACGTGTTAATTGTATAACTCACTTGTTATCTTATGAACTTGTTAAAGTTTTCTTTCCATTGTTTTCTACAAAATAGTTTTATGCAGTTTAATGTAAAGTAATGGTTGTAATTACTTTAATGCTTCTTAAATTGTACAATTGCTACTTTTTTTGGTATATTTAAAATATTTAGTGTTCATCGGAATATATGCAATACGTTCTAGAAAGAGTATATTCAGTAGATGCGTGCAAAAATTAACGTGAATAAATTAACTTAGTTTGTTTTTACCAGTTTTTAATATATAAGTTAAATAACAGAAGATTTTCGGGAGAAATTATAATTTTGATGATTTTTCTTAATTAATAGGATCATACTTGTTTGAAAATTTTTTTTAAAAAATGTCGATGATAGGTTGTGTTAATGAGGATCCATACGCTTGTGGTGATGCAGGCTCGGCTTTAAATTTCCTTCTTGTTTTCTGTCATTTATATTATATATTTCAATTAAACCAATGAGAAAAAAATTGGTTTTAAAAGTAAAATTTAGAAGAGAGACAATGAAAATCTTTAAATGACGCCAAAGATTAGGCATCCTTAAGATTAGGAAAAACGAAAATTTTAGGGATGCATGTGTATTTATTAAAATATTTTTTAAACTTGAAACGAAATTTAAACGCTACTTATATTATATTTAGAATTAAACATGACTTATTCATCGTCTGTTTATACACATAAATTTCGTTATGCAAATACTTTTACAAATATTGGAGAGAAGATTAGCATATATACAAAGAGAGTGACAGGCATAAGAAGTGATGTTATACAAAATTGTCTGCTGTTTTGAAAACTATTAGAAATATTCACGTTCCATAATGTCTTTCATCAACTAACAATTTACTCTAACATAATTGAATTTTACCAACTACATTACCGGATTGCGTGCAGACATTTAATAAACTCACGATATAAAATTATTCTTCAAAAAAGTTTAGACAACAAAATTATATGATATTTTCGCTTTATTCCACTTTTCTTTCATGTTTAACAATAACGTTTTTAATATATTCCTTACTCAGCCCTCCCTGCAGAATAAAAAGATGAAAAACTTTTTGCGATGTCTCAATCGTGTATTTGTCCAATGGTTTAATGTCACGAAAAATAAGTTTATGCAAAATCTTATGCTAATTTATTAATTTTACATTGACAGAGTTCGAAATCTCTCAATAAGCACAAACTTGCATTCAAAAAATATCATTAAGTTAATAAAGAAGTCTTTAAGTCAGCTTTTAAACGATTATTCATTAGTGAAAAAACTATCATTTTACCGTGTTAATTGTATAAATTACGTGTTATCTTATGAACTTGTTAAATTTCTCTTTCCTTTGTTAGCTACAAAATAGTTATAGTTATTTTAATGTATAGTAATGATTCTAATTACTTTAATGTTTCTTAAAATGTGGGATGGCTATTTTTTGGTATATAAAGAAGTATTTAGTGTTCATCGCAACATTTGCATTGCTTTCTAGAAAGAATGTGTTCCATTGATGCGTCAAAAATTAACATGTCTAAATTACGTGGTTAGTTTCTATCCAGGTCTTTGGGAGAATGTAAAAGTTTTGATGATTTCTCTCGATTGTAGGATAAAAAGGAAATCGATGTTAGGTTATGATAGGAAGGATCAACATAATTGGAGAGGATGTTTGCTTGTCTTTAAATTTGTCACATTTTGACATGTAAATTCCGACTTGTTTTCTGCTATTCTAGATTGCATATTTCAAGTAAGCGAATGAGATGTAAAAAAAGATTTTAAAGGGAAACGTTAGAAGGGATGCAAGTGAAATCTTTAAATGTCGCCAAGTTTTAGGGATCATTTAAAAACCCTTCTGCATTATTGTAGCTGAAAATTTTATGTAAAAACTTAAATATTTTTAAAAGTTAAAAACAAACAAATTTTAAACACTACTTATATTAGATTTGGAATTAAATATGCCTTATTCAGCCTCAATTTATATATATAAATTTAGTAGTGCAAGCATATTTACAAAGGTTGGACGTCAGGTTGATCGATAAACAAAAATTGAGACTGGAATACGAACCGATGTCGTTAAAACGTTTATGTTGCTCTCAAAACTGTTACCAATAAAAAAAAGTGATCCAAAATTTTTATTACAACCAATACTCAAATATAATTGTAATTTAACTTCTAGATTAACAGATTGCGTGCAGATGTTTAATAAACTCACGATAAAAACTTATTCTTCATAACTTTTAGATAACAAAATCATATGACACTTTTGCTTTATTTAATTCTTCTCTCATACTTAACAATAACGTTTTTTAAAATTCCTTACTTTATTAGTTTCTTTTCTACAGAATGAAAACAAAGGAAAATCTCTTGCGATGTCTCAATCGTATATTTGTCAAATGGTTTACTGTCACGAAAAGCGTAAGTTTATGCAAAATCTTAAGTTAATTTATTCATTTTATATGGTCATTGTTCAAAAACTTCTCGATAAACACAAACTTGCATTCAAAAAATATTATTAATTCAATAAAAAGGTTTTTATGTCATCTTTTAAACGATGATTTAATAATCAAATAATTATCATTTTAACGTGTTTATAGTCTACATTACTTGTTAACTTATGAACTTGTTAAAGTTCTTTTTTCGTTGTTTACTACAAAATAGCTATATTCAGTTTATTGTATAGTAATGATTGTAATTACTTTATTGTTTGTAAATTGTATAATGGCTAATTTTTTTGGTATATATTGTTAGTCGCAATATTTGCATCGCTTTCTGGAAAGAGTATATTCAATAGATGAGTGCAAAAATTGATATGTCTACATTCATGTACTTAGATTTTATCCAAGTCTTACCATATAAGTTTAATAATTGCAGGTTTTAGGTATAAATAAAAAAAATGATGATTTCCCATAATTGATAGGACTTACTTGGTTGAAAAAAATCGATGATACGTTATGTAACGGAGGATCACTACAATTGTGGGGGTACAGACTTGGCTTTAAATTTTCCCGTTTGACAGAAAATTTCCAACTTGTTTTCTGATATTCTATGTCACATATTGTAAGCAAATGAGAGATAAAAAAGTTTAACAGGGAACTTTAGCAGGGATGCATTGGATATCTTTCAATGCCATCAAATGTTAGGGATCCTCGAAAAAACCTGCCATATTATATCACTGTAAATTTTAAGGGTGCACATTTTTTAAATACTTTTAAAACATGGAAATAAAAGAAAATTAAAAGATACATACATTATATTTAGAAGAAAATATGCTTTATTGAGCCTCTATTTATACATTGCATATTAACTTATGTCTGTTTTACTAAATTTATATAATAAATTTAGTAATGAAAGCATATTTACAAAAGTTAGAAGTCAGGCTGACGAAAAAAAGAAAAGAGACAAGCATACGAACCGATGTCGTAAAAACGTTTCTCCTTTTTCTGAAAACTGCTACAAATTGAAAAAAAAAATATATTTCACGATCAAAAATCTGTAATCATCAACCAATAATTTACTAAAACATGATTGAAATTTATCTGCTACATTATCAGATTGCGTGCAGGTTTTTAATAAACTCACGATAAAAACTTATTTATCATAGCATTTAGACAACAAAATTGTATGATACTTTTGCTTTATTCCATTTTTCTTTCATGCTTAACAATAACGTTTTTATTATATTCTTTAGTTAGTCATCTGTGCAAAATGAAAACTAGAAAAACCTTTTGCGATGTCTCAATTGTGTATTTGTCCAATGGCTTAATGTCACGAAAAGCGTAAGTTTATACAGAATGCTATGCTAATTTATTCCGTTAACATCGTCAAAGTTCAAAATCTTCTTGATAAACACAAACTTCCATTTAAAAAATATCATTAAATTAATAAACAACTCATTAAGTCAGATTTTACACGATTAGTCATTAGTCAAACAACTATCATTTTAAAGTATCAGTTATATAAATTACTTGATATCAATAAACTTGTTAAAGATCTATTTCCGTTGTTTACTACAAGATAGCTTTATTCAGTTTAATTTATAGTAATGATTGCAATTACTTTAACCCTCTAGATCCAAAACCACCCGAGATATTTTGAGACATTTTAATTCGTACATTTTATTTCCCACCAGATTAACTAACAGAATGGAACATAAATAGCAACATTTTATTTACTTAATAACAGACACACATCTTTTCGCCACTTTTAACCCTCTTTGTCTATCATAAAAAAATATAAAAAAATCTATAAAAAATTTATAAAAAATCTCAAAAAATTCATAAAAATTAAAAAAAATTATAAAATACATGGAAATATAATTTTGTTGTAATGCTATCCTTAAACTTCCTTATTTTTGTTATTTTTTCCTTCAGCTCTTTTTCTCACTATTCCATTATTTTACTCTCTTTTTATTTAATATAACTTTAACTGCTGCTACCATTAGGGACCTGTTAACAGTTATGCCATCTCATGCTATGCTTCGGGGATGTGGGACAAGTGTCCCAGGCTCCTCGAACAAATATCCTAGAATCTCTTAATAACAGACATTCCGTAATGAAATAAAGCGAAATTCGCCATTGAATTTTTTTGGTGTAAAGTCAGATTTTCTGAACTACATAATTTCTAGAACGTGTTTTATCTTTGGAATTAAAGAGTTATATCTTCTTAAATTGTATAATGGCTATTCTTTTGGTATGTAAAAAGTATTTAATGTTCATCGCAACATTTGCAATGCGTTCTAGAAAGTATATATTCAATAGATGCTTGCAAAAGTTAACGTGTCTAAATTCACGTAATTAGTTTTTATCTGGGTCTTAAAATATTTGTTTAATAACTGAAGATTTTTGGTATAAATTCAGAGTTTTGATGATTTCTCTTCATTAATAGGATCCTATTTCATGAATTAAAAAAGAAAGCAATGTCAGGTTATATTAGGCAGGGTCAACATAGTTGATTGCGTTGTAAGCTCGCTTTAAATTGACCATTTTTGACATACAATTTCCGACTTGTCTTCTGTTATTATAGATTATGTATTTGAAGTAAGCGAATGATAGATAGAAAAGAGTTTAACAGAAAACAATAAAAGAGATGCATTGGAAATCTTTAAATACCGCCAAGGATTAGGGATATTTTATGGATGCACATGTATTTATTAATTTTTTTTTAAAAACAACAACAAAAAAATGAAATTTAAGCGACACATACATTATATTTAGAAAAAAATCTCTATTTAGATTCTTTTTATATGATAAATTTAGTAATGCAAACATTTTTACAAAGGTTAACGGTGGTCAGGTTAACGGATACACAAAATTAGAGATATGACGTAAAAATGTTCTGCATGTTTTGGAAACGGCTACAAATGGAAAAGAAAAGAAATATTTCATGATCAAAAAATTTTATCATCAACCAATAATTTACTCAAATGTAATTGAAACTTATCTAATACATTAGAAGATTGCGTGCAGATATTTAATAGAACTCACGATAAAAACTTATTCTTCACAACATTTAAAAAATAAAATTATAGGATACATTCGCTTTATTCCATTTTTCTTTCATTCTTAACAATAGCTTTTTAGATTCATCGCTTAGCCCCATCCCTGCAGTATAACAACAAGGAAAACCTTTTGCGATGTCTCAATTGTGTATTTGTCCAATAGTTTAATGTCACGAAAAGCGTAACTTTATGCAGAATCTTATGCTAATTCATTCAATTCACATAGTAATACTTTAAAATCTTCTCGATAAACACGCACTTGCATTAAAAAACACCATTAAGTGAATAAAGAACTCTTTAAGTCAGCTATTACACGATTAGTCATTAGTCAAATAACTATGATTTTTACGCGTTAATTATATTAATTACTTATTATCTTATGAACTTGCTAAGTTCTCTTTCCGTTGTTTGTTAAAATATAGCTAATTTATGTCGGGTGTTTAGCAAATAAGACTCCGATTTCCAAATGAAATTTCTCGAAAACAAAGATCGGTAGAATTATGCGGTAAACGATTTTTTATTTAGGTACGCTGTAAAGATGTTATACAGAAGTTTCGATCGACGAATATTTTGAAAAGACTGTTTTCTCATTGCAAAGAATACTTGACTTGACATTTTTCTGGTTTTAGATTGCTTGCAGAGAGCAATTAATCCGACGCTTAGGGACATATTTTAATGATTCTTCGAAGTAATTTTTTTTTAATTTCGAAATTTCAAAAATTTAACTCCAAAAATTCTTAAAATATAGCACCGTACGCTGAAAAACTATAAGTCAATCTAAAAAAAGTGTAAAATACAGAATTCTTTGCAATCAGAACACAATGTTTTCAAAATATTTACCATTCGAAACTCCTGTAAAGCATTTTTACAGATTATCTAATAAACAAACCGATTACCGCGTAATTCTATGAATTCTTATTTTCAGAAATTTAATTTTGAAATCAGGCCTTATTTGCTGGACATCCTGTATCTAATGTAGCTATTTCTATATATGTAGTTTTTTTTCAAATGTAGTCATTTGTAACCTTAAACATTAAACATACATGAATTTTAAGAATTGTGATAAGGAATAAATTTAATTTTCTCATTGAAAAACAAAAATTGGCATTATTGTATATTAATAAAAAAGCACGTTTAGCAAAAATTGAAAACAAACTCTTACACAGCACTGTTTTTGCCAACTGCAAGTTAAAAATTGATTTAATAATATTTTCAGTATGCATTTTATTGTCAAAATTAGGAATTAAAGCTTCAATATTATTTTGATAGCATTTTAGAATACTACATTGGATATATTGCGAAAACGCAACACATAGAATTTAAGCTCTTCACTGCCCGAATTTCCTATTTAAAAAATTATTTAAAATCGATATATCGGTCTAATAATGAGTAAAATAGGAAAAAATACAAATTTCAACAACAATTTCATATTTTATGGCATGTACCCTACATACACTATTAGGGTTTTTAAACATTATGTTGCTGCATTCTACAGTTAAATGGGATTTAATTAATTAACTATTTCTGCTTAATACTCTGCAACTTTACTATTATTTTCAACATAATCTAACTGATTGGTAAAGTAATGATACGAATTGAAAATTTCCAACTGAGTGAAAAATTGACCAGGCTGGGAATCGAACCCAGATACTTGGCTTACAAGGCCTATGCTTTATCTGTTAATCTACCTGGGCGATATCTACGTACCCATCGTTATATGGAGTTCCATTACCTGCGGTCTATTCTGTTGAGCTATCTAAATGACAGACCAGATGTTATGACTAATAAGGCTATCTGAGCGAAACATACCAGCTGGCTATCACCCAGGTAGATTAACAGATAAAGCATAGGCCTTGTAAGCCAAGTATCTGGGTTCGACTCCCAGCCTGGTCAATTTTTCGCTCAGTTGGAAATTTTCAATTCGTACTCTGCAACTTTCTTCACTTAAATATTTTGAAGTATTCAGTAAAAAATTTAAAAAAGTAAATTTTGCTTTAGTACCTTGATCCATTTTTCTTTTTTTTTTAAGAACAAATTCTAATTCTTTTTGTGAAATGCACCCAATTGGCATGGTCAAAATACCTGTTATTCTATTTTTTAGACTGTTCTTCGTCAGTTACTGCAATAAATTATACTGACCAAATTTATGGCACATAATGAAAATTATAGTGTTTTTAGGTATGTGCCTGGTGTGGCGCATGATGGAGTGAAGGGTTAATGCTGATCCTAAAACTGATCCAGTTAATTCTGGGGCAGACAGCATACACTGCCCAATATAGCAAATATTCATTAATTAATAAAATACAAAAATATGCGTTGTATATACAGTCGAGTCTCTCTATAACAAAACTCCATGCATCGAATTTCTCTATATAACGAATTTTTACTAGGAACGGTCCCCTTTTCGCATGATTTCATTAAAAACAGTCTCTATATAGCGAAATACCTATCTCCGTATAACGAATTTTTTCATAAATGGCCTTAATTTATTTAGTTTTAAAAAGCTTCGAAATCATATGGAATCAATTTTCCATCACTTATTTTTAATTTATCGTCAGTGCTGAGGTTTTTTTAAAAATACATATATTACTTCTCTCCCTGTTCTTTAAATCCACTGAATTCATCCCGCCTCCCTCGCACCTTTCCACATCATTCTCAAAACAGTGTCAATCGGATTGATACACATCTAAGAGAGGAATCAATGAGAGGCACATAAGAGAGGTTTTCAAATGGACGAAAAAGTTAACTACAATTTTTCATTCCTTGGTAAATTCTAAACCTTTTTTTTTTTTTTTTTTTTTTTTTTTTTGAGAGCGTAACAATTTAAAAATTAAAACAACAAAAAATTACAGATTTCTTCGTCTGAAATTAATGCAAGTCTTCTTTATTTGAATTTCCTTAATCTTTCAAATAAATGTCTGTTCTCTTTTTTGAAACAGCTTAAATAATTAAAAAATAAAATGTTAGGTTAATATTTACTTTTAAACATTTCAAATTCTTAATTCAAAAGATCAAAAATAGCATTTGTTCAAATTTTTACACATTAAATACGATTTTTAACATCATTCTCTATACATCGAATTTCTCTATATAGCGAATTTTTTACTGCAACGGTGGATTTCGTTATATAGAGACTCGACTGGATATATATATATATATATATATATATATATATATGTGTGTGTGTATTACCATTAATTATATACGATTAAATACGATTTTTAACATAATTCTCTATACATCGAATTTCTCTATATAACAAATTTTTTACTGCAACGGTGGATTTCGTTATATAGAGACTTGACTGTATATATATACATATATTTCCACGTTATTATATGACCTAGGGATGTTCGGAATAAAATTTGGCCAAGAAATTAGAACTAACCCAAACTTCAAATAAGATTATGTATTTTTCTTTCTCTAAAAATGAATTACTTATCTGCAAATTTATTTTAAAAAAAAGCAAATGAAATAAAATTTTATTACTTTATTTAAATTTTCAAAAGTACATTTGAAAAGCAGAAAATGAATTACTTTTTACTGCATATACATGCTATTTACAATCTCGAAAATAGAGTACATTAGATAATTTTAAAATTCCTCAACGCTTTCATCTAACTTTAAATGTTCAGATTATGTTAAACAGGAGGCATGATTTCCTTTTAAAGGTGCAATTTTGAATTTAATAGTAGAAGTTTTTAACAGCATCAGCATAAGATAGTTCCCTGCTTCATAATTTTAAGAGCCTTGTGGAGCTTGAAAGTTTAATAGGAATTTGCATGTTAAGTTCAAAGGAATTTTTAAATTATTCGCTGTGTAAACGTAGAAGTGCTTCAGCATTAAAGAATTAATATGGAAGTTTCTTTGTAGTTTGATAATGAAGGATAGGCAGAAAAAACCTTAATAATAGGGTATTTCTAATTTGAATAATAAAAGAAATATAATATTGTCGCTCACCTTTGTATTAAAAAAAGGGTAAATCATTTCAATTTAAAATGGGGTTTTTTTATGATTTAGAATTGTATATTGATGTTTCATTGGCTAAAGGTAGATTTCAATATAATAGAAGTAGTTAAAACACTCATTTTATAGTTTTAATGCTTGGCATATATTAATTTTTTTTCGGAGGGAAAATTCTTTTTAATTTAAAATTAAATTTTTAAGATTTTGAAATCAAACCACTTTTTCTGCGACATAAGATAAATTTATATATTATAGAACTAGTTTAAATAATCGTTTTATATTTAAAATACTTTGCGGTACATTAACATACATTATTTTTAAAATGTTCTTGATATTAATGAAAAATGTAAGAACTATAGGATGTTAAAACATTTTATAGACGTTGTTATTTCTGACGGCAAATGTTAAACTGTTATGCATAATGATTTTATTAGAGATTAAATAAGTATTTGATATAAAATGAATTCAAATAAAAAAACTGATATTCTATTAAATGATATCATTAATGTAAAATTTTGTGAGGTAATTTTATAATATAGTTGAATATAAATTACTTACCTTGTTATCTTTTATATATTACTCAGTTTCTGAACCTGAAATAAAAAAAGATATAAATATTGAAACTAAATGAAAGATATGCACATTTTTTTTTAAATATCAGCAACCATTATACCCTTTAACCGTCCGAAGGTTTCACATATTATAAAAGAATACTTGTAAATCCCAGAATATATGTATTTTTTAATCACAATTTGATGCTATAATATCTTAATATCATTTTTTTTCTATATATGGTTCAAAATACAATTATTTTTAAATCATTTTTGTCTAGAGCCATTTTAACTTGATTTCGTGAAACGGAAAAATCCGGGGAAGCCGGTTAAAGGGTTAATAATATACTGTCCGTTAGTAAATGATTTTACAACCAAGTCAAGTAGACATTCATTCACAAATTACGTATCAATAAGCCATTCACAAATATGTCAACTGGATCAAACTTATGCCTCTAGACACATAACAAGATGCATAACAATAATACATGTTATGTTACAAATATGCAATGGCCTATCCAACATTGAATATGAGATGTTACTGTAAAATATCCCATTACTTTCTAAATCATTTTTACACGATATGAACATAGTTTAAATACTTCTAACATGATGTTGTAGTCAAATAACGTAAATAATGTGAATATATTTTTGTTTCAGTGATTTTGTGTTATTTCATGCAGAATTTTTTTAAGCATTTGAAATATTCTTACAATTATTGTCAGGTTGCACATATTCTGGTAACACTGGTCAAAATTTCTTTCCCTAAATCACATAAAAAATACATAAAATACTTTATAAATAGTTTATTTAAAAAAAAAAGCATTTAAAATCAGCTATTTGTTAAAGTAAAAATTACACTAATATAAAATGAAACAAATTATGTTAAGCGTTTCAGACTATTACTTCAGAGCCCACTCGAATTGCTCAAATAAGCCGGATGATACTGTTAACTCCACTGGGGCGTTCTTTTTAAATATTTCGCTCAAATTTAATATTTATATATGTTTTTTTGCATAGGATAGCTGATGGCGATCAATAACGGGGCTAGGTTTTAATTTATCGATTTTGGTTGTATTTTTTTAGATAGTTTCTATTGCAGAATTGGTTCCAACTGGTTTCAAAAGTTACAGTAATTTTTTTAGAAAAATCTGACCCCTCCCCCCCCAAAAAAAAAACTAGCCCGGGTAAGGTCATTCTCACTTAATCTATGCAAAAAAAAATATCATGCAAAAAATTAAAGTTTTTTCAGATATTTGAAAATAACGCCCCTATACATTTCACACCATCAACCGAGTCTTTTTGAGTGACTAGTCTGGGCTCTTAACAAAACAAACGTGAAACAAAAAACAAACAAATTATTTTCGCATGTTCACTTTTAACATATGCGTTACAGACTTGCGTTTTTTCTAAGAATCAGTTGATAATTTTGCATCTTACTGATTTTAAATGTAAAGTCCTCATCATGGCAGGTAATCTTTACAACATTTCCAACTTTTGAAGGTACATCAAATTCCTCTACTTCTACTTCTGTGAGACATTGAGAACAAGATTTTGATGATTACTTAAAGACTATAAAATATAACACCTAACTCACATAAACTAACACATCAGAAGATATGCTTTAATAGTACGAATTAAAACAAAAATGCATTTTTCAAGCAACGGCATCTTTTAAAAATCCTCTTGGCATAACATAGTAAAACAAAATTAATGTCAGTATTCAGATTGAAGCTGGTATATTAACTCGTTAACTCAAAATTTGACACTTTTTTTTAATTCCTCGACAGCAGAATTTTCTACATAGCAGTTTTGAGTTATTTAATCGCTCAAAATTTGAGATTGGATAATGAGAAAATTTCCGTTCTGGTGTTGAAATTTAAAAGTTTTCTTTGATAATACATATCTAGAAACAGATCACTTGGCGGTAGATAAGCCGCCATGCAAAGTCTCCATGCTAAGCCACCATTTGGTTTCAAATCCAAACCAAATTGTAAATTCAAACCAAAAGTCTTATTCTTTCTGAACATTTTGATATAATTACACTCACTTCCAAAAGTTAAGCACAGAGATGTAAAATGCAAAAAAAAAAAAAAAAAAAAAAAATCAACAAATACTGCTTTGATTGACACAAACTTCGGCAGGAAAGTAGCATATACATTTATGCATAAAACAAAATCAATAATTATATACAGAAATGAAAACAATATTAAATTTTTATAAGTAATGAGATAATGACATACTGGATACTTAAACATAATCATGTATAAAGTGAAAATAAACAGCATAAAATGAAAAAAAAGACATTAATAGGGTATGTGATCCTCCCTCATCTATATACAAAGTTTACTCCCTGTGACCATACTTTCAATTAGGTAGTCAACCACCGCAGAATTAATCAATCGTCATTTTTCTTGTAGTGCGATTTCCAGCTCAATAAGAGTGTCTGGAGGTGAGAAACGTAAACACACAGCACGGCCGAGAGCATCTCAAATATTTTCAATGGGATTAAGATTGAGAGAAAGTGCTAGCCATGCCATACGCGCAGGTAGTCATCAACGATGCCAGCTGTATGGAGACGTGCGTTATCGTCCATTAAAACAAAAGTATGGTCAACTGCTACAGCGTATAATCGCACAATGTGTTCTAGGACTTCATCTCGATACCGAACAGCCATCACAGAACCCAGTTTAAAGATGTGCAGGTCGGTGCGGTAACCTAATGAAATCCCTGCCCACACCATAATGCTTCCGCCTCGGAATGCGTGATGTTCGGTGATGTTTTGGGGCTGATTGCGTGTTTTTTGTTCACGCCATATCCTTTTATGCTTGTCATCTGGCTGCAGAGCAAATATTGACTCATCAGTAAACATGACATTGCCCCAGTCACACACAGTCCAATTGACATGTTCCCGCTACCCCTTTAATCGTGCCCCTCTTGATTGGACGGATAGACGAACACAAACTCAAGGTGCCCGACCGTACAGTCCACTCATATGTAATCTTTGGCGTACAGTAGCTGCAGATATCGCCTTACCAATGGACGCTGTATCCATAGATGTCACACGTGTGTAGATCGCTCTGCGATTCCGCTTGGCTACAATAGCAATATATCGATCTTCCGCGGAGGATGTAACCTTTGAGCGACCGACAACGGGCTTTCAGTAAACTGTCTGTGTGGTTTGGATTTGTTTCCATAAACGTGAAAATACAGAATGATGAACGCCGAAGAAAAAGACAACATCTGTGATCGACTGTCTAGCTTCAAGGCGCCCCACAGCACGCCAGCGCTAAGAATCTTCCATTCGTCTTCTGGAAGTCATAAAAACACGTATGCCTTCAAAACAAATTGTGCGAAAGTTTTAAATATCTTCTATCAGCACTTACAATCAACTTCTGTAACCCTTCATAATGCTGGCTTCTTATAAAACTGCCCTTTTTGCATATTTCTTGACATGAAAGCGCGATTAGCTGTTACCTAACATATTTGCATACTTCCATCTACCTCTGAAGCGATTTTCATCCTCTTCAATTCTTCGTGCTTAACTTTTGGAAGTGAGTGTAGTACCTTGAGATTCCTTTTCAAACAAAATTTATGGCTTTTTAAATTAAGTCTGCCAGAACTAAAATGGCGTTTCTGAATCCTTGTGAATTAACTGCCGTTATTGTTCTTAAAATGACATTTTGGGCATCACGGACAGAATATCTCAAAAACTTCTGAATATATTTTTAGAAATTTTTCGTATGATATGATTTATGTTAAATTGCAAAAACTGAATCTAAAATTTCTTTTTATCTAACTAAAGTTAGAATACGAAACTAAATGGTAATCAGTATGATCATAGACCATTTTTATTTTTTATTTTTTTTATATTCAGAGTTTTTATATTCCAAATTTATTTATATTCAGAGCAATTATTACTTTATCAAGTATATATAAAGAGGCACCAAAAATTCTATTCTAAACGCAAAATGTATTCTGTAAATATGCGCGTCAGTTTTCATGCCAGTTTTCTGACAAATGTTTGGCAATTTCAAACTACTTATAAATATTAATTCTTCAACTAGAAATTTTAAAAGTATAAAAGGAAAAAAAAAAAAACAAACATATATCTTTAATTAGTCAAATAATTGTATTTTAAAATCACCATAGTATGTTTTAATATATTAAATTTCGAAAATGATAATTTCTTTTTCACTTTCAAATGTTAAGTGTCATGAGACTTCTTAAGTTGATATTGAAACTCTTTTGAATACAAAAAAGAGAGGAGATAGAAGTGTCTGTAGAGGAAATATACATTATATTCATCTAAACAGAACTGAAGATCAAGAATTTCAGTGTTGAAGAACTGTTGAAGATGTGCACTCGAGTGTTTCCTGAAGTTGTTGGAGATTGTAACCAGTTGTTAAAAGATGGTATAGTTAGTCAACAAAGTGTACTTGATGCAAGAATATTTTCTACAAACATTGTTTCAAACTTTTCGCCACGGTTCAAATTAAAATATTTATATTAAAAGCAAATGATTTGTAAATTAAAAAAAGTTTACTTCTCTCTATGTGAATTTTTTAATATAACATTTGAAGAATATTTTTTTCTTTAAATCTTTTAAAGGAGTTTGTTTTATATGATATTTTATCTGCTGCTCTGTTAGATAACAATAATATTCAAAATTACAATTGGCAAGATAATAACTTGAAATAACAAACTGTAAAGTGTAACTATTTTAGTTATATTTTCCATCACAAAGTAACGATAAAAAACACCGTATTCGACAAATCAACAGCAGTATTTGTATATCGTTCAAAGAGTTTGTTGTGCATATCGCGTCATGTATGAAAGCGCCGAAGAATGACGTTAAGCCGCTGTTGTTGAACATGTTATTGCATCTTGAAGACGACAGTACTCATGGTTATTATATATATTTTTCATGAACATTGGAAGAAATATTTGACGTGCAGCCAATGTAATTGAAATGTCTTACGACTACTTTTATAATTTGCAAATACTGCTGTTGATGTGTCAAATATTTTTTTTCCACAAGCTGTGACGTCATATTTTGTTTTTCTTATTTTTTTCATAAACAGTGGATCCTACAGGTGCAGTTCTTTGGTCATTTTTCATGTACTTCAAATGAAAAATGTGTTTCTTCAGAGTTTGGGCGCTATTTTGAGGACACCCTGTATAATGATAAAAAAGAGTACAATTGATTCGCTCTGTTAAGATTTCTTTTTTAAAATAAATTTCTATTTGGACTATCTTCTTACATTCTAATTAAAAGAGTCGGAATTATAGATATCCCATTACAAATTAATGTTGTTATTAAAACTTCAGCTACTTTTATTAGTGTAAATTTTAATAAAATATGCACTAATTTTATAAATTATTTTAAAAATAGAGGTTTTTTTGTGTAAAAAAGCTAATAAATTATTATTTAAATTATTAGAATTGAAAAATGCAAAGAAAATATAACGAATAATTAATTTGGCGACATTTATTCATCAACACGGAAAATTTTGAAAAGATAGCAATAAAGTATATTTCAAACATCAAACTCAAAATCGCTTTAACTGAAATAAATAAAAATTTTAGAAAATATTTTGGAAATCTGAATATATTTTTGCCGTTTATCACTACTTGTCATTTTGATTTTTTCCATCTTGCCATATAAATGCATGTCTTAAGAAAAAAAGGATATATTTTTCCGGGGAGAAAAAAAAAACTTTAAAAAGAAGATAAATTTTTATCCTAAGAAATAATAAAAACAAGCGGAAGATCTCGTAAATTTGATATATTAATCTGTGGCTGGCAAATTTTGACATATTTTGAATAAAACTTGATTGCAATGAATATTTATAACTAAACTTAATGTCCGTTAAGTTAAAGTTCTTAATAATTTTTGCTGACGTCGAGCTGTTTTTCACAACTTCGATTTTTATGAGCAGACTTAATATATATATATCATTCTAAAATGTTGAACGGATTTAATAGTCCTTTTAAAGTTGGTAAGAGTAAAAGAGCCAAGGTTTCTACAATTTTTCCCGTCAATCAACTGCTGCTTAAAGCTTATTTATTTATTTTTTACAATTTAAATTGTTCATTTTATTAGAATAATTTTTAGAATATTTTTTTCTTGTTTTAGAAGTTATTTTCGATAATTTCACTATTTTTTTTTTAAATATTTGTAATTATAGTTTAGATATTTAAATGCTTTTGTAATTATGTAAACAAAGTGGAGCCTGTAGAATTTCGACGAAAGAAAGTGTTAAAGTAGGAATTGCTTCATTGATTAATAATAAAACTATTTATAATAAAATAAGTTACTGTAAAAAGTGCCGTTTACATTGTTTAGTCTAACTCTCAATTAAATCTTATTTTAACTTAATGTTAACAACATAATATTTCTTTAAAACACAATTGTCTAAATTATAGGAAAATGATTTTTCATATAGGTTAATAAACTCAAATTATTTTAAAGATTTGATGCGAATCATGTAAAAGCAGAGAAAACGCAACTAAGCTTTAAAATATTTTTTTGTAAAGATAAAGTGTTGTATCGTGTGTTAAAAAAAATTGCAGAAAACTAAAAATCAATCAAATGATAAATGAAAACAAAATTAAATCAACATTCACCAGGTTTCATAACAGAGGATATTGTTTTCAGAGCAAGTATTTTAACTTAATTTCTTAGGAGGAAATTCCAAGAAAAGGGTATAGTTATATATATTTTTTCCTACTTTTAAAAGAAATGGGGTACTTGTGTTGCCACAATTGTAAAATTGGTATTAAAAGATACAAAAAAATTAATCTCCCAGATATAAATTCATGTACTGTTTTTAAATAAATTGCATTAAAAAGTACATTTCCCCCATATATGACAGTGTAAAAATTGAAAATGTACGATATTAGAAGTATAAATTTTGCAGTAGCAGAAATTGCAAAAATTAAATTTCATTTCAAATTTCTGAATGTTGCCATTCGCAAAATGACGTATGCGTTACTCACAGATACGTGTGGCCTTTATAATATAGGTAGATAGGTAGCACCATAGTCATCATCAGGTCCATCAGTCTGTGGTTGAATTGCGAAGAAATTATTAAAACAAATAATTTGATATTTAATTGCAGAATTTTTTGAGTCATTTCGAATTTTAAAAAAAATTTGTTTGTTCTATTAAATCGTATCCAACGTAATTAATTCAGATGAAAGGTATGCTATATGAAAGGATTTTAAGTTGCTATGATGGTTACGTCCTGTTTAAGATGGAGTCATATTATTTCCGTATTGCTGAATTTAACATATTTAACTAGTAAATTCCATATTCATGCATTTTTGCATAATAGCGCGTTATCTATTACAACAACATCTAATTATTTATAAAACTAGTTAAAATAAAAAACACCTCATTTTCCATTTCTGACGTAGAATTTTTGACTTGTTTTGTTGTTTTATGTAAATGTCTTTTGAATTTAATGAACTTTTAAAAGTTGTGGAAAGTACAAGAATTCTAGAAACTCATATACTTCTAGAAAACTGATTTGTAATTAATATAATTTTTTCATGGCCCCATAAATTTTGCAAGAATGGGGGTAACTGGGAAAGGTTCGGGGGTAACTGCACCATGTAAGATTCATTTGCCACAACAGTTATAAACAATTATAACAGTCCTCACTCCCCTCTACACAGATAGGAACATAATGGAAATCTTTCAAGTGTTCCTTTAATTGAACTGTAAACGCTTCATACTTCATTTTCAACAGAACGTATGACGTAACAAAAAATAATAGCACATATAAATTGATGTTTTTTTTCCCACTGTCAACATATATAAGTAGATTTAAATTAGAACTCACTCTAAAATATTAGAAGTGCTTAACAGTCCTTTCAAAGTTAGAAATAATGAAAGATTCAAGCTTTCTGCAATTTTGGACATCAATCAATATTTTAATTTTATTACCAAGGCATGGTCTCTAATAAATCAAATTTGCAAAATAAATATTTAGACTTTCTTTAAAGGCTGTTTTAAGATCTTTGTCACTTAACAAGTTTTAAGAGTTTTCGTTAAATTTTTTTTTTAAACGTAAGTATGTGACATGCTATTTAGTAAGTACATTGTATTATGATTTTAAATTTAAGCATTTCTCCATTTCTAAGTAATCTTTAAAATTACTAGTAGTTTTAATCGTTGATTGAGGAAACTATTGAAGATTTCGACATCCTTTTAAACTTGTAAATGGTCTTGTAAGGCTTATTTTTTTTTTTTTTTTAACAAGTATGTATTTGGTTTTCAGTAATGGAGATAATGTATTGAAAGTCTTCTTGATTTAAGAAGGTGTCTTAAAATACCTTTGACAAATAGGTGATTTTAAAAGTTTATTAAAGATGTCATTTGTTTTGCTATACTTAGAAGTTTCTCAATATACTCTTTTGTAACTTTTGATTTCCATTGACATTTCGTTTTAAATTTAATTTTGATAATCACCTGTTAAAAGCAAACAAATTAGAAATCTAGTGTTATTGATAAATTCGTTAATATTTATTAATATAAAATTACATATGATCCATTTTGACGTATTCTAAAATTTTATTACAATGAATGCCTATCAATAAAAATAATTTATTTTAAGCTAAAACTAATATGTAAGTTCATTGAAAATGATGGCTTGTTGATCTATGTTTTGGTTTCATAAGTCTTCATGGAAACAGACAATATGAAGGCAAAAATTATTCAAATAAAAATATATTTTGTATTTAATGGAGAACAAAAAAAAAAATCATGGATGATGTTGTATTGTAGAAGGGTAAAATAAAACCAATCACAATATATATGTCAGATTAAATAGACTTTATGACTATTTATTCGCTTATAAAATTAAAGTGAAAGAATCTTTTTTTTTTTCGAAAATAACTTGCAAACACAAAAATACGGCCAAAAAGCCAGTTCTTTGTACATTTTTCATCTTTTATCTGAAACAAAGAAACTAAATTGCCAACATTTTCAAGAAATTTCACGAAAAACTTTTAAATTTAGATTAAATTATGAAAATGGAAATATTAAAAAAAAACTTGTGTTATAACATCTACAAGTTACTCATTTATTTATTTTTTAATAGCAAAATCGCTTCAATTAAAGCTGAAGGCAAATAACTAAAAAGAAAATAAAACAAACCTGTATTCTTTATGTACAAATCCAGATAACATTTGCTAGCAACGAACTTTTTTGATGTTTTAAAGTGCGATGATTTCTTAGTGAGATCTTCCTGTCGACTTTCATAATGCTTTCATAAGAATTGAGAATATAAATATGACTGAAACATTTAAAAGTATTTTTCAATTTAATCCTTTTTGAACGTTAAAATATCTGCAGTAAAGCAGTGGATTTAATTATCTTATTAAAGGTGTAACATATGGCCTAAACCATTTTATCTATCCACCAACATCTGTCTATGGTTAAGAACCATATAATAAGGAGCTACGTTTTCTTAAGAAATAAGTAAGAGACGTATTTTAAAATAGATTTAATGCATTGTGAATGAAGAATTCAACACGTAAAAGAAGTTTAAAGCTCAATATATACATGTATGTGTAAATTATTTCAATTATCATCCTAACTAAAGAATTTTCCATTATTCTATGCAATGGAATAATATTATGTTACCCTGTAAATTAATAACAAATAGTCTTTGCACCACAGATGTGTACACAATGTCTATTTTAGTATATACTTGAGAGATGCATATAAATTTTATTATATTCGAAAATATGTGACATCCATAAAATGCCAGTAAAGTAGATTTTGCTCTGTTATATGCGGACAGACAGGTGGAGAGAATGATGGCTACAGGTGCTACATTTTTACATAACTACGAACGCAATTATAAAAGGTGACTTAGATATCGAACACAATTCTACAGGGGCTTAATTTGAACATTTATAACTGTGTTGAAATTTGAACTTTCAGCTATTGCCTTTCGTTTAAAATTAACAAAAGAATTTTATTTTTGTATAATATTTTTTAATAGCACTGTAAAATTGAAATATTTATATTTAATCACCCTGTATAGGGGGCCAAACGTGACAGCTGCTTATGGTAGACGTTTAATTGTAAAAAATGCAGATCGTATAGTAGCATTGGCTAAAAACTATGTACTTTCAGGAATATCATACTTAGTACTTTCCTCCGCATGGGACATATTAAAAAGTTTATTTGTCGAGCATTTATGAAATTTTTTTTTTGAATAATCACTAATATATCAATGAAATCTGGAGTTATCTTGGAGTAGTCCATTGCATATTTGATTAATTAATTGAAGTGGACTGTGCTTTTAAATATATATTTTTTTTCTTGGTGGTGGTTTTTACTTATTACGTATTTAGCCATATTTACAGTTATATTCTGTATATAAATTATTGTTTTATCCATATATCAAATCAATTAATTTAATTATTGTTTGCTTTCTCAAAATATTACAAATGTCAATTGCTTACAAAATGTGTTTTGGGATATAAATTAAGTATATTTCGATATTATACCCACCAAGTTTAAATGCGTGTTTGTTTAATACAAAAGAAAGCTTGGGTTGGCTTGTAATAATCCATTGTATATTTGGCCGATTAAATGTACTGTGCTTAAGTATAAAATTCGCTTTTCTTGTGGTTCATTATTGTTCATCAGATATTTAAATAATTTTGAAGTTATAAAATGTATACGCATATTTGTATAAATCAAATATATATAAATTTTCAATTGTTATTTTTAATTTCGAAATAACAAAATAATCTTACTTTTTTTCCGTTGAATATTCCTGTAAATTTGGAATATTCATTTTTAATCCCTCCGTATAGTCAAATCTGACAATACGCTATAGTAGACGTTTAATTGTTAAAATTACGGATCGTATTATATAAAAAAAGCACATTCAGCAGATTCATCTACATTTAATACATTGAAAAGTTAATTAGTTGATCTTTACTAATTTTTAATTAGAATATCGGTCACAAATATAAATCTTTATAAAAAATAATTATTTGGCATTGTTTTAATTTCATTAATCAATGTTAATTTTATTAAAATACATAATTTATTTATTTACCATCTCCACCCTACATTTAAAGCATATGATTATAAGAATTATCCAGTTTCAGCATGTAAAATATATTTTATTTAAAGTATATACTAATTTAAAAGCAATTTTCCATTAAATATTTATTATTTTAGTATTTTTATGTATAGTATTTTTAGATGATACTTTAATAATAACATTTGAGATAAATATTTAATCACCCTGTTAAAAGGTAACGTTTTGAGTAATTTCGTCGAATAAAAGGTATTTCCCTGGAGTTTGTAAATGCTCATCAATGCAGAGCAACACGCAAACAACCTTTTGATTATGATAAATAAACAGGCTTTCGTGAGAGCATTACCATCATGCTTTGTTTTCTGTATTTACCTCAAAGAGATGAAAAGACAATAACATTATTTATTTTAAAGTAAAACAAAATTATTACAAAATTATATTAGTATATTAGATGAAATAGATTCAGAAAATTATATCAGTGTATATAAACAAAAGAAAGCAATTTAATAACTGCAATATTTACTTTAGGTTTTCTTTCAAAAATCGATTTTAAATGTCTGGTATTATATATCTAGAATAATAACGAGTATCAGATTTCAACATATATATTTTTTTATTTATGAAGCTATTATTAATATAATATTTTACTTAGGAAAATGTGTTTACTATATACTACAATTAGTTTCAAACATCAATTTCATGAAAAAATGTATTTTTATTTAAATATCTTCTTCATGCATTAAGAAAATTACCAATGGTTTAAGCTTATAATGTATTCACAGAAGCAGAATTTTTGGCTCTATACAGAAAGAAGCTATTAGATGCCAACTGGATTTATGTGTTGTTGTTATTCATACGTAATAGTAGATTAATATGACCACATAGTATTTTATCGTTCATTTCAATGTTACCTTACAAAACACTCTATTATTTTAAAAAGAGTACTATAGAAAGACGGTTGTCTTGTACCGAACTGAATTTGTTACATATTCTTATGGTAGTAATCGTTATTAACTTGTGATTCAAGGGAATAATTGTTATTTTGATATGGCAAGTTTTTTTTTCCTTTTCCCTTTTTTTCAGTTACTGAATTGGGAAATTTGGAATTCATACAGTGGTATCAAAATATTGAAGAACTGAATTCTAGTGAATTTTTTTTATATTTAATTAATAATAATTAAATTTATTTATTTTTACTTTACATTAGATGCCATTCAAGTAGCAACAAATGTTTGATTGTAAACATAATAAAGCTTCGTCTTTATTCAATGTATTTCTTGTTTATGCCAAGTAACATTTTCTATAAATGAATTTATTGAGTAAAATAGAAAAAAAAAGAAATTATCTTCGAAAAAAATACTTCCAAAACTGTTGTTCTACAAAAGTTTACTTCAAAAATGTATTTAAAAAAGTAGTTTCAAAATTAAAAATAAAAGCATTTAAACAAAGGAAACGGCATTAAATCGTTTGTATTTTTTATTTATTTACAACGTCTATTAAAGTTTTAGCTTGAAAAACGGATAATCTTATCATTTACTTTAAGTAAATAAATAAATAAATAAATAAATAAATAGCATATTCGGCGCTAACTCGCGCGATCGAGGCGCGATTGAGTAAGCCATCTTTCGGCGTTTTCACATTAATTCATTTCAATACCTATCACTCAGATAATGGAATATGAAATGTAATAATATATTCGTCACTTGGATTGTTGAAATCTGATTCCATCAAATTCCTTCATTTTATTCTGCAAGTTTGTCGGTTGAATGGCACGTTACATTTCAAAGATGTTTTGATTTTTCTGCTTAGTTTAATGTTGTAAAACTAAATATAACTTATATGTAAATTAAAATAAAACTCTTTATTTCTTGCTTTTGATACAAATTTAAAATAGTTTTTAATGCTTACTTTCATTGCGTCTAGTGACAGTTTAACACATAGTAAAAAAAAAGCTTTTTGAAGAATGGATAGTTTTAAGATATCAACAGATCGCTTTCATCAACAGATGTTTTCAGTTCTCATTAAACTTTTCGAAACTGGCGTGTCTTACACCAAATTTTAATCAATTGATGTATCTTTTTTTATAAAATTACCTCCACTTATTTCATAATATTCTTTTTTCAATAATTCAAATATTTCTTCTCTTTATTTTCGGTACGGAAAATAAATTCTATACGTACCTCTTCAAGGTTCATATGTGAACACATACTCCCGAATGAATTAAGAAATATACATTAGTTCCAAATCATTGACAAACCAATCAATTAATACGTTCGTATCCATAATTTTTTTTTCAGATATCTATGATTCATAAAATAATGCACAACAATGTAAAAGTGCGTATGGTACGTGGCTTATTGAATCTTGATTCCAGGAAAATGCATCATACTTTATAGATTTATCGACTCATGTGACATGTTACATTTTAAAGCAGATTTAAATATGTATTCTGAGTTTAATTATACCATCAACGAGCATAATTCATTCGTAAGTTATGATAAAAATACATACTACTACTCAGATCAAAAAGTCCTAAATCGTTGCTCATACTTACAACTGTAAAAGTTTTAATTTTTAAAGTGGCTTTTATTCCAGATTAAAAAATAAAATAAGTAAAGAATATATTTTGAATAGTTGACTTCACTTTATTAAAGGAAGTATTCAAATTACACGTATAAAATATGAAATAAATGTCTTTGGTAATTTCTGAGAAACGGTCCATAAATTTAACGTGATAGGTAAAGAAACTTCAAACTGCCCTGAAGATAAATGTTTGTTAATAACATTAAAAAAAATATGTAGTTGTGTATGACAAATTCTCTAAAAATATCTAAGACAGTAACAAATCTCCTTTTATGAATATTAGTTGCCTTAGAAATTTCGTTAAGATTAGTTTAGAGTAACCGAGTTAGACGAAAAGGAATGGAACAGTCGAAATTCAAAGTCTTAGTTAAAACTCATTTATTAAATACATTTGCTTTGAATATTTGTGAAGCGTTTTGTTTGAAAATATTAACTCAGTTAAAGAGAACTGGAAATCACTTCTTGTAAATCAAACATGTCAATTTCGATTATTACAAGATTTCTCAATGCTACTCTGAGGTGACGATACATGAGCATTAGATAAAAAACCTTTTAACTCTGCTTTTTTCAAAATGTTCATTTGCAATTTCACAGAAACTACTACATATTATTGTTTTCATAATTACCAGAATGTTACACAAATATAACTTATCAATTTGAAGTGAGATTTTATTACAAACAACTTTACAAAACCCAGTTAGAAGGAAGAAACGCGTAGGTTGAAATGCTAAGTCGGGGATACGATTCCTTTAACAAATTAAAGTGCTTTGAATATTTAAGATGTGTTCTATTCGAAAGGATTGACTTAGTTTTGCGAACTGGGAATTGCTTCTTTGTGTAATTCAAATAATTGTAAAAGAAATGTGTCTTTAAGCATATTTAATACTTTATTATAAATAATCTTTAGATTATTTATAGTGCTTTGCTAGTAATTAAGATAATATCAGTAATTATGGTGTTATTTAAACTACAATTTTGTTAAATATTTTCTGAAGAGACGCAAATACTTTTTCGGGAATGAAAACATTGAAACTTTATGTAGATATTCTTGCGTATGGAATTTAGTAATTTAGATAAAATTTTACAATGGTATAAAAGCCTTATTCAAATTAATTTTCTTTTTTATGTTGATGGAATTTTATAAATATATTTTCATGATTTCTAC
Source organism: Maratus speculifer (assembly GCA_964019185.1). Lineage (NCBI taxonomy): Eukaryota > Metazoa > Arthropoda > Arachnida > Araneae > Salticidae > Maratus > Maratus speculifer. The sequence continues at coordinate 154,622,483 of OZ025296.1, forward strand.
ATTGCAATAACTCTTTAAACAATAAAATTATGAAATTGTAAAATCATGGACGCTATATGATATTATGGAATTATGATGTGTTTAAGGTGCTCGTGACAATACTGGTTTTATAAAACTCGTTAAAAAGTTACATACTGCTACTAGCTTCATTTATATATTATTAAATTCTAAAAGATTTTAATACAATTAATGTAAATGTGTCATGGAAAAAATATTTTTAATTATGCTGATGTACATAAATTTTGCATATCTTCTTTGAAAAAAAATGCATGGTTTTCTGTTATTTAAAAGTGATTTTTTTCCATATTTAAATATAAAGAACTAAAGAATATATTTTTACACAGTTCACTTTATTTTAATAAAAACTATTTATATTATGTATTTAAATATCTTTACTATTTTCTGTGAAATGGTACATCAGTTAAAAGAGAAAAAACCCTCTCAACTGCCCTGAAGATAAATGGTCATTAATTGTGCAAAAATATATCGTTGCATATGACAAACTCTGTAAACTTATACACGACAATAACAAATATCCTTTTATGAATATTTGTTGGTTTTGAAATTGTGTTGTGGTTGGTTCAGAGAAACACAGTTAAAAGAAAGTAAACACAAAAATTGAAATGCTAAGTCTACGGTACAGCTCATTTAATAAATTAAAGTGCTTTGAATGTTTTAGAAGCATTCTCTTTGAATGGATTAACTTAGTTTTGACGAACTGGGAATTGTTTCTTTATGCATTTCGAATAATTGCTAAAGAAATGCTTCTTTAGACATATTTTAATACTTATTATAAGTAATCTAAATAGTGCTTTGCTAATACTTAAGAAAATACCAGCAATTAAAGAGTTATACAAATTACTTCAGTTTTGTTAAAGATTTTTTGAAGAGAAGCAAATACTTTTTCGGAAATGAAAAGTTTGAATCATTATATAGATATTCTTGCTTATGGAAATTAGTAATGCAGATAAAATTTTACAATGGTGGAAAAGACTTTCTTTAAATTAATTTTTATTCTGATGGAATTTTATGAATGTCTTTTCTAAATAGCTACATTGCAATAAATTGTTGTTGTAATATAATGATAATGGTTGAATGAATGATAAGGTAAATGGTTGTTAATAATGTAAAATTATATCGTTGCGCACGACAAACTCTCATAATATATGTACGAGAATAACAAATATTATTTTATGAATATTAGTTTGTTTTGAAATTGCGGTAAAATTGGTTCAGAGAAACCCAGTTAAAAGGAAAAAAGACAAAAGTTGAAATGCTCAGCCTGAGATACAACTCATTTAATAAATTAAAGTGCTTTGAATATTTTAGAAGCTTTCTGTTTAAAAAGACTTAGTTTACTTAGTTTTGACGAACTGAGAATTGTTTCTTTGTGCAAATCAAACAATTGTTAAAGAAATGCTTCTTTAAACAGATTTCAATATTTATTATAAGTAATCTAAGTAGTGCTTTGCTAATAATTAAGATGTTAAAAGTAATTTAGGAGTTATTTAAATTACTTCAGTATTGTTAAAGATTTTCTGAAGAGACGCAAATACTTTTTCGAAAATGAAAACTTTGAATCATTATGTAGATATTCTTGCCTATGGGAAATTAGTAATGTAGATAAAATTTTACAATGGTGGAAAGGACTCCTTTAAATTAATTTTCACTTTTATTCTAATGGAATTTTACAAATATCTTTTCTAAATAGCTGCTTTGCAATAAATGGTTGTTGTAATATAATTATAAATGTTGAACAGGATTCGTACGCTTCAAGGATCTTTTACCAGAATGTTTGTAAAATAATAATTGCCTTATTTAATGGAAAAAAATCTTATTTCTCCTCCTGAATCAGTCCTCCTCCATATCTCATTGACTTCGTTACAGATAAGATAGACAAAATTCCAATAGATCAAAAATCTGGTATTTATGAAATCCCCATCACTTTATCTAATAATCTTAAAAAAGTCTACATAGGCATGACTACGCGGAAACTTTTAATTAGAATTAAAGAGCATCGCAGAGATATAAAGCATTATAAACAGAATACTGCCCTTTCTCGCTTCTACTTGGCGAACAAGGGTTGCCATATTAATTTTGAGGAAGCCAAAATCATAGTTCCATGCAATAACCCAGTTCAAGGTAAAATAAGAGAATCCATCGAGCACAAGAAAATAAACCATGTAATGATAATTTATCCTACAATATACCAAAAATATGGCACAAAATCATAAAATCTTAAATTTTTTTATTTCCTTCCAATATTTTCATGTTTACTCACGTGTAAATGGCAACATTTTTTAAAATTTTATTTCATTTAGATTTTAATTTAGTAGAAATATTATATCTCTATCAAGATGCAAACGTAGTCCTTCCATTATCATATTTTCCTGAAGACGCCCGCAGAAGACGGCGCGAAACGTTGAAAGTTTTATTTTATTTTAATTGTACAAAAGTATATTAAAATTCCTGTTTTGTGCACCACTGAGCAATGTGTTATTATTACGAAAAAATCTGTTTTTAGGTTTAGCTCTCAATACTTTACGAATTTTCTGATGCCAAACCACCTAGAATTCCATGAATCTCCTGACGCGTACGAACCCTGTTGAATGAATAGTAAGATAAATGGTTATTAATAATGTAAAATTATATCGTTGCACACGACAAACTCTGTAAATATATGTACGAGAATAACAAATATTATTTTATGAAAATTAGTTTGTTTTGAAATTGCGTTAAAATTGGTTCAGAGAAACCCAGTTAGAAGAAAAGAAACGCAAAAGTTGAAATGCTAAGTCTGAGATACAACTCATTTAATAAATTAAAGTGCTTTGAATATTTGAGAAGCTTTCTGTTCGAAAAGATTAACTTAGTTTTGACGAATTGGGAATTGTTTCCTTGTGCAATTCAAACAATTGTTGACCCTTTTACCATCCAAGGGTTTTCATGTATTTTTTTAAATGCTTATAAATTGCAAGATATTTACATTTATTAATCACAGTTTGATGCTATAATATCTTTAATATCACTTCTTTCGAAGTATGATTCAAAATAACATTCTGTTTAAAATATTTTTGTATGCAGCCATTAAAGAAATGCTTTTTTAGATAGATTTTAATCCTTATTAAAAGTAATCTAAATATTTCTTTGATAATAATTAAGAAGTTACCTGTAATTCAGGAGTTATATATACTACTTCAGTTTTGTAAACGATTTTCTGAGGAAACGCAAATACTTTTCGGAAAAAAAAACTTTGAGCCTTTATGTAGATATTCTTGCCTATGGAAATTATTAATATAGATAAAATTTTACAATGGTGGAAAACGTTCCTTTATATTAATTTTCCCTTTCATGTGGATGAAATTTTATAAACATCTTTTCTAAATTTCAAGAATGTAATAACATTTTAAGTAACAAAATTCTAAAATTGTAAGATCATGGTTGCAGTATGTCATAATGATATTATGATTTACTTCAGAAGTTCTTGACAATCCTGGTTTTGTAGAACGCATAAAAAGTTACTTATTGCTACTAGCCTATTTTACATATTATAAAATTCTACAAGAATTTTATACAAAATATTTTACACGTGTCATGAAAAAAGATATAGTTGATTATGAGATTTTATATTTTTTAATATTTAATCAAAATCATTTTTATATTTAATGGAGTTTTAGATTTAATCTAAGAGTTCTTACATTTAATTGAAATAACAATAATAATTCTACAATATCTGTAAAAATATAATGAATAAGAGAACCTTTTGAAAATCTCCATTATAATAATTCGGACAAGCATAAAAATATCGAAAAATTGAAAGTTTAAAACCACAAATGTGTTATGTAATTTTAATTTTTTTTATTAGATGGAATCAGCAAATGCACTCCAAGTTCAAGATAGATTCATTTGAAACATAAGGTTAGGCAACATAGTGTTCTTTTGACACTATGGAAAATTATATTCGAAGAAATTTTGACAATATCGTGCGTACATGTTGATTATAAATAATTTGAACAGCGTTATATGCTTAATAAAGATGCTATTTTGATTATTTCAGTTTTATAGAATACTTCTCCGGTTTCGAAAAGGCGCTATGTCGAACCAGAACACATTAAATATTTTGAAATATATTATAGTATAGAAAATAACTGAAAGTATGATTCATTAAGAAAGGATGTGTCATAAAATAACTGAACTGGAATAGTAATTGAATTTTAAAACTTTCATTTCTGTCTTTTTAAATTTTCAACATTTACGGCATCTTTGTCTTTAAAATTAGACAAAAAGTCATATTTATGCAGCAAAAAATTGTCTTAATTAAGTATTTATTTAAATTCTTAATAGTTAAGTACAAAAAAATACAGAAGATATGTGTACAATTTTACTATTTCAATATTTTTGTTACTTTTACATTAAAGTACACATTTAAATGTTTTGTATTTTACATTAAAATCTAGTCTGCATTAATTAAAAAAAACGCATAAAAATATAAAAAAAACGCATAAAAATACAAACAACTTTTAAAGATTAAAGAATAATACTTTCTAGAAGCATACTTTTTAAAAGGATTATCTAAATTATTATGAAATAAGAATTATTTTCGTATAAAATTCTCATAATTTTTAGAGAACAGCACCGTTATCCGATTTTAATAGACATTATAAATATTCAAAATCTTAAATTACGTTATTAAAAATGAAGTTATTTTAAGTATTTCAATTTCGTCAAAGATATCCCAGGTGAGATTAAGAGAGTCTTTCGCAAATGTAATCTTTGAATCATTCTTAAGGCACTCTTGCGTACGGGAGCACTGAACTGAAATAACATATCAGTCTAATGTAAATATATGAATTTAAATAAACCTTAACTTTAATGTTGATTAAATTTTATAACATAAATTTCTGAGTAGTAAAGATCACTCTAGTGTTTTAGTATGTCATGATAGCATCATCAGATTTATATAATGTCAGCCTTAATACATGATCTTCGCCAGATTATTTCATAGTTTTATTTTATGATTAATATTTTTTTTTCAAGTAATGCTTTTTTTATGTATTGTACAGAATTTTTAATCACTTATCATCGGTTTCCAAAACAGACATTTTTGCCTATTGGAATCAGAAAAATTCTCGGATTAAATTTATGCAAAATTTACGGTAAAAATTTACGGTTGAGAATAATTAATCATGATTGGAATATGTATGCATGTATGTGGAACGGATAAATAATTATTGGTAAAAAATACGTTACCCGTATGGCGTACGGGCAAATCAGAGAAGCGGTCATAGAAAAAGTTCATTAAATTTTAGAACTTCCTTTTTGCACTGTTAAATAACTGTCTTTAAATGATGTGTTGTGTATTTTAAATTTAGAATCTTATTTTTGGATTAAAAAATAACAACAACAGAAAATGAGCATATTGTCTAAGGACTGAAGAAACAAAAAATATTTATTTTAATCCAGAGTACTTTTATTTTTTAAATTAAGCTCATTACCTCTGATTTGCTTTGAAATAAATATTATATGTTTTATTTCACTAAAAATAATATTCATTAATCATCAAAACAGTGTTAGAATATTACAAAAATATTATCAGATTAAGTAGTGTTTTTTATAACTTAAAAGTATTCCAAATGTTTTAGAAACATTCTGTTAAAAAGGATTAACTAACTTTTAATAAAAGAAAAATTATTCATCTATTTATTTCACGAAAGATTTAGAGAAGACCTTCTTTATGCCAATTTTTTTACATATTATAAATAATCTGAACAGTACGAAGTTAGTTTAAATAAGAAATAAGTTATTTTGACTATTTCAGTTTTGTTAAAGAATTCTCAAGTGGTTCTAAGTCGATATTTTCGAAATGGAAACGTCGAACCTTTCTAAAGTCATTCATTCATAGGAAAAGACTTAAGGAACAACGATTCAATGCCGACACATTCTTCTTTCATTAAATTAATCTTCTTTTATGTTCATTAAATTTTATAGCTTTTGTTTCTGAGCAGTAAAGACTAATCTTATTTTGATATATTATAAATAGTCTGAACAAGAGATTAACTTAAGTAATAAGTAAATTATTTTGACTATTTCAGTTTTATAAAAGTAGTGATAGTAGTACTTTGATTTATCAAAGTACTGATCCCACGTGATTCAAAGTCAGAATTTAGAAAATGGAAACATTTCTTAAGCCATTCATGCATATGAAAAGATTTAATGGTAGTAAGATTCAATGTCGACACATTCTTCTTCCATTAAATTAACTTTCTTTTATGTTGATTATATTTTATAACTTTAGTTTCTGAGCAGTAAAGGCCAATCTTACTTTGATATATTATAAATAATCTGACCAGCACATTGATTTAAGTAATAGGTAAGTAAATTTAACAATTTCAGTTTTTGCCAAATAGTTCCCAAATGTGACAAAATCGATCTTTCGGAAAAGGAAATGTCGAACCTTGACATTCATACACAGGAAAAGACTTAATGGAAATAAGATTCAATGTCGACACATTCTTCTTCCATTAAATTAACTTTCTTTTATGTTAATCAAATTTTATAACTTTGGTTTCTAAGCATTAAAGGCCAATCTTACTTTGATATATTATAAATAATCTGAACAACACATTAATTTAAGTAATAAGTAAGTTATTTTGACAATTTTAGTTTTGTCAAAAAGTTCTCAAGTGATTCAAAATCGATCTTTTGAAAATGGAAATCTCGAACATTTCTAAAGACATTATGCATAGGAAAAGACTTAATGAAAGTAAGATTCAATTTCGACACATTATTTTTCCGTTAAATTAAACTTCGTTTCTGTTGATTAAATTTTATAGCTTTTGTTTTTGAGCAGCAAGACCAATCGTACTTTGATATATTATAAATAGTCCGAATAACACATTAATTTAAGTAATAAGTAAGTTACTTTGACTATTTCAGTTTTATAAAAGTAGTGATACTAGTTCTTTGAATTATTAAAGTAATGATACCAAGTGATTCAAAGTCAGTATTTCGGAAATGGAAACGTCGAACATCACTTAAGACATTAACGTATATGAAACCTAATGAAAGTTAGATTCATTGCTGACACATGCTTCTTCCATTAAATCAACTTTCTTTTACATTGATTAAATTTTATAATTTTAGTTTCTGAGTAGAAAAGGCCAATCTGCCTTCGATATATTATAAATATCGAAGTAATTAAAAAGTAAGTTTAATATATAAAGTAATAAGTAAGTTAATTCGACTATTTCAGTTTTGTCAAATACTTCCTAAGTGCATGAAAGTCAATGTTTAGGAAACGGAAATGTCGAACCTTTCTAATTACATTCATGCATAGGAAAAGAATGGAAATAAGATTCAATGTCGACACATTCTTCTTCCCTTAACTTAATTTTCTTTTATGCTGATTAAATTTTATAACTTGGGTTTCTGAGCAGTATTCATGATTTCGTTAAATATATGCCTAAAAGTAATTCTTAAAAGTTAAAAAAAGGTAAAATAGATTATTCATTTATGATTATTACATGTCTTAGCAAAATACTACGGTATTTAGTACCCCTCATTTTAAGCGTTCAGCGGACTCTTAAATGTTTGCAAGTGCAGTTGCGTAAAATATATATATTTAGACTCCCACTTTATATAAATATGTCTTATATGTTATTAAAATGAGAAAATATTGCATTTTTAATTCTCTGGTATGAATTTGGACTATTTGAACTAAATTTGAAATACCGTTGTTTGCTTACATGCAATCATGAACATTAGTGCTAAGTTACTAGAGACTTTTTTTCGTTACGGCGATGATAGAAACCTAAAGAATAATGTTTACAGAAATTGTGCATTGCTCATTTTAGAAGATGCAACTGTTGAGTAGTGTACTCCAAAAATTTTATCAGTATCTATCTATGTCAAGTTATAGCATAATATGAAATTTGTGGACATTTGCAGCATTAGCTTTTGAGGTATAACAATTCAGGATATCATTCAAAAATGCAGCCTAGAAATGTTACATGATAGGCCATATACATTTTTTGAACATTTATTTATGCTAAGTCTAAACCAATGAAGACCAGGTGTTATGACCTACAAGGTTATCTGAGCGGAAAATGCTCACCGGTTGTCATCCCCACTTAGCTTAAACTATGAAGCATTGGCCTTATAAGCCAGTTATTTGGGTTCGATTCCCGACCTGGGCAATTTTTCGCTCAGTTGGAAATATTTAATTCGTATGATAACTTTGCAATTTTTCGCTCAGTTACAATCATTTAATTCGCCCTAGGTTTAGATACAATTCCTTTAATAAATTAATGTCTTTTGAAAGTTTGGGAACCTTTTTTTTAAAAAAAATTTTGAAAGCTTTAATTTAGTTTAGATGAACTGGGAATTGTTTATTTGTTCGGTTCAGTAATTCAGCGAGAGATGCTCCTTTATTCAGCTTTTATTACGATGCTCCATTATTCTATTACATATTATAAATAAACGGAATAATGTTTTACTAGTAATTAGAAATTAAGTTATTTTAATTACTTTGGTTTTATCGAGTTCTTTTCAGGACCGGCATAAATGTTCTTTCAGTAATCAAAATAATAAAACGTTTAAACATTCTCATGTAAAGAAATTCTTGGTGAAGTTTGAATCTTTGATGATGCAAAAGTCTTCCTTTAAACTAAACTTCACTATTATGTTGATTGAATTTTATTACTTTATATTAATTAATGTTACATTACAATATGTTAAAAATAAGTGAAATTCTCAAATGTATTCATCTTTGTCATGCAATATTATGATGATGCATGATGTTTTGCATTCAAGATAATCTTGACATAGCTTTTTTAAAATACAATAACAAGATAAATGGTGCTACAGAGCACAATTATAATACTATTAAATCTAAAATTCATAAAATAGTTTTATTTATAATAATAGAAATGTGTCACTAAATAAATTAGAACATATTGCTGCATACTTACACTGAAATATTTTGCGTTAGTTTTTATAATGAATGTAAATTACTTATTTCCAAGTATTATAGAAACTTTGCAAACCTTTCACAATTTTTTTTAAATAAAGGAAACCTTTAATTTTTTCAATAATCTCATTTTGGTAACACTGAACATTTTCACAACTCAAAGGTACTAGATAGGTTAAGGTAAGATAAATAATTCTAGATAGGCTAGAAAAAGTTTCGTTTGGAAAGTGATTTTATGGAAAATAACTGTTTAGCATAGTGGGATATATTCACAGTAATCTCGGTTAACATTATGTGAATTTTCTAACTAAAAATATTTTTAAATGAGCTAAAATTATAATAAAAAATAAGGTTATTTTGAATACTTCAAAAATTTCAGGGTTTCTATGTGAAACAAAGATGCTACTTCGGAGACAAAAATTTTATTTCTATATAAACATAATTCATTGGAAAATTCAGGAAAATATTATTAGAACTTCATAGGAAACTCAAATGTATAAAGATTAATTCTTTTAATAAATCAAAAATGTTTGAAATGATTGAGAAGAAAAAAAAAAATTGAAAATATTAACTAAGTCTTAACTAAAAATTATTTATACAGTTACTAAAAAAATAATAAACATAAACTGCACAAAATATGACTATTAATAACCGGATAGTTTCCATTTTAGACAATTTGTCAAATATTTAAAGATCATCTTGTCGGATTTTTGTGGAATTTAAGGATTATAAAGAAAATGTTTGAACTTATATTTATGAATGTCTACTTTTAAGCAGGACATTTAGGGGGGAGGGAGGTAGAGAAAAAAAAAATAATTGTATTTAAGATCACCTTGTAAAGTAATGCACGAAATAATCTATTTTTCCAAAATACAACTTTGTGAATACTTTACAACATTTCCACTTATTTTTGTAAGAATAACACGTATATTCATGAAGATATTTTTATAAAAAGTTCAAATTTTTTTTAATGTTTCAAGCTTATGTCATGCAGGGTTTTCAACCAAATTTAACACCAGTTGTAAAAAAAATTAGGAAAGTCTAGTAGAAAAAATATATTGTGATTTAGAATATAAAAATATCAAATATTTTATAAAATATAAGTATTTGTACAAAATAATTTTTACCTGCGCATGCGGAACAGATAACAAAGATTTTTTTTACACAACTTAACAGTCAAACATACATAGTGTACTTTTTTTTAGAAATGTCGTCAAATATCGTGAAAAATTCAGTAAAATATTAAAGGAAAGATTGAATTAATTTTACTTTAATTCTTCTTGGATAACAATTAGAATGAACTTATTCCATGATAAAACGGAAGTATTAAAAGCGAGGCATTTTTTACAAATGAACTAATGAAAATGAATAATATTCATTAAATACTATTTTTTCTAAAAGTTAGTTTATAAAAAATAACAATTAGTGTAAAATCCCTTACCACTCAGCTGGTTTTAGAGAGTAATTAAAAATCACCTCATTATATGGAATATATTTTTCTGAATTTTTACGCTATTTAATTGGATTTTTTAAAATTTTTCCATAGTGTTGACTATTTAATTATGCAAAATTATCGTTGTCTGTGCATGCGTAGATAAAAAATATTTCATACAACTACTCATATTTCATAAAATAATTAATATGTATATGTAATCTTATTACACTATATTCTTTTTACTACATTTTTCCAATCTTTCTAAAACTGGCATTAAATTTAGTTTAAAATTCTGCATGAAACGAACAATTGCTTCTTTTATAATCTTTCAGAACGTGTCTCATTTTCCGTGAATTAGCGTCGGTCAGCTAAACCCAATCACCTCTAACCACCACTTCAAAATCTTTCATTACTTATTTTATATATTTTTTTAAAATGGGAACATATCAACTTCGCTTTTTCCGCGAAGTAGCGGCCATCTGCAACACCCAATCATCTCCGACCACCATCTGGGTATCGATGTATTGCTACATTTCTAGTCATGTTACCGGGAATGCGTTCCCTTTCTCAGGAAAAAGTGGAGGTCTGCACAACTCAACCACCACATCTTGAAAAATCTTTCAAGATGGGCTACGACCACATTTTTCGTATATTACTGGCCGATAAGGATATGGATGCTGCCAATGATGTTTGACGTATTGCACGCGTAGGTCTACATGTATTTTGCTAATGGATATCTTAAACTTATTGAATTTAGATTTTAGATTTTTCCGGTGGTACCTTTCGTGAGCGAAGCTCAATCTAACATACAAAAAGATAAAAAGAAAGAAATTTTTAATGGGCCCGTTGCCATTTTGGGGTGGAAGCAGCATTGTCATAACAGCCAAATTACTAATTTTTTATGAACTGCAACGAAGTTGCACGACATCAAATATCTCATGTGAAAAAAAAAAAGATCGAAATTGAAACGAAATATTGTTTGAGGTGCATTGTTGTATGATTAATTTTCAAACTTCGTAATGATGGCATACATATAATCATAACACGATAAATTTTCTAATTAATCTTTTGTGATGGAAAGTTCTCCTTCTGACTGCCAACTTAAAAAAGAAAAGGGGTCATTATTAAGGAGATCCACCTCCATCTGCTTACAAATTTTTGAATTTTTTATCACTGACATGTGAAAATCGAATCTTTTTCTATACACATCAATTTGCGATATGTTGTATAAGGAACAAGTTTTTCATACCTATAATTTTACCTATTATAGCCATACGCATAGTTGATATATGGATCAAATAATTGGCTCATTGATACATGTCGGCTAAAAGATTAAGTAACCAAATTGTACAATAAGTAATTTTTAATATCTGAATAGATCAATTAAAAGATGTTGCGATGTTTCTGCACTAAAAAATCTCGATCGAAGTAAATTATTTTTTTATAAATAATTGTGAATATATTTTAATGTATAGTATTGTGTTACCGTTATACTTTACAAGCTTCATCTCATATACAACGAATATCTCATATTCTTTTTGAATTATGTTGTCTTCAAACATAAATAGACATGAATACTGAGACAATAATTCCACAAGTATAAATTATTAAAAGATATTTATTTTTGGCACCAGAACGACAATAAAAAACAGCGGGATGATATAAACTTTTGCACGATATTTTTCTACGATTGTTAGTTTCCTGTAAATGTTATGTAATAAAAAAATATTTTTCCTGTACATCATGGCTCCGATCACGAAATCATAAATATATTTCATCACCTTTTTAGAATTGTAATCAGACAAATTGGAAATATTTTTTTATGGCTCCATTAATGATTTTATAAATCGATTTTAAAGGTAAACCTTTCACTAGATGTTATTTGAAAATATATTTAACTTATTTAAAACTGCAAGCATTCATGCTTTCTTCTTTAACACTTCAATATTGAAAAGATGTCTTTTCGAAAAAAGTTTTTGAACAATACAATCCAATTGAAGGGATATAAAAGAAAAATATACTGTATCTCAAGAAGAAATTATACAATAGGAATGTTTATCAGTGAAACAATTCAAATAAACTTTCCAATGAAAGATTTTATTTCCAAAGAATCCTTATCAGAGGCACTTCACGTTAGTGTTTCGTTGAATAGATCTATTGAAAGCCCTTCACAGATAAGCAATAGAAAAGGAAATTTAAACTTGAATTAAAGGATATTTTGCGTTGATATGTTCAATTTAATTTTGATATTCCCAAAAGAAACAAAAGATCAGATTCAAAACAAAGTGCTTGATTCGATTTCAACTGATGGAAATAAAGAGCATGATAAATACTCCCATCTACTTTAACTAATGACAATTTTTTATCGATGAAAATAAATTGAATTGGTCTTACAGATTTAACAAAACAATCTTAATAAAAAAAAAGAAAACGTGTTTAATGAAATTAAATTTATTATTTGCGTCAAAACATTTGTTTTAAGTAGAATTGTTAGCATGAGCTTGCAGAGTAAATCCAGAAACATAAATCTACATAGAATTAACTACCATGGTATGGTATACATCAATATAAAAATGTACCAATGTATATCGAAATATACCTAGATCAATAAAAATATTTGATTTGTATTTATTTGCCTATTTTCAATAATAAATAGATAACTTTTAACCCTGCTAACATTAAAATTACCAACGGTAGCCTTTTCTAAAAATGCATTTTCATTATATCACAGGAAAGAGACGGCAACTGTTGCATTTTGTTATTGGAAACGATTTTTTTTCATGTATAATTTTGCCCTTAAAATACAAAATATGTACCAGATGAAACTCAGAAATCTCTTTGTATAATAGAAATATTTCTTTGAAGTATTTAGTTTTCACTGACAATTTTTTGATACTGTAAAACGTCATCAAATGTTTAAAAAACATTTTAGCGTAATAATCCATGTGTATAATTAAACACACTGATGAATCTATTATATATATGAATAGGGGTGTAATTGAATTGTATGATTGAGTTGAAAGGAAAGAAAATGTGCCACTTTGAAATGAAGATCACAGAAGCCAAGAGATATAAGTGACAGAATCATAAAAAAAGAACTAAATTCACATACTACCTAGAAATATGCTTTCTTCTTTTCTTGTAAAGTAATATAAGTGATTTTCTAATTATAGGATGTGTTCTAGAGATAAAAAAATTTGGCCGAATAATAATCAATATTGATTATTTATAAATTTAAAGAAAATTATACTCTGTTTTATTTACACTTATTGAAATAAGAGTTCAATAACTACAATGAAAAAAGCGTCAGTTTCCTATTTCAATTCACTCAATTACTATTGATTTTTAAATTTCACATCAATTACCTTTGAATACGTAATTTACTCCAAATCGATTTTTTGTCATTTTTACTCCTTGACTTCTGTTGTCCTAAAATATCAGGCATAAGTTTTAGAGCAGTCTTATATCTTTTAATAATGACGAGGTTGATCCAGTCGAATTTCGACGAAAGAAAATATTTAAGAAAAACTGTTTCGTTGGTTTTTTAATTAGTCTATAAAATTGTTTAAATACAAATGCATCTTATATTGGTATGTCTAACTTTTAAAGAAAGGTTATTTAAACTAAAGCTAGTAAAATACTATTTCCATAATAAAATAATATTTTCACTGCTTTGGAAATTATTAAAATTAACATAATAAAGATCTGTTGCTAAACAAAGTTCTCAATAAAGATTCTTTGTGCTTGGTACTCCAAAATGAAAAATAGCAAAATTTGTTCAGCTTTGACTGCATTATAAAATTTTTCATCGTGAAATCTAAACCAGGTATTATTTTCATCATTTCAAAATTTACATATGCACCTTTTATGTCCGTATTCATCTTATAAAACATGGTATTATAATTTGATCATTTTAAAATTATTTAAATTTAAAACTTGAAATAAAGCAAATATTCACTGGATTTTATAACTGACGATATTTTTTTACACATTGGGAATTTTAATTTTTTTTTTTCATTTTGGGAGTTAAGGCAGTATTTCTGTTGCCACAATTACGAAATTAATACATAAAAATCAATATATCAATAGTAAATTGAGATACAGCTTTCAAACTAGTTGCAATTTAAAGTACATTTTTTCTTAATACAGCGGTGTAAAACTTTAAAATGTGCGGTATTTAGAACTTTAAAAAATTGCATTAGCAAAAATAGCAAAACCAAAATTTTATTTCCAATTTCAAAGTGTTGCCATTCGCAAAATGACGTATGCGTTACGCAGCGATACGTTATTGATCTGTATAATATAGAAACTACTGATTTATCAAAGACTGTCACAAGAAAAAACAATAATACAATGTTTTTGTTTTTATTATAAATATAGATTTTTCTAAAAATAAATACAAAATCGGAAAGAATTATTTCATAAATTAAATATGTATCCCATTGTATAGAACAAGAGAAATGTGAACCATAAAATACAACTTTTAATAAACATTATTTTTTTTTTCATTTAAATGAAAATATCTTTAATACGTTTTAAAAAGAACATGAATAAATCAGAAGAAAATCCCGTGTTTCCTAATTTTTACTTTTATATTTAAACAATGTTTAGATATTTAACTTAAAAGGATTTTTTTGTCAGGATTCATTGATTACTTCTTCTTTATATGGAACTATTATTTAGAAGTTTTATTTACTGAAAAGTATTGAATAGGAGGAAATTCAAATTCTAATAAAACATTACATCAGGTAGCTATATTTAAATTTGGACACTTATTCACAAATACTTTCAAAGAAGATACTTTAAAACAAAAGAAGTTTAAATTTCATCATAGGGAAATAAAGAAATTAAATAGTTTAACTATTGTATAAGACTAAGTAAACAGTGTAACATAAAATAAGCTCAATGGATATGTCATTCATTTCTCTTGAATTTAATTTAGCTACACTTGGACTGCCTGCATGTGCTTTTGAATGGTGACTCCGATAAAAATTATTTCTTACATTAGATTGGGAAATTCTTAATTCGGTTAAATGTTTGTGTAAATGGTTTTGTATAATTAAAAAGTTAGTAAAATTAAATGGATTAGTATTATGAGTTCATCTTAAGCAATAATAATGTTTTTGACTGATGGTTACTTAATTTGCATACTCATTTGCAACATTTTGTGGAATTTATTTAAAATGATCAAGGAAAATTTGACATTTTGACAATTCTGTTTTTACTTAGCTTAGTTTTTTTAATTGTTTTCTGAAAAGTTTATTATTTGCACGCGGGTCATACTACGTAAAATAAACAAAAATGTAAAAAAAAAAAAAAAAAAAAAATATTTGTTCTTCAGTGTTTGATTTTAATGAAATTTGATATACACGAAAATATCTTGAATCTAATAAAAATAGAGAAATAAATCAGAAGAAAATCCCACGTTTCATAATTGGTACTTTTACATTTAATGAATTTTAAACAATGTTTAAAGATTTAAAAGTATTTTCAGTCAAGATTCATTGACCATCCCTTCTTTGTATAGAACTATTGTTTAGAAGTTCATTTACTGGTAACTATTGAACGAGAGGAAATTAAATTTTAATTAAACCTCACATCGGGTAGCTTTATTTAAATTTGAGCACTTATTCACAAGTACTTTCGAAAAACGTACTATAAAAACAAAATAAGTTTAAACTCAATAAAAGAGAAATAAATAAATTAAATAGTATAAATATTGCATAAGACTAAGTAAACAGCGTAATATAAAATAAGCTCATTGGATACTTCTTTAATTTCTCTGGGATATAATCTAATTACACTAGACTGTCTGTGTCTGCTTTTGAATGGTGACTCTGATAAAAAAACATTTGTTACATTAAAATGGGAAATTATTAATTCGGTAAAGTTTTTTTAAGTGTGCGTAAATGTTTTTGTTTATTTAAAAAGTTAATAGAATTCAATGATTAATGTTAAGAATTAGTCTTAAGAATCTTTAATAAAATTTCAAGCATGTACCAAATTTCAACCTTGTATCTCACTTTTAATGCAATTTTTTATATTGAAATAAACAAGTCTGAAATCTATTACTTTGCATTTACTCCTAAAGGGATATCATCTATTTATACGAGAATTTTAAATAATAACTGTGATATGTCATCAAAACCTGATTTAACCATTTTGTATGGAATGACCCACATAGATAAATTAAATTAAATTGATTTTTTTATTCATAGATTTTAATTAATGATGACGTAGCAAATTGGAACAGATTAAAAAAATAAAAAGAATGATATATTATTTATATGACCTATACACGTCTTTCTAAAAATGAGTACAAAACCTGAAAGAATTGTTTCATCAATTGAATATGGATCCCATTGTAAAAAATAAGAGAAATGATAACCATAAAGCACAACTTTCAATAAACATTTTTTTTCATTTAAATAATAGTATCTTTAATTTTATAGGTTTTATAAAAGAAGATAAATAAATAAGAAAAAAATCCCATGTTTCCTAATTTGTGCTTTTATATTTAGAGGACTTTAAACAATTTTTAGACATTTAATTTAAAAGGATTTTTCGTCAGGATTCATTGATTACTTCTTCTTTGCATGGAACTATTGTTTAAAAGTCAATTTACAGATAAGTACTGAATGGAAAGGAAATTCTAATTTTAATTAAATAGCACATCAAATAGCTATATTTAAATTTGAACACTTATTTCCAAGTACTTTTAAAGAAAATACTTTAAAACAAAAGAAGTTTAAACTTCATCAAGGAGAAATAAAGAAATTAAATAGTTTAATTATTGTATAAGATTATGTAAACAGCGTAATATAAAATAAGCTCAATGGATACCTCTTTCATTTCTATGGGATTTAATTTAGTTACACTAGATTGTCTGCGTGTGCTTTTGAATAGTGACTCTGATAAAAATCATTTCTTACATTAAATTGGGAAGTTCTTAATTTGGTGAAGTGTTTTCATGTGTGCTTAAATGTTTTTTCTTAAATAAAAAGCTAATAACGTTAAATGAATTAATGATAAGAATTAGTCTTAAGAATTAATAATAAAATTTCAAGAATATACGCAAAACATTGTTTTTATATCACTTTTAATGTATTTTTTATATTGAAATAAACAAGTCTGAAATCTATTTCTTTGCATTTACTCCTAAAGGAATATGATCAACTTAGGGTAAGTGTACCAGTAGTGGGCCACGTACCAATAGTGGGCCACCAGTTTTCAAAGTTGAAAAACAAGTTTTCTAGTCAGCCCTGTCAGATAACAAACTAGTTGCTGATTGGTTGAAACCCTTATCTGTTATCAGGCAAAGGGACAACTTCATTATTCTCATAGTCTTTTAGCTGCAAGGGTGTTTTTACAGACTTTACGAAAAAACTAAATAGAAGCTAAAATTATTTTACGTAATCATCAAACCTTCTAAATATGATTTCATTATTGTGTATAATTAAGTGTAGAATTGTAAAACAAATTATAACTTCTTTACAGTATGCATTAAACTCAAGAATGGAGAGGCCCACTTCTAGGGGGTCCCTACTGGAGCATCGGAAATTTACTTGGCCCACTAATGAAGCATAGAGGAATGTAACATTTTTTATTTTTCATTTTTTCTAGAGAATATATTTTTAAAATTTGAATGTTTATTCTTGTACATAAAGGTAAGGACTAGGCTAAAAAAATATATTTTTTTGAAATTCGCTAATACTTTAATAATAATTAGATAGATGTCCTTAAGTGGCCCACTACTGGTGCATTTAACTTATATGAGAATTTTAAATAATAACTGTGATATGTCATCAACACCTGATTTCTCCATTTTGTATGGAATGACCCTTATAGGGAAAATAAATTAAATTAATTTTTTTTATCTACATATTTTAATTAATGATGACATAGTAAATTGAAACTGTTTAAAAAAAATAAAAAGGATGATATATTACAGTAAAACCTCCATAACGGACACTCTCGAATAGCGAACCCCTCTATTTAACGGACGGTTTTTTAATCCCCACTCCCAAAACCTCATTTTTTGTATATTTAACCTCTGAATAACGGACATTCCGAATAGCGGACAGTAATTTTGGCGATAAAGGATGAAAAATTATTTTTTAACGAGGGGAAAAAATGGAAAAAAGTAAAAAGCCTTTACATTTATCGGCCTAATGTGTCACAAATTTTGTGATCACAGATAAATGTAATAATGGGATAGAAATGAAAGTTCTCATTCAAAACATTTGAAATTCGACAATGTTAAGCTTGTGTTTTTTCCTCCAAACATAACTTCAGTATGCCAGCCACTTGATCAAGGCGTAATACACAATTTTGAAATCTAGTATAGAAAGCTTTTAGTATGCCACATTCTATCAAAGTTGGATTCTATGAATACACCTGAGAACTGCCTAAAATTAATTAAAGCAGTCGATGCTATAATTTGGATTTCCTCAGCTATAAAAATATCAAACTAGAAAGCGTTCGCCAATGTTCCATAAAAGCAGGCTTTATATTAAAAGAAAACGAAACACACATTTCCGACGCAAACGAAGAATTAAGCAAAATAAATGAACTAATGAAATATATCAAAAGCGTAGAAACTGCAAAAATTTTCATTAATATTGATGATGAATTACTTATTGAAGAATAATCAATTGCTGTATGCGATTACACTTTTTCTAAATTTTCCACAAAAGCTGACTTTTAGTGATGATGAAAGAGATACTGAAACTGAAGATGTTTCCTGCAATATCGAGGTTCACAAAAATAAAAATTACTGATTGAGTTAAAACTACACATTCAAAAACAAATTAGATGTAATCGCAAGCAAAGCAAACTTTTGTAACAGTTTTTCATAAGAATGTAATAAACAGTGGATAAAGGTATACACAGTTTTATTTTAGTTTTAATGTTTTAATTTAACTTATTAATCATATAATAGAAGTTTTAGGGCATGCAAAAGTCAATTAATGAAAGAGTAAGCATTTCTTAGCAATTTTTTAATCTTTGAGGTTTTCCCAATAGCGGGCACCTCCAAATAGCGGACAATTTCCGCGCTCCCAAGGTGTCCGTTATTTAGAGGTTTTACTGTTTTTTATGTGACCTATACCCGTCTTTCTTAAAAGGAATACAAAATTGGAAATAATTGTTTCCTAAATTGAATATGGATCCCATTGTAAAATATAAGAGAAATGGCAACCATAAAATACAACTTCACAATAAGCAGTTTTTTCATTTAAATAATAATATCTTTAATTTTATATGTTTTGAAAAAGAAGATATATGAATCAGAAAAAATCCCATGTTTCCTAATTTGTGCTTTTATATTTAGAGGACTTTAAACAATGTTTAGACACTTAATTTAAAAGGATTTTTCGTCAGGATTAATTGATTACTTCTTCTTTGTATGGAGCTATTGTTTAGAAGTCAATTTACTGATAAGTATTGAATGGAAAGGAAATTCAAGTTCTAATTAAATAGCACATCAGATAGCTATATTTAAATTTGAAAACTTATTCACAAATACTTTCAAAGAAGGTACTTTAAAACAAAAGAAGTTTAAACTTCATCAAGAAAAATAAATTATAATAAGGGAAATAAATAAATTCATCAAGGAAAATAAATAAATTAAATAGTGTAACTATTGTATAAGACTAAGTAAACAGCGTAATATAAAATAAGCTCAATGGATACCTCTTTAATTTCTCTGGGATTTAATTTAATTACACTAGACTGTCTGTGTCTACTTTTGAAAGGTGACTCTGATAAAAATCCTTTCTTACATTAAAAGTGGAAATTCTTAATTAGGTAAAGTGTTTTCATGTGTGCGTGAATGGATTTTTTTAAATTAATAAAATTAAATTAATTAATGTTAAGAATTAGTCTTAAGAATTAATAATAAAATTCCAAGAATATACACAAATCTTTCTTTTTATATCACTTTTAATGTAATTTTTTATGCTGAAATAAAAAGTCTCAAATCTATTACTTTGAATTTACTCCTAAAGGAATATGACCTAATTGTATGAGAATTTTAAATAATAACCGTGATATGTCATCAACATCTGATTTAACCATTTTGTATGGAATGTCCCACATAGGGAAAAAAATTAAATTGATTTTTTTAATCATATATTTTAATTAATGATGAAGTAGCAAATTGGAACAGCTTAAAAAAATAAAAAGAATGCTATATTATTTTATATGACCTATACACGTCTTTCTAAAAATGAATACAAAACCCGAAAGAATTGTTTTATCAATTGAATAGAGATCCAATTGTAAAAAATAAGAGAAATGGTTACCATAAAGCATAACTTTTAATAAACATTTTTTTCATTTAAATAATAATATCTTTAATTTTATAGGTTTTAAAAAAGAAGATAAATAAATCAGAAAAAAATCTCATGCTTCCTAATTTTTGCTTTTATATTTCGAGGACTTTAAACAATGTTTAGACATTTAATTTAAAAGGATTTTTCGTTAGGATTCATTGGTTACTTCTTCTTTATATGGAACTATTGTTTAGATGTCAATTTACTGATAAGTATTGAATGGAAAGGAAATTCTAATTCCAATTAAATAGCACATCAGGTAGCTATATTTAAATTTGAACACTTGTTTCCAAGTACTTTCAAAGAAGATACTTTAAAACAAAAGAAATTTAAATTTCATCAAGTAAAAATAAATAAATTCAATAGTGTAACTATTGTATAAGACTAAGTAAACAGCGTAATATAAAATAAGCTCAATGGATATCTATTTAATTTCTCTGGGATTTAATTTAATTACACTAGACTGTCTGTCTGCTTTTGAATAGTGACTCTGATAAAAATCATTTCTTACTTTAAAAGTGGAAATTCTTAATTAGGTAAAGTGTTTTCATGTGTGCGTGAATGGATTTTTTTTAAAAATTAATAAAATTAAATAAATTATTGTTAAGAATTAGTCTTAAGAATTAATAATAAAATTCCAAGAATGTACACAAAACCTTCTTTTATATCACTTTTAATGTAATTTTTTATGCTGAAATAAAAAGGCTCAAATCTATTACTTTGCATTTACTCCTAAAGAAATATGACCTAATTGTATGAGAATTTTAAATAATAACTGTGATATGTCATCAACACCTGATTTAAACGTTTTGTATGGAATGACCCACATAGGGAAAAAAATTAAATTGATTTTTTTTATTCATATATTTTAATTAATGATGAAGTAGCAAATTGGAACAGCTTAAAAAATAAAAAGAATGCTATATTATTTTATATGACCTATACACGTCTTTCTAAAAATGAATACAAAAACTGAAAGAATTGTTTCATCAAATGAATATGGATCCTATTGTAAAAAATAAGAGAAATGGTAACCATAAAGCACAACTTTCAATAAACATTATTTTTTCATTTAAATAATAATATCTTTAATTTTATAGGTTTTAAAAAAGAAGATAAATAAATCAGAAAAAAATCTCATGTTCCTAATTTTTGCTTTTATATTTCGAGGACTTTAAACAATGTTTAGACATTTTATTTAAAAGGATTTTTCCTCAGAATTCATTCATTACATCTTCTTTATGTGGAACTATTGTTTAGAAGTCAATTTACTGATAAGTATTGAATGGAAAGGAAATTCTAATTCTAATTAAATAGCACACCAGGTAGCTATATTTAAATTTTAACACTTATTTCCAAGTACTTTCAAAGAAGATACTTTAAAACAAAAGAAGCTTAAACTTCATCAAGGAGGAATAAAGAAATTAAATAGTTTAACTATTTCATAAGACTAAGTAAACAGCGTAATATAAAATAAACTCAATGAATACCTCTTTCATTTCTCTGGGATTTAATTTAGTTACACTAGATTGTCTGTGTCTGCTTTTGAATGGTGACTCTGATAAAAATAATTTCTTACATTAAAAAGGAAAATTCTTAATTCGTTAAAGTATATTCATGTGTAGTTGAGTGTTTTTATTTAATTTAAATGTTAATAGAATTAAATGAATTAATGTTAGGAATTAGCCTTTAACCACTTAACTGATTTTTGTTTTATGTACAATAAATTAAAACAAGTTGGAAATTGCACGTGTTGCGTAGCAAATGAGGTGCGTTCGTACGATAACGAAGTTTTAAAAATATTACTCTCATACATCAATCTCTTAAAATTGTAAATAGTGAATTACAATTAAAACGCTCATCAAACAATATTCTCCCTATACTATTATGTAATGGAATACTTTTGTGTGTCCTTGTAAATCAGTAACAAATTTTCTTTGCACCATAGTTTATGTAAAAAATTATATTATAATATGTACTTTATAATTGCGTATAAATTTTATTAAGTTCGAATGAGTGTAACACCATTAAAATGCATTTGAAACATTTTTCCCCATTGATCGAAATGTTACGGAATACTTTTGATTGTCCCTGTAATTGATCTATGCATCCGATTTTCATAAAATTTGAAATAACTCGACAAAATTATGTAATAATTATGTATTTTAAATTTCAAACGTATAAAATTCATTAACTTTTTCCCCATTGACCATAATGTAATTGAATACTTTTGATTGCCCCTGTAATTGACCTATGCACCCGATTATCAAAAAATTTGAAATGACTCGACAAAATTATGTTATAATTATGTATTTTAAATTTCAATTGATTAAAATGCATTTGAAACTTTTCCCCCCTTTAATCGTAATATAATGGAATACTTTTGTTTGCCCCTGTAATTAATCTATTCATCCGATGTTCATAAAATTTGAAATGACTCGACAAAATTATGTAATAATTATGTATTTAAAATTTCAAACGATTCGGTTGGGTAGTTTTTGCGTTGTTATATGTGGACAGACAGACGGACGGACAGACGGACAAACCGAACGACCACTATAGGTGCTACGTATTTATATAATTACGAACGCACCTAAAAATGGGTTTACACAACTTTTCTTAAGCTAAAGTATTCGTAATATTCAGTCTACACAATTCTGCTATTAAATAGTATGAAATTGCATTAAAAAACATTCTGGTGATAAAAAGCTTTAAGAGAGGAATCAAGCAAATTCTTCTTTCTCGAACGATATACGGACAAATCAAGAAAGCGAATAAGCATTAATAATGTTTTTGACTGGTATTTACTTGGTTTGCATACTAATTTCTTGAATTTTGAGGCAATTATTTAAAATGATCGAGAAAACTTTGACATTTTGAGAACTTTGCATTTCATATTAACTTAGTTCTTTTTCTTGAAAAAAAAAAATGCTTTTTGAAAAATTCCGCATAGGAGCCGATTTTATTAAAATTTGATACACATGTACAATTTATATTCAAATAGAAATCTGCAAAGTTTTTTGATGAAAAAAAATATTTTAACAGTTTTGGACATTTAAAAAACTTGTGATATAGAATAGCATGCATGCAATCATCCAAAGTTGCAAGAGAACATTTGAAGTTCTGTGTCTTGAAAGCTATTTAACTGATATGTTTTTTTTTAAATGTAACTTTTGAAAATGTATCTTCATATTTTGAGTAATAATAATCTGGTAATATTATGATAAATCTTAAAATGGTTGTAAATATTAAAAATTTGTGAATTATCAGAAAATTAGAAACATTATAAAAATCAAAGGAAACATCCGAAAAATGATACCTAATGTAGTATTGCAATAGTCTTATGCAAGTCTTATGTAGTCTTATGCAATAAGAATATCGAATTCTCTAGGTTTGAAAGTTGTCATTTACTTCTTCATCTTTAAAAATGTTTAGAATCTTTAAAAGAAATGTGTTAATTTTTTTAACTCTTACGTATCCGTAAGAACTAAATAAAGAGAAGGTCTGGCATTAACGATATGGAAGAGTGATAATTATCAATAAGTCCACGATATACCCAAAAAACTCAAATTGTCTTTTTATTCCTAACCTAACAAAAATGGGTTCAAAAAGTGATATTATTTACATTCCATAGACAATTTCTCTTTGAAATCGCACGCGTTTCTTAAAATATTGCAGGATTTAAAGAAAAGCAGGACGCGTGCTTCCGTCTATTTTTTATATTTAAATTTAGGATTAATTTATAATTATTTGTTCAACTAAATCTTTTTTTCCAACTCAAATTTAAGATATTCTAGAGAAGAGAGCAAATTTAAAGTTAGAATAAATCTACATTTAAACTACACTTCTATTTATAATATCGAATAATTTAAAAGATTTGAAAGCTTTTATTTATGGTAAAAAGTTAATTAAATCCAAATGATTTTTTAAATCATCAGATTTTAAAGCATTCACCTTTTATATAAACATTTTAATAAAATTTTTTATTTATCTTGAGAAAGGTGTTATAGTAAAAATAAAATACATTGACATGTTTCGGAACCGTCAAATAAGTTCCATAGTCATAATATAAATAAAACAAAATTTCAAAATATTACTCGGTCAATACAAATGACACGTGACACTGAGATATAAATAACAAAAAACACGCGCTCTATTGCAAAAAATTAAATTAAAATATAGACCATGCTCTAAAACTTAATTAAAAATAAAAATAAAAATTTCAAACTATTTCACGGTCAATACAAATGACACGCGACAATGAGATATAAAAACACCAAAAAACACGCGCGCTATTGAAAAAATTAAATTAAAAATAGACCATAATCTAAAAGAAACTCCAACATGGTTCATCCCATTCAAGCACTGACGAGGAATTTATTCATTAATTCTAACCATAACTTAGGAATAATAAAAGAAACGGTATCATTGCAAACCAGATTATTACGCGAATAAATTTCAATGGACTCTCTTATAATAGATTTACGATTACAATTAGATATGAAACATAATTTACTTTGATTAAACAATATTTTTATCTCTTCATTTAAATATGTTCTTGATAAGGCAGTGTTAGTACGTCCAAATTTAATATCAGATTCGTGCTCACCTTTTCTAATTCCAAACTTTCTCCCAGTCATGCCTATGTAATAATTTAAATCGCTATTTTCAGTAATATAAGGTATTTCATAAACTCCAGAAAGATCATCA
This sequence comes from Maratus speculifer, assembly GCA_964019185.1. Taxonomy (NCBI): domain Eukaryota; kingdom Metazoa; phylum Arthropoda; class Arachnida; order Araneae; family Salticidae; genus Maratus; species Maratus speculifer. Next base: position 154,647,930 of record OZ025296.1, read on the forward strand.
TGTGCTATAGGATCCACTTGCTTATTAAGTAAACATCTTAATTTTGGTGGAGGAGTTGAAATCAAATGAATATTAAACTTTTTTAATTTAAATTTTAATTTCTCAAAACTGCCTTTCAGATATGGAAAAGAAACTCTTTTAAAATTTTTTAGAATCACCTCCTTTATTGAATCTTTCAGTTAACCCTGGATATTGTTGTTTAGGCTTCCCTTCTCTATAATAATTAATTAATTTATTGATGCTACTTATTTTATACCCATTAGAACCTGCAATCTCACGGATCTTACACAACTCTTCGTTTAAAAATTCATCAGAACAGACTTTAAACGCTCTATCAACCATGAAACGGAAAGTAGAGAATTTATAACAAAAAGGTGAACAAGCGAAATTTGGAATAATGTGTTGGCTATTAATTTTCTTTCTATAAATTGATCTTTTCAAAGCATCCCCCTCCCTAATTAAAAAAGTGTCTAAAAACGGTAAACTACAATTCTCATCTAATTCATAAGTAAATTGAATATTTTTATCTAATTTATTAACTTTATCTACAAAATCAAGGAAAGAATCTACCCCCTATTCCCAAACCAAAAAAAACATCATCAACATACCTTTTCCAAAACATAGGAACTTTGTCAAAATTTTCAAAAATTCTTTTTTCATAGGATCTCATTTTGAATTCCGCGAGAAAACCCGAAATGGGAGAACCAATGGGAGAACCCTTTTATTTATATAAAGACAAGTGGTAGAAGTATTGAATGTTACCATAAACAGTTTTCACTATTTATTTGTTTTTCTCATTAAGGAATAAAAAGGCAAAATTGAAAGTTTGGATATTTAAAATATACTCTACTAGCTATAACGACAAATAAATTTAACAATGTAACAGGCGTTCTTTATAATCAGAGAATTAATAAAAATATATTCCATATTTCACACAATTTATTTTCATTATTATTATTTTATTTTAAAATTACTTAATAAAAACACAATTACTAAATTACGCTAATCAATTACTTATTCTTCATTCTAAATTCTAAATAATTTTTAATACAGACTCTCCTTTCCTAAGGCTTATAATTAAGCTTGACATTTCAAGCATGGACACAAAATCACAATTTTGTATCAACTTTTAATGTATTTTTTTATATTGAAATAAACAAGCCTTAAACCTATTACTTTGCATTTAATTATAAATGAATATAATCAACTTATAAGAGAATTTTTAATAATACGTGTGCCATGTCACAAACACCTGATTTGTTCATTTTGTATGAATGACCCGCATAAAGAAAATAAATTAAATTGATTTTTTAATTTATATATTTTAATTAATGATGACATAGTAACTTGGATTTTTTTAAGTAAAAAGAATTGAATTATACATTAATTATAAAATACACAAAATGATAGTAAAATGTTGAAGAAATATCAGAACGAATCTTGAAATTTAAAGAGATCTATGGATTTTACCATTTGTCTATAAATTAATTGTAACAGCAAATAATTAATTGAAAGCTTTTTAAGATGTACCAGTGATAATTAGATCTTTCAAAAATATTAATATGTTTTTGGGAAACAATTAGTATTTTGAATTTTAGAAACTTTCATTTACCTATATATTTATTTTTAAGACATTTTTCGTTGGTATTCTTTTATTATTCATTTTAAGAATGAAAGTTAATTTACAGCTAATTATCAAATTAAAAAATCGTTACAATTACATTAAATTGCAGCCAAACTAGCTTTATTTAAATTGGCTTATTTATTTAAAAGTACTTGGAAAAAGTATGTTTTGGAAAAAAAAAATGGACGGTAATATTTTACAAAATGCAAAAGAGAAATTAATTGGCTTAACTATTATAAATGACTAAGTAAACATCCTAATATAAAAAAAGCATTTTTTGCCGATGGAATTAAATTTATTTTCAATAGACAAAATCTCTTTGCTTTGAAATGGTGGCTCTAATAAATATTTTTTTTTTCATTTACAAACGGAAAATTCAATTATGTGTTATAAAATTTTGTATAAATGCTTTTGTTTGATAATTTAATAAATGAAATTAAATGTATTAGTGCTACTAATTAATACCAAACGATAATGATATTAAATACTAGTTTTGAGCAAAAATGAAAAACAACACAGAAACTGATTATATTCAAAATAATTAGGTATACACACAATTTTATCATGAAAGCAGCGGTGATTGTGTGAATTCAGTATTTTATATAAGATTATATAAAATAATTAAATACTTTCGAATGCAAGTTTTATTTCTACATAGATAATTAAATTTCGTATTCGAATAGCAAATTAAAAACATATAAAAAAGTGAAAAAATAAATAAATCGATTTAAAAAAGTGATGATTATGATGATTATTAATATAATCGGTTATAAAATCAACTATCCCACGATCACGGTTCCTAGTGGCAGCATTAATTACGAAATAAGCATTGATGTTTTCTTTTAAAATATAATGTACACAATTTTCCATTTCTGAACTAATTTTATCCACAATGAAAAAATTGTTTTGCTTTTAGGGTTTTGTTCATCGAACGAAATCTTATTTATCCAACTCCTCTTGTCTGTCTGTCTATCACGAAATCTGCACTCAAATTTTGTTTGAGTCAAAGACTTCAAATTTCATTCACCTACAGGTGAATACCTCAAATTACACAACAAATCATAAAATTTTGAAAAAGGCTATTTTTTCAATTTAATTAATTTTTCCGATGACATCCGTTCATTTTTGCGTTTTAAAATTTAAAAGAGAGAATAAATTTTACCGTTTTTTATACAAGACATTATATCCTGGAGCTAAAGCATATCGCTTGTAAACAGAAGATCCGGTACTACTTGGTTATCCCGTCGACCAAAAAATTATCGCCAAACTATAAGATTAAGTGCCAATAATGGATGATCGTGAATGTCATATTCAATGACATTAAATATAATACACGTGTTTAAAACGTCATTAAGTGATTTTTATTCCGACCTTTTTATTTGTATTTTTATTAATATTCTACTAATTATTTCTTTTTCCGTTATTTAAAATAAAAATTATGCCAACATGAATAATTTGGCTATTAGTTTGGCGATTTGTATAATTTGGCGAAATTGGTCGACACGATAACAAAGTAGTACCGAAGATTCTTATATCGCAATATTAATAATATATATTCCACAACGAAAAAGTAAGAATTTGTTATATATTAAAAATAAATATTTTGCTTATAAGACGTTGCTGTGTTGGGCCTCCGTGGCTGAGTGGTTAAGACATCACGCCGCTAATCGTGAGGTTGTGGGTTCGAATCCCACTGGCTCCATTGCACACACTCTTTGTGTGGAGCTCCTTGTTGTACTTCTCTTGTGTTGTAATATTTCCTTGTGTGCTATCTCGTCCCTGTATGCTGACGATGGCTTATAAGCAGGCTTCATGTCGAGCACACAAGTCAGATGTATGTTGTTCAATAAACAAACAAACGTTGCTGTATTAATAAAAACATTAAAAAATTTTATTTACATGTTTCAACTCTTTTTAATCGAGTTACATCCAGAATGTAAAAATAAAATAAAATTTCAAACATAATGAACGTGAAAAACTGGAATAAATAATTATTGAAAATAAATTAAATATATATCACGCGCTTTTTAATTTGGATATTGTCCGTGGTCTAGCTAAATATTTATCTTGTAAATTGTCCAACCATTCAATCCATATACTTGGGATGCGAAAAGATAGCGAATCGTTACAAATATGTGAACTTTTTAAATAAATTTCAATGGATTCTCTTATGAATAACGTAAAATAAAATTTAGATCTGAAAATTAATCTACTCTCGTTAAAATGTTTGTTAATGTTCTTTTTTTAAATTTAATCTAGATAGAGCTGTATTCTTCTTGTTAAGTTTTATATCAGTTATATATTATTTACGCCTTACTTGTTTCTTAGTTCGTACCCGATATTGAAAGTTGATATTTTCACATAAAGATGAATTTAATTAAAATAAATTTCATACTTTTGGCCAAATTAATGGTTTATATTATTTTTAATTATTATTATTATGCTGCGATAAATAATAACCTATTTTCATAATACATTTTGGAATGAAATTTTCTGTCTATTTTAAAAACTATTACAATTTATTAATGATACTGTATTTTAAATTTCGCTTAAACACTTTTTTTTCTATTTTTTGAAATATAAAACTTTATTTGTATCTCCGCTAACTACACTGGTGGACAAAATTAAGAGATGTAATATCTCGAGAAATACTGGATAAAAATAAATGAAAATTGGTATGGACAGAACTTATAGTATGACAATAATATGTGTAATAAGTAAAAATTAAGGTGCCATTTATTGGCAAGAGTTATTGCCAACAGTCCAATGTGGAATGAAATTCATGATGAAAGATGGCAATGAAAGTGAGGCTTGATGGTGTGTGGTCGCTTCTAGTAAGGTGTATGGTCACCTTATGGCAGATAGACAGCAAGCACAACGAGTATGCATGGTGTCAATAAGAGAGTAAAGGATTGCTTGTGGAAGACTCACCTACTCTTCCACCAGATCAGTTTTTAACTCGGAATGGTTGTGAGTGGAGGTTGGCGTCTCGCAATAGCCCTTCCAAGAGCATCCCAAGCATGTTCAATGGGGTTAAGGTCAGGAGATTTCGTTGGCCAATTCATTCGATGAATATCCTCGCTTTCCAGATATTCCTCAACGGACGTCTACAGCGACACAACTGTCTAGGGACCTTGCTGTTGTCACAGGAACATTAGTTTCAAGGAAGACTGTTGCCAGGAGGCTCGGTGAAAGAGGATTGTATGCCAGGAAGCCCGCTATTTGCATCCCACTCACTCCCTTCCACAAAAGAGAGCGTGCACAATGGTGCAGACAGCACCAACACTGGACACAGCTCCAATGGGCTAATGATCTGTTCACAAATGAGTCTAGATTCAGTCTTCAACCTGATTTTCTGCGAATATTCATATGGAGGGAACCTGGGACCCGGTACCATCCCAGTAACACCATGGAAAGGGACCATTATGCTGGTGGAGGACTGATGGTTTGGGCAGGGATCATGCAAGATACCCGGACACCGCTCCTTGTGTTTGACACTGGTTCCGTGAGTGCCCAGATGTACAGACAGGATATTCTACAATCCTACGTGCGTCTTTTCAGTGGTGCTGTTGGCCACGAATTCGTTTTTATGGACGACAATGCCCGACCACATAGGGCTCGCCTGATTGAAGAGTATCTGGAAAGCGAGGATATTCATCGAATGGATTGGCGAAATCTCCTGACCTTAACTCCATTGAACATGTTTGGGATGCTCTTGGAAGGGCTATTGCGAGACGCCAAGGGTATTGCGAGACGCCAAGAACCACCCAGAACCATACCGGAGTTAAAAACATCTCTACTGGAAGAGTGGGAGAGTCTTCCACAAGCAATCCTTAACTCTCTTATTAACAGCATGCATACTCGTTGTGCAAGATGTCTATCTGTCAGAGGTGGCAACACACCATACTAGAGTCGACCACACACCATACAAGCCTCACTTTCAGTCCACATTGGACTGTTGGCAATACCTCTTGCCGATGAATAGCACTTTAATTTTTGCTTTGCACGTATTATTGTCATACTATAAGTTATATCCATACCAAATTTTATTTATTTTTCCCCACTATTTCTCGAGATATTTGTTTAAATGCCTTCCATCTCTTAATTTTGTCCACCAGTGTATTTTTAGCATAAAAAAAATTGAATTTTTTTAAGTAATTAGATTTTAACATTTTTACTTTGTTTAAAATAAGTAAATTCTTTTTATAATAATTTTAAAGTTAAATTTATTGGTGGAACCATCTGTGTAAGAATTTAATTCTTATAAATTAGCGATTTGGATTTATTAATGAAATGATAAGCTGTTTCGAAAAAAAATAATAATAAATGAAACTCTCAGTACAATTTGCGATCACACTTACCTCTTGTTTTTAAAGTTACATTTAACTAAACGCATTAAATACCTTTTTATTGTAAGAATTGCGACATTTTAAGAGAAAAAGTTTTACCTACGAAAAGACACATTTCAGAAAATTATTGAATGTTATATGTACAAAAATATAAGCAACAAGATAATTTTAATTCAAATAAATTATTTTTTTTTCTTGTTAATCTTTCATAATTTCTTTCATAAATCTTCCAAATTTTATCCCTTGGAGCGCTGCTGTTGTTTTTATAAATCAGGCATACTCTCTTTATTATACTGCTAAATCACTTGCACAGCTGTAGCTTTATTTCTTCTCAACTATTTTCATGTTAAAGATACTTTTCTATTGGAAGTGTACGAAACTAGGAAATACAGGGTGTTTATAAAGTCCCGGACCCATTTGGATATTTAATAACTCATAAAATAATAAAGATTGATTAAAATTAATAACATAAATGGTTAGATCGACTCAAAAAGTTTCATAACCCTTCACTGTAAGACATTTGTGTAACGTTACTCCATAAAACTGGTGGCAGCCTTGCTGCCTCCAGTTTGGTGGAGTATTTTAACCGATATAATCGCTGTAACATTGGAATGTTACACCAGTAACGCATGTTTTTATTACACCATTATGTAAGTGAAAATTACTCAATGAAGTATAAATCGTAGCTGCCACCAATTTTATGGAGTAACGTTACCACAAATGTTTTACAGTGTTGTCAATGAACTTTCACGTGTGTTCCCTTCGTCGCACGAAGAATATCAAGTCGATAGTCAATTTCATTCCAGGTGGCGGCAAGCATGTCGGCATCCACAGAGGCTAATATTTATTATTCTAACATTTTATATTCTAAACACGTGGAAGTTCATTGACAAGGGTCATAAAACTTTTTGAGTCTATCTAACCATTTTTGTTATTAATTTTAATCTATCTTTATTATTTTATAAGTTACTAAACATCAAAATGGGTACGGGACTTTATAAAATCCTGTATATTCTGCTAACACTTTTTTTTTAATTTGGCTACTGTTTTATTTCTTATTCGCCAAATGACTAACGTTTGTTAAAACCAGCAACAACTCTGGCACTAATATTTTACAAAGGAAAACAATCATTAAAATATTTTATTACATCACAATATTATCTAATTTCATGAATTATATATTGTCGTATTTTTTTTTTCTTTCTGCTATGTACAAGAAGAATGTATTGGATTTCTGAAAAGAATTGATTTCCGGTTTTCGACAGATTTATGCATTTTGGAGGATTTTAAATACAACTTGACTGTTTTTTAGAAAATGTATTGATGTGAAACGGTATATCTGTTTATCTATGTGTAAGCATTTTGTGGGAGCTCCATCTCAAAAATGTATGTACAGGATTTTAACTAACATAGGATTATGTTAAATCACCTAAAATGTGGCGGCGCTATAGTGGATTTTACCAATTCTTCTGATAGAAGAATTAATGCATTTAATTTCATTCAATGTCATATTCTGTTAGACATTGTCAAATGTAGATGTTCATAATGTATTACACAGAGTGATTCAAAATTAGATGGGCATATTTCTTGAAGGGGTGGGGTATTCGAAATCATATAGTAATGAAGTGTCAAAAATATAATTATAGAGAGATAGGGAAGTTCAGGCTGGATCAATGTAATCCAAAGTTGACATTTTACGATCAGAAACTTAAAATAAATCATGCCTTTTTTTATAATGATGTAGCCTGAAATATCGTAAAATGGGAACAAAACATTCGTAAAATGGAATCTCAAATGTTTTGAAATACATTGTGTGCCTGTCGGACGTTCATGGTTGCAGTGAAGATGCACTATTGCACTATTTCAAAACGCCCATACTATCTCAAACGAGTAAAAGTGTGGATGGTAAGAACATTGCACGTTTGGGCAAAAAAACTTCGGTTAATTTCATTATCAGGAAAGAGATGGCTCATTTTAGGTTTCTGTCTTTAAATATTAATTTGCGATTACAATGATACAGCTCGTAACAATTACCTGATCTCGTTAGGCGTACATTTCCAACTTTGCATTGTTTGGTGCACTCCATTTTTCTTAGATATTTTTCCTCCAGTTTTAAATCTTTCTGGTGTGCAAGAATTATTTTCCTACAAACAAAGCTAAACATATTTAAATTTTAAAAGCAAATGTTGGTAATATTTAGAGAAATTATTGAATCGTTCTCATAAAATTTAAATTTACCAACGTTTTATGAGATGATCACAATTTTTTTTTCATTCTTTACTTAGCTAATGCAAGATGCACCATTTCAAAACTCCCGTATTATCTAAAACGAGCAACGTGTAGATGGTAAGAACAACGCACGTTGGCAAAAAACTTCGGGGAATTTCACTATAACAAAAGTTAAGTGTTGTTTTAAGCTTCTGTTTTCAAATATTAATATGAGATCCCAGTGATTCAGCTCCTAACAATCCTACGGTTTTGTTTAGATTGCATTTATGGTTCCGCATTGTTAAGTGTATTGAGTATTTCATAGAAAAAATTTTCTTCTGTTTAAAATCTTTCTAATCTTCCTGGTGTACAAGAAATACTTTTCTACTAACATAGCTAAATAGCTTTAGATTTTAAAATCAAGTATTGGTACTATTTAACTCTTTAAGCGTCCTGCAGAATTTTACATGCAAAATTAATGATTCATAAAGTAATAGTTACGGAAAGTACTGAATGAAAATTTGTATTTTACAATCTTAGATATTTATTTAGCATATGCAATTAAAAAAAATTAACATTAATATCAATTTTGCGTTAATAAGGCCTTTGAATCCAAAATCTATGTGACGGGAAAACGCGGTTAGGCCGCTTAAAGGGTTAAAGAAATATTTAAATTGTTTTCGTAAAATTTAAGTTTACCAACGATTTATGAAACGGTCACAAAAATTGAAACGTAGATAATAATATATCTCTCAAAATGCACGTAAAATATTTTCTTGAATTATTTTCCTCCCAATTCGCACGAGGCATTACGTGACACAATTTTTCATCTATAGACAATTTTCGCTTTTTTTGTTAGTTTAAGAATATATTAGATTTTTTTTTCATTCCTTACATAGCTAATGTCTCTTGAGAATATTTCGGAAAAAACTTTTTATGGGAAACGTGAATGTAGGTGTTTGCTTAAAGAGATTTCAATATATTTTGAAGGAATACAATGTAAAAAAAGATATAAAGAGTAAACGTGAGGAAAAGTGTAAAAAAAATCTATTTTCTCTTTAATCCATACTCACTCTTGGGATCGCTTATTGAAAGATTGATTGCATAAAAAAATATTATCGCTGTTTCGTGACTTTATCGACATAGACATTTTTCCTATCTTAATTAAAATCCTACCTTTTTTACAGTGTTTTATAAAGGTATTATTAATTTTTTTTTCAAAATGGTTATTTATTTTACTGAAGAAAATGTTCCGTAAAGTAAATGTCTGTGCTTCGTTACACACACATGATTTATATGAACGCTATGAATGATTACTTATTTATGTACAATGTGTTTTATAGTATCTAACATATTTTGTATTTGTGTTGCATTCAATTTTTTTTTCATTTAGAATTATGTATTTAACATTTTAGCATATAAAAATAAGTAGAAAACATTCACTTTAAATTTTAAATATTATATATTACAGTACAATGAACACTCTTAAAACAAAAAAAAAGTGTATTTGGCTTATCAGGAAAGAGATGTAATTTTTTACATCGTGAATGAGTTCTTTTTTAAATGTTTCACTCATCTTGATTTAATTTGTTTATTTATATTACTCATCTTGATTTAATTGCATACGAAACACTCGTTCGTTCGAAGTTTTTTTTTTTACGATAAATTAACTTTCAAAGTGGATGAGTGGATTTCGGCTAAACTTCAGTTATTTTGTGGCTAAAGTTTTAAAAGAGAATATTTTCATGAATTCGAATAATAGATAAAAAGTTAAAATTAAATAATAACATGGGATGATATTGGAATATTGTGTAAAGAAATATGTAATAAGTATGATTTTTTTTAATTTTTAATTAACTTCGAACCTTTCTATCTCTGAAGTCAAAGAGTTATCTTAAACCTTTTTTTATAATTATAAATGTATATAAATATAAGGCGATGAAAAAAAAATATAAGGACAACAAAAAAATTGTCAAATGTAGAAACCACTTGGCAAGAAAAAAAATAGGCAAATATTGGAGTGATAAAAATGCTTGAAATGGAGCATATTTAAACAAACTTTAAACTGAAAATTAAAAAAAATCATTAAAAGGCAAGAATTAAAAAAAAAAGTTTCAATGGGTTGATACTTTGAAAAAATTATAAGGAGACGCATTTTTCAAAAATCGTAAATAAAAGTTTGCCTTTTACATAATATCATAAGATTTTTTAAAGAGAACTGAAATTGTTGCGTAGTTAGATTGTTCAGTTTCTCTCCTTCTTCATCATGCCAAAAAGTACACAACAATCTAAATTTAAAAAAGGGAAAAGTGTTTGGTTATGAAAACTGTCGAATGAGTTTAAATCAAATTGCAAGGAATATAAACAAATCTAAAACAGTGATTTACAATTTGTTGAAAAATCCAAAAGATTATGGCCAAAAAGATGTATACAGGTAGGCTAGTTCTTTGACTGTGCGCCAAAAATGTGGAATTGCGTTTCGAACTTCCTTTAAGGAACGATTTTGCTCAATTTAACAAAAAATGATTCTACCATGTACTAGCCGAATAGTTCGTAATGGTCTTCTAAATAATACCAATATTAGATATGCTAAAATACGGTAGCATTCATACTCTACAAAACTACTTAAGAAGCCTATACCAGAATTTATTCAAAAATACGTTTCTTTTGGAATTCGCCGGAAAAATATATTCTCGAATGAAAAAAGTTATTTTGGACGTACCAGAGGGTATTTTCCATTATTGGTAAGATTTGCAAAAAGATAAACCTTTTTTTTTCGAAAGGTTAAATAAGAGATGTTTATGTGATTGTGTCGTTAAGTTTTGCACCCAATGGGACAACATCAATCTTCTGTATTCGAGATCTCCTGAATTCAAAATCATATTTGAATATGTTAGCTGAAAATTTATTGCACCTTATCACAGGTGGTGATTATTTGTTTTAAAAAGACAATGAAATTTTAAATGTGTTTCGGTTGTCATATTCAGGGTTCGAGGCCAATTCTGTCTAACTTTTGGCTTGTCCTCCAAAAAGACCTGATAACAGTTAATCCAGTCTAACAGTTAAGTTCTCCAGATAGTCCAGACCCCATAGTGAATCTATGAGGCATTTTAGGTAGAAAAGTACGTAAATATAGCACACATTAAGCAAATATAGACAATTTGACATACATCATTCATCTAATTAGTGTTGAAAAACATTTCTAAACAAATTTTAAATGGACTTTCGGAATCAATAACTGCTCGGTTTATAAGGATCGTTGAAAAAAGAGTGATTTTGTAGACATTAAGTTATTTCCTGAAATATTTCATTGCATTCTAAAAAATTTTTTCATGTTTCAAGTCTTATATTTCTATTCATCTGCGTTTTATAAACTTTACTGCAATTTAATTTCATATTAATAGGTCCCTAAAGTTTCCTAATTATGAGTAGTAAATAATGTTTGATTGTGTTTTCAAATGATAATTATTTAACACATACTGTTCATTTTATAATGTGTTCTTGTAAATTTTTCCATGGCAGTATATGACTATTATCAGTAAAAGGATAATCAATTATAATTTTTTTTTCATTTTATACTTAGGTATAATATTTAATTCATACTTAAATTAAATATTATTGTTTTTAGGTAGCAACTTTTCTTTTATTCTATTTTTACAGCAGTTTATGAAACGGAAGGAAATAACCTTCTCGGTATAATATGCCTCATTAACCCTCTCCCCGAAATGTACTGACGTATTCATCTTCTAAGCTGTAGGTTTCACTGCAGTAGAAGTATCAATTAAACTAGTATAATGCTGCAAATCTATATCTAATAAGATTAAGTTAGAATTAATACACTCAATGATTATAATCCAATTCGGAATAAAATCTTTTATACAATTTCGAAAGCAAATTGTTGATCTAACAAACAAAATGCAATATAATTTCTTTCGAGTTGCTCACGAAATACAATGATCGTTTTTCGTTCGAGAATGATCGTTTTTTAGAATTATGTATTTTACAGTATCTAACATAATATATTTTGTTTTTTTGCTACATTTAATTTTTTTTTCATTTAGAAGTATATATTTATTTTTTTATCGTGTGAAGATACGTAGAAAATATTCATTTTAAATTTTAAATAAGAAATATTACGGCATAGTGATTATTTTCATGAATTCTCGAATAATTAATAAAAGATTAAAATTGTATAATAATATGGGATCATATTGGAATATTAGGTAAAGAAATGTGCTGTACCTGTGTTTTTTTAATCTTTTAATTAGCTTGAACCTTTAAATCACTAAATCAGGGAAGTTAGCTTGTATCATTTTTGTCCCGATAGATATAAATTTGTGAAAATATATATGAATAATAACGGTAAAAGAACAATCAGTTATAATTGTTTTCGATAATTATAAATTTATGAAAGTATATATATATATTATCAGTAAAAGGACAATCAGTTATATATATTTTTTTTTCATTTTATACCTAGACTTAATATTTAATTCAAACTTAAATGAAATGTTATTGTTTTTAGGTAACAATTGTTTTTTATCCTATTTTTACAGCAATTTTTGAAAGAGAAAAAAATAATCTTGTCGGTATAATATGCCTCTTTAACCTTCTCCACGAAATGTACTGATGTATTCTTCTTCTAAGCTGTAGGTTTCACTGCAATAGAAGAAGCATTTAAATTAATACAATTTTGCAAATCTTATCCAATAAGATTAAGATAAGATAAATACACTCAATGATTACAAACCTGTACGGAATTAAGTCGTTTATGTCATGTCGAAAACAAATTGTTGATCTAAGAAAAACAATGCAATATAATTTCTTTCAAGATGCACACGATTGTGAATGGTCGTTTTTTTATATTTTTATATTTTGTAGTATATAACATACTAAGGTGTTCTGGTGTAATAACACCAGGTGGGGTAAAAACGCCAACTGCTAATATTACGCATAATTATGAAATAATCCAGTAATTGGTACCCAAGGGCTCTGCGCAGAAGGGTTCTGAATAATATAAAATACAAATACAGCTTAAAGTTAGTTTGTTGCATTTGTAGGTCTTATTGCTTTTAGAAGCAACTAAAATTAACGCTTGATCTAAAATTTGCGAGGTAAGTTCTGTGATGTAAAAACCTCTTATTGTCAGGAAATACTTTGTTTATTACATTAATTTGTAATGCATTTCATGTATTTTTAAAATGTTGTAGAAGATTTTGGAAATCTTCTCGAGATAATTTGCAGTTTAAAATATACTGCGCAATAAGCATACCGGGGTAATACCGCCATTCCTTGGCGTTATTACCCCGGTTGATTCCTTACAGTGGCATCCGAAGGGAGTTTATTTTTTTACTTTATCTATGGGACAACATTATTTTTATTGTTGAAATGGTTATATTAAGGGGGGAGGGGGGGGGTCCGATACCATAAACTGATCTCTCATTTTCTTTCTTTTTTTTAAATACTAGTGTAAAAACAATTTTAAACTCTTATTAAAAAAAGATATCAAAATATTTTCAATATTGTAATTCCATTATTTTCAAAATCAGGTTTCTATTAAATTTCCACTTGATTGTTTAACTGAATTCTAAATTTTAACTCTCCGCTTTCTCAGAGTTCTGTTTTTTGATATTTTATAAATTTAACCTTTAACTGATGTGACAGAAATTGTAATGTAACTTGTGTGAAGCGGTTTGTGACCGCAAGATTGAAAAATGAATAAAAGACGTGAATAACAAATAGGATTGTGTTTTTCTGCTAAATTTTTTTGTACGAAACTATTATAATTAACATTCACCTATTTAAAAATCTCTAGTGGTAGTACTAAAGTTCCGAATGAAACAAAATTTCGGTGCTGTTTGCAATCAAACTGAAAATTACAAGTTAAACTATAAAAAATGAAAAAAAACAGTGGTCTGTGGTAACGTTAGTTAAAGATTTAAAGGCTATCAATGATTAAAACTCTTAGAGTAACGTTTTTGCATTAAACTTTTTGCACATGATTAATCATAATTAAATTTAATCTATTCAAACAATTCTAACAATAGTACGAATACTCTAAACGAAGGAGAATTTCAGTTCTAGCTATAGGGTAACATCCCCAGTAACTGACATTCACCAGTGATTGGCACATCCTACAAACATGTCTTAAAATAAGATTTATATCCAGTCTTTTAAAAATGCAAGACCATATACCTGTTATATGCTCATTTACGTTAAAGATTATAACTTTGATTTATGCTACTAGATGACAATAGTGCCTAGGAAAGAGGAACGATTATGGCTTGTATGAATTAGCCATTTTTGTTGCAAATGCTTATTATTTGGCTTAAGAAAGGCATGCTTTTCAATTCATTATTATCTGATTTATAATATGTTTTAAATTTTAATTGACAACAGTTTTGTTTAGTTAAAAAGGGTTACTTTAATTGTGTAAAAGTATTTTCGACACAAATATTTGGATTTCTGAATTAATGATAGATGCCAATTAATGGTGCATCAATTTTGCTAGTTCCAAGTAATTAGCACTTATTCCAATTACAAGGAATTCACAACTAATTTGAGATTAAACCACTTATTTTGGAAGAACTTTTAAAGTTATAGACTAATTTTGTTTAGCATTTGTTTTTATTTGAATATATGAAATATTATCAATAATTGGAATTCATTAAAGCTTCATATGACAATTTCTGGGTATTAATATAAGTATATTGTATTGTTTTACATATACATGTAAAAACCTGAAATATGGCATCTTCATGTACAGTAAATTCATTTAAAGCGATTGAACCCAATGCAAAATGTAAAGTTTTTTTTAAAATATGAACATGTGCCAATTACTGGATCTCAAGGTGTCATACATTGGTGCTCTAGGTGCCAATTACTGGTGATTTCAGCAATTTTTATAAATATATTTTTATAAAAATACTTTTTTAATTTTTTTTGCTTTAGTGAGCAAAATAGATGCACAGATATGCATTCTTTGATTTAAAAATATTTCCAAGTAAATATCTTATTTCTTTGTAATGAAAATTGAAGTAAGTTTAAAGACAAATTCTTAAAGAGCCAATTACTGGGGATGTTATCCTAGTTAAACTCTAAAATTTGAAAAAAGATGTGTTTAGTGAAATTGCTAACAGCAACTTAAGGTTTATTTTGCTGCTAATATAGAGATAATGATATATAACCATATGAATCATATGTACAATTGAAAAAGGTATCTCACAGGGATATTGATTTTAATCAAAAATCTTATTTAATTAATAAAAAAATACAAATTTATTAAAGTATGTTTTATATAACGCCAACAATTCAATTTTAGGTTTGCGGGAATCGGTAGTAGTGTGGAGTTTGCGGGTAAAATACTATTTAAAAGACTTTTGTAATATTGTTAACCCTTAACTGCTGTTACCGGCCTCACAGACTGCTGAGTTTTACAAGTTTCGGAGTTTAACTGATAATCTTTAGTTTAACTATAGATACTGGTCAAATTTTGTTTTGTTTGGAGCTCTATCTCTACAGACTTTTGAAGAGCTAATTCTTATTTATAATAGACCTCCGTATAAAATTTGAAATAAAAATAGTATTCTAACAGTTAATTTAAGCTTTTATACATGTTTAGAATAAGCGGTCTGACAGACCGCTCACAGTAGGTATGCGACAATTTTTGTAACAGCAATTAAGGATTAAAAAAATATTTATTACACATAACTCTAGTTTTTATAAAATTTCACAGGATTAAAATATTACATTATAAACGGTTAAAACCGTGCAATGTTTCTTAAAATTATATTTAAGCGGGACTTTTAAAGCAAAGAGAGGCTCGGGGTGTAAAATTCTGTTGAAGCTCCCCAATCCCTCCGTTTTCTTTTACAAAAAAATTAATATTTTCTATCGCATAGAATGCATACATGGTAACATAAATACTGTTTTAGATAAACACAGTTAGAACCGCGCATTTTTTTCTAATAATTCTACTTAAGCGATCCTTTTAAAGCAAAAAAATGCTCAGGGTCTGCTATTTTTTGCCTCCCTCCTTTCTTTGTCTTACACATTCACAACAAATTTAACATTTTCTACCGTTTAGACAGCAATTTGTCGATTTCTAGGGTTGTCGAATTTGTATTTTTAGAATTGGGTAACCTACATGGGATAATTCCATGTTATCTTATACTTTATTTAGCATGGCGTTATTACCCACATAGGTGGGTAAAAACGCCAAATAGCATTGACCAAGAAATCACGCCATTACATTTTATGAATACATATCTGTTAAATAATTTGTTTAAATATAGATAGTCAATGAGATGCTGTATCAAATCCTATATTTGTTTGAAACATACAATTTAAAACCAAGCTGTGAAAATTGGTAGAACCTTAACGTGGCGTTATTACCCCAGGACACCTTATGTAGTTTTTGTGTTATATTCAATTATTTTTTTTATTTGGAAGTACATATTTAAATATTTATCTTGTGAAAATATGAAGAAAACATTCACTTTAAATACTAAATATTAAATATAACTGTACAGTGAATATTTTCATGAATTCAGATAATTAATAAAAGGATAAAATTAGATAATAATGTGGGATTATACTAAAATATTGGGTAAAGAAATATGTCGTAACTGTAATTTGATATGTTGTAATTTTCATACTTTTTAACCCTAATCACAAGTCGTTAGTTTAAAAATGGTAAAAGGAAGAGGTAAAATATGGATGTCACATTTTTATTAGTGAAGATTTTATTTCGAGCAATATAAAAATTTTTACGTTTAATTTTTTTATTAAAATATTTTTTAAATGTTTTTAAGTATATTTTAATTGCAAATATTGACTTATGAATAGCTTTGCAAATTCATTTTAATTTAAATTTATTTAACTTAAAAAAATAATAATTTTGAGTATTTTTGAATGAATGAGAAAAGTAATTGTTGTTTATTTCTCAATTCGAAAGTATTTTTGTATTTTTTGACTAAATTAGACACCTTAATTTATAGAATTTACGGTTCTTCATTTTAAAACTAAATTCGGGTTAATTATTAATAACACAATACACATGCGTCATAGAAATAAACGGAATCTCTTACCTATTTCAGAAGTTCGGGGAGAATTCACGGATAAACTTGTTTTCTACACTCTCAAAAAGAACTTCCGTCTTTTCACAGAAAATGTACTGGCAGCACTGCTGCCAGAAATTATCTGTAGATTGACGATTTTCCGTTTATTTTTTCTCCGTCAAAAGAGGAAAAATGTCCGTCACTTGAATAAAATCAATGCGGAAGAGGTGGGGATCGAACTCACGACCCCAGCAGTACAATGCGAGCGCTTTTCCTCGGCGCCACGGTTGCTCATGATGATTGTGCTTCAAAATAGAAGCGTTCATTTCATATGGGTGTGGTTTGGTGTATTTCGTTAAAAAGCCTTTAATTTTGCAGTTAATCTCAGAAAGATTTCATCTTTAATGAAACTGTGGCTGGGTTTTTTTTTTACGTTTAGTATTAATTTAGTATAAAAATGTGAATTTTAAATATATTACGTAGATTGTTAGAGAAAAAACATGGATGTTCTATTTTTATTCGAGAAGATTTTTTTTAATAATATCATTTTTTTTTTGGATTTTTTTTTTTAATTAAAATATATTTTAAATGTGTTCACTTAAAGTATATTTTATATGCGAATATTTATCATAGAAATAACTTAATATATTGAACTTTATTCAACTTATCCAACATTGAATTACAGATTGTGAGAATTTTTGAACGAATAAAGAAAGTAATTATTATTTATTTTTAAATTCGAAAACATTTTTGTCTTTTAAAACTAAATTAGACATTTTAATCAATCGAATATTTTTGTTTTTCATTTTAAAAATAAATTCGAATTTATTACTAACAGACCCAATGCGCATGCGTGCTAGATATAAACGGAATCTTCTTCATTTTTCGACGTTCGGAATGAACTCACAGAACAAATACGTTTTCTGGGAGAACAGAAGTTATTTGTGAAAAAATAACGAGAACTTAGTGCATATTGACGAATTTTTCTGACAATGTAGGAGTGCGGAAATTGTATCTAAAAAGAATAAAGAATAATTTAGTGTACACTCACGAATTTTTCTGACAATGTAGGTGTGCGGAAATTGTATCTAAAAAGAATAAAGAATAATTTAGTGTACACTGACGAGTTTTTCTATCAGGGTATCTTATACCATCGGACCGGTCAGTGTTGCTCGATCCCTAGATGATCACCTTAAATTAAACTCAAATTTTTATTATTATATCTTTCACCGTATTTCATAATAATTTATAATTATAAACAAAAATGAGCCTCGTGCGTTTTTTTTCCCTTTTTACATATAACGTTAATAATAACTAAAAATTAAACAGTTCCTATTGTCTGAATTTCTTGAGATTTTTTATGAGCTATAAATATGATGATTTGAAATCCTCAGTGTAATTTTTCTGCAAATATTATACATGATTAAAATCAAGCATAGGAAGAATATGTAAAAAGATAATGTCTAAATACCGATATTTAATTTCGTTTTGTGTAGAAAAAAAGAGTGGACTCTAGGTGGCGAAAATTGACTTCGAGTCATGATTTTTTTTAAAAATTAATATTCATATTGTTATAAATGAATTTCACCATTACAAAAAAGATAATATCGAAATTCACGGTTATTTTTCATAATTTCTTAATTTAAAAATTGAGACCGCTGCAAATCATTGAAATAAGTTGAAAAAAAAAAAACAGCCGCAAAATCAAACTTGATTAATAATATAAAATAAGAAAATCATACAAATCCCGTTACATTAGATAATTGTTTAGATATTGTTTTAAATATTTGCAAAGCAGCTCCATTTGATATACCGATACGTATTAAGAATATTATTTTCAAAATCAAATATTCACAATATTATCGAAATTTCATGCATATGATATTGATTAATAATATTAAATAAGGCAATCATACAAATCCCGTTACATTAGATAATTGTTTAGATATTGTTTCAAATATTTGCAAAGCAGCTTCATTTGATATACCGATACGTATTAAGAATATTATTTTCAAAATCAAATATTCACAATATTATCGAAATTTCATGCATATGATATTGATTAATAATATTAAATAAGGCAATCATACAAATCCCGTTACATTAGATAATTGTTTAGATATTGTTTTAAATATTTGCCAAGCAGCTCCATTTGATATACCGATACGTATTAAGAATATTATTTTCAAAATCAAATATTCACAATATTTTAAAAAGCACCTTTTTTAATAAGCACCTTAATAAAAAGCACCTTTTTAAAGCATCTTTATACCATAAAGTCCAATGATCCCATGTTTATTATTTTCGTTTTTTAAAAAAGAACTATAAAATCTCATTACTTTAAACCTTAGTGTAACATAAAAAAAATAATAATAACATTCGTATTATTTAATTCTAAGATCACTTCCTTGGTGTCGTTTCATCTTTAAAAAAAACCGATTATCACAATTTTCTTTAGATTTTGTCACTAAATAATATTTTTTTCAATCCAATTTTTTTTAAATAAATATATTGCGAAAACCATATTGCACATTTGCATGGATTTTAAAACATATTGCATGGTAATATTTAAGTGATAAGTATATTTGCCTGATTCATCTTTACTATCGTTACATATTAGTTAATAATCTGAATAACATAATTTATTCAGGAATGATTTATCATGGAGCAAATAAATCAAACATTAAAATGGAATTTAAGTATGAGTAAATGTTATATTGTACTACTTTTACAAGTTTAGATAGTGAAATGTATCGCTATTTATAAAGTGAAATATTTTAAGGGGTATTTAATGTGCATGCAACCATTTGTCGCATATATTTATTCCCAATTTCCTGTCTTGAAGCTTTTACTAAACTTCATATACACAAGTGATTTAATTTTTCAGGAAATAACTTTATGGAAATGGAACTGGAAAATCATGTTTTTAGCTAAGTAAACATCTTAGATTTCCATGTAATATAAATTTATATTCATATAATCGAAAATTCACAAAGTACTTTTAAAAGCATTATAATGGAATACTTTGTAAATGTATCATGTAATACTTTGTAAATGTAATCGTGAATAATACGAAGCGCTTTTATTCCAGGAAGTTCAGAGTTTTAATATGTAATTGATAGCATGTATCTCTTTGACAAATATTTAGTTACAGCATTAGAATAGCGAAAATACATCTAATGTTTTCTTTGAAATATCGTAAAAGTTATCTACCAGCAATGTGCTAGGAAATATTGAGATTTAATATGTTGTTTATTATAATATTGCGTATATATTCTATGTATTTAGGGATCTGGTAATTATGTTAATAAATCTCTGATATTTTAAATTATACCACCAGCGTTATTATTAAAATTTTATTTTATATAAAATTGCAACCATCATCTGTGATGCAGTATTTCATAGAATATGCAATGGTGGTTTATTCATAATTTATTCTGAAAGTTAAAAAGAGATAATTACACTATTCACAAAATACGTATGACATATGTAATAATACATAATTATAATACGCAGTTGTAATATCGTATCACACGTTTTGCACAAATGCCAGCTGCTGACAGCAGAGATTCTGAACTGCAAACATGGGGATAGAATTATAATTTCAAATTCGAAATGCAGAGTTGTGCAATTAAAATTTAAACTACATAAATGATAAGTTTTGGCATAACAATAATGGTGTCTGTATAATAAATCTTATTAATACAAGTATAGGACTTCCAAAATTTTAGTATTTCATTTAATTGAAAAACTTCAACATTATGTTTTGGAACAAACATATTTTAAATCAAAACCTTTGTCTATTATTATATGAAAAGCAAAAAGATGAAAGATAAAAAAATGTTTTATTTATACAGAATATTAAAAGATTTATACAGGCTTTTTACATAGTTAAACTAAATTACGTTAAAACATGTTATTTGAATAAAAATTGCAACTACTTAAAAATTAATGTATCACCAGCTACTACCAATATCTACACAGCAAAACTTTCGAACGGGTCCATTGATTTCGTATAACGATCTGGATTCGATTACGTTTATATGTAGAATCTAGTATATATATATTTAAAAAGGAAATTAGTATTGTACTTGTGTCACATTATAAAGAATGAAAAACTATGCGTATTTGAAATATATAAAAAAATTGTATCCAATATGCGTTGTTTTTCATTTTTTCAGTTTATGGTATATATTTATTTTCTGATGGCAAAATCTAATTTTTTATTAACATACTGCACATACAAAACGCACAACGACAAAAGGAATAAAAGATGGAACAGATTTTTCTGCATCATTTTCCAGTAATTAATTCAGATTTTGATGAAAAATACCGTTAGATCAAAAATCACAGTTATTGAAACAATGAAATAATTATCACGAAATTATCTCACACAATGGAGTGCGGATTTTTCACACGTCTTATATTGATTTTAATTTGATCTATGATTTTAGTCTATGAACATACATAAAGCACAAAATTAAAAGAGATAAAATATAAAAGGTTTTACAGCAGATTTTTTACATTGTTACACTAAATTTCGTTGAAACAAGCCATTTGATTTAAAAATGTATTTATTTAAAAATATTGAAATAATTCATCATAAACTGACCTCAAAGACTGCAATGCAAATATTTCCCACTGGTCTATTGATTTTGTATATTTATCTATGCAAACTCTGGTGTATGTATCTTTTTCCGTTGTCAAAATCACATTTTCTATAAATATTCAAAACGCACAATGATGAAAGAAATAAAATCTGTTGTGTCATTTTTTTCTGATGGCAAAGTTCCATTTTGTATGAAACACAAATCTCACGGCGATAAAAGAAGTAATGTAGAATAATTCTGCTTCTAAATTAGTATTTCTTAATCACTGCACATTTTGTTGAAACAAGGTCTTTCATAGAAAATTTTATGAAATAGTGCGTCGTGCGTCATCAAATGAATTCAAAGACGGCAACGCGAAGGTTTCGCATGGAACAATGGACTTGAATCCAATTATATGCAAAATTTCATGTATCAATATTTGGTTACCTAAATTATATACAGTTGCAAACATACAGTTTCTCGTTTTTGTTTTTTTCTTACAAATTTTTACGAAAAAAAAATCTTGGGTTAACCAATTTACAAAAAATGCTTTTTTTAAAATAAAGCAAAGATTTGTATTCCATAAAATTAGTAAAAAAAAAACACATAAAACTTAAAAAAGAAATTGTCATAAGAAATGTTAGAAATGTAAAAAAAACGCAGCAAATTTATTGACATGTAACCTTTACCGATTATATTATGTACTGTTCTGTATATTTTAGCCAAAGAGAAAGTTTTGAAAATTGTACAGACTGCTGAGTAAGAAATAATGCAGTTTCATAATAGTAAAATATGATTTTAAAATATTTTCCTCCTAATGTATTTACCCTATTTTTCCCCTATTTTATTTTAATTCTACCCTATTTCCCCCCGAAAATCACATTCTAATGAGCAAATATTTTCCTCGTCTTAATCAGGATTCTGATTTTAGTCATTCCAGTATGGAATGATTTTGACTATATACATATATATATAGTAGTATAGTGTATTATTAGGAATTACATTTTTTACACTTTCCAACATAGTTGAAAATTGTATATTAAATAGGTTTGTCTGTCCGTCTGTATGCTCTGTAACTCGCCTAAATTTATACCAATTTTCATGAAAACGGTATGTTACTGGGTATCATTATGGCGTTCTCAGTATTAAAAATGAATCTACAGTTACACTTACAGTTCATTTACAGGGACACTCAAATGAATTCATTATGGTATATGAGGGAAAATCCTTTGAGATATGCTTTATCCATATTGTGCTATTTTAATCATAGTGAAATTAATATTTGTTGCTGAAGTATAAAGCAAGGTTTAAATTATAGAGCATGGAGTGTATAGAATTTATCTTTCATTTACAGGGAAACTAAAAAAAATTGCTATGTAATAAAATGAACAATAATTAAACTATTATAAGCTACGAAGAATGTGCTGGGAATGCGTTTTTAATTGTGCAGCGTTATAAAATGATTAAATTATTAATTTGTAATTTATGTGTAAAATATACAAGGCTGCGCAAAAGTTTTCAGTAACATTCGTTTATTGACAGAAATTACTGGATGTAAATTTTCATCTTTGTTATACGTTTATTTGAACTAACTAACTGCATACAATGTAGCATGTATACGTATCAACAGATAATATACAAGACTAAACAAAGGTATTGTATATATTCCAAAAATTCATGGTAATAGTGGAAATTGAGGTTTTGAATTTTTTTTTTCGTCACCACCTTTCCCTAGAGAATCTGGTCACCTTAGCAATTGTATTACTGTTTTCTAAATGCATTGGAAAGTAGTTCAAAATCTATTAAGTGGGCAAAATTTTTCGTTCTTGTTCCATTAAAAAAATCGTTTAGGTAGTAAAAGTTCCATTAATTATTTCGAATAAGTTTGTTATTTTTCGTGGTTAGTTTATTGTATAAGTAATTTTCCTTCAAAAGGAGAAAAAAAATGTACGATAAAAGTAGTAACTATAACTGACACATATAACCATCAGCGGATTTATTATTTTGCTAAAATATTGCTTCAAAAAATTAAATATAAGGTTTGAGTAGAGTAAAAATAGAATCTATGTAAAAAATAAGAAAATTTCAAAAGCATAAAAGATGCTCCTTAAACATGTCCATTTTAAGTAACATGTCACAAAAATTAAAAATATATATATATTTGGAAATAAAACGTTCTGTCATATATAAATAAAATTTGATCGGATAAAACTAATTTTTGCTGCAATTTTCCTTTAAAATGTCAAATATACTTAGCGAAGTTTAGACGCTAAATATATCTCATTTCTTATACTTATATATATATATATATATATATATATATATCCTTCAACATTTGTGAGAGTAAATAAAATATTCATTATTCTGTATGAATAAATATTACTTTATTAAAAAAATTTTAAGAGAGGTTTCTGGTAGGTATTATCTTTAAAAATATTTATTTTGCACTAAATTTGAGATTATAGTTTTGCAGTACAGCCATATTATTTTAAAGTAAATTTCAAAATTTAATATTATTAAAAGCATTCTAATTATATTTTATATCAAATCAGACCTTTTTAAACTGATTTGTACGCATCGCTTTTATTTATTTTTTCTGAATACTGGTTAAATGTTATTTTTTATTGCTAACTAGTTAACCTGCCCACGTTGCCCGGGTTCATCATAAAACAGATAGAATTGCGAAAAAACATTGAAAAACACATTAAACATTTGAAAATTTTAAAAATTGCTGTACAAATTTCGTCTAAACTTCATTGAAAGGAGAAGGGTTAAAAAATTGAAACTGGATTATTTTTACTAATCTGAAAAAATCTTAGAAAATTGCGAAAACTTTAAAATCACAGAAAAATATGAAACAAAACAGATGTCAATTCTCCATATGTGAGAAAATTATCTGGGACATCATTGAAACCAGGGATGTATCCTCTTGATTACTTTTTAATTTTATTTTTAATGATAATAATTTCTTCTGTAAACATAAACTTAAAAAATTAAAATCATTCAGTATTTTTTTAAATGAATTTTAAAATATAAAGTCATAATTCAATCATAATTTAATACAATTTTATGTTATAATTTTATGTATCACTACTACTTTATTTGAATAGATAAATTATTTTTCTAAAGATAGTGTAATTGTTTACAAAACACCTAAGGAAATTTCGCTTATAAGCGATGACAGTGCATTTTGTTACCGAAAAAAATGTAAGCTGCATAAAACTCTAGTTTTTTTCGCTCTCTTTCTTTATGTACAAGTCTCTTTGTCTACATGTTATATATGATTATATGTATATATATATATATTACATAGATACATATAATCTAGATACATATAGATACACACACATAATATATATATATATATATATATATATATTGTTAAAAAATATTGTTCGTTAAAACATAATCATTAAGCATTAATTTAATATTATACATTTTTCAGTACATTTAGCATTTATTTAGATGCATATAACACCTAACTATTTAAAATAAAAAATAAGCAAAGTTTCAGCATATTGAAGCCCTTATTTTATAAATTTAAAGAAAAACAAAAAATACTGAAACAAAATATTGAAATAAATATATTAAAAAGTAAATTTGCTTCATTAATTTAACTTTTCTTTCAAAATATATCATTTTGATATAAAAAAAGCTATAAATACCAATCAAATTTTTTACAAATATTTTTTTAACTATGTTATTTAATGTTTAAAATATTCATTTGGCAATGATAGGGGAGACTGGGGTACAATGGACCACGGGGTACAATGGTTCACCCCCTATTTTTGATATTAATTCTGTTTTTGAAAGCTTTATATTTTAATATATAGATGGCAGTCATGAAATAGTAAAAAGAAGTTTGAAACCATGTGCATAGCCGACATTTTAGTCATTTTATGCTTGATAATTGATTTGACACAGGAGGAGTAAGGCAAAAGTAAATATTTTCAGTGAAAATATCTTCATTTATTTATTACAGACTTGTAATTTGCAAGACATTGTGTGGCAAAATAAAAAGGTAAGACAACACATTTTTATATTTATTATAGCTAAAATAATAGAATTTTAAATTTCTTTTTTTATCATCAGGTTTTTGTCAAATTTCCATAGGGGCTACAATGGACCATCAGAAACTGGGGTACAATGGACCATGGCTCATTGTACCCCAGATTTGTATCCCATGTTTTTAAAAGTTAAATATTATGTGTAGAATTCAGAATTAATAAATTATTTCACTTCAAATGAAGAAAAAAATGTTACTTTAGTCAGAGCTAAAAGAGTGAATAAACAAATAAAATGAATAATAAAATGTGAATAAACATATAAAAATGAATAATAAAATGTGAATAAAGAAATAAAAATGAATAATAAAATGTGAATAAAGAAATAAAAATGAATAATAAAATGTGAATAAAGAAATAAAAATGAATAATAAAATGTGAATAAACAAATTATGATATAGTTTATCTTTCTTATTGTTAAAAAATGAACTACACTAATATATTTATATTGAAATTACAAGTGGTCCATAGAGCCCCATGCTGTGGACCATTGTACCTTGGCATTGGGGTACAATGGTCCACTTTGTCACTCACTATTTAAAAAAATATATATAAAAAAGTATGCATAATTATTATTTTTGAGTGGATGCAGTATAAATTTTAATGTATAGGTAACATGCATGTACTTGATCAAAAGAAAAAAAAAATCAATACTTTAAGATTAAACAGTCAAAATTTACAAAAGTGGACCATTGTACCCCAGTCGCCCCTATATTTATAGAAAAATACAAACATATCAAATATTTTAGAACCAGAAACTTAAAAAGGTAAAAAAACTATTATTTCTTAGTAAGATATTATTTATTTTTTCGAAAACATGTTGAGCGTTAAAAGATAATCATTAAACACGCATTCAACAGTATGTATATTTGGTACTACTATGTTTTCTCGTCGACCAAAAAATTATCGCCAAACTATAAGATTAAATTGGAACGCCAATAATTGAAACAAATATACTAGGGAAAAAAATTTCCATTAATTTACAGATTACTTCAAAAAATTCTTCAACAAAAACTTCAACAGATTACTTCAGATGTTTTATTATTAAAAAGTTGACACACTAATCAAATTTTGTATAAATACTTTGCAAACTATGTTATTTAAAATTTAAAATATTTATTTCGCATCAGAAATATAAAAAAATTCACACACACACATTTTAAATATTTCAGGAAAAATTAATCTAGTAAGATCGGGAAGCTATTATATAGATGCCAACCTGACATTAATCTTCCGTAATACGTGCGTTAGTTTGACTCTGGTTTAGTGAATTTCAAACCAAAATTTTTTCAAAGAAATAAAATCAAATGTGTTTAACTTAGAAACGTAAAGTTAAATAAATAAAGATTCATGAAATAAATTTTCTGGTTAGAAATAAGGTTAACCTGGTAAAACTAATCCAGGTATTACGGAGGATTAGTTGAAAGTTTGCAGCTATGCATTATTTTATGATATTTTTTTCCTTTTCGAAAAAAATGTTGTTCGTTAAAAGACAATCATTTAATACGGTAAGTTTAACATTTCTTTTGCCACCTGATTTTCTAAAGTTAAAAAAAATCATAACACTGAAACTCTTATTATAATAGTTTAATGAAAAGCAAAAATTTCTGAAACAAATATACTAAGGAGAAAATTTGTTACATTAATTTAAAAATTACTCAAAAAGAAAGTTATTTTAATATTAAAAAGTTAGACATACTAATCAAATTTTGTATAAATACTTTTTAAACTATACATATTTTAACATTTAAAATATTTATTTCGCATCAGATATATTAAACACATACACAAATTTTAAATATTTTAGAAAAGAGAAATCTATTGAGATCTGGAAACTATTATTCCATGATAAATTATTTATTTTCGAAAAAAAAATTTGTTAGTTAAAAGATAATAAATTAACATTGTGAATTTAACATTTCTTTTTAAGTATGTGCATCACCTGATTTTTAAAAACTAAAACGAAAGAAAAATTTATTATACCGAAGTTTTTGTTATAATAATTTAATGAAAAATAAAAATTTCTAAAACAAAAATTTGAAATAAATATACTAGGAAGAAAATTTGTTTCTTTAATTAATTTTTTTAAATAATAATAAGTTGTTTATTATTAAAAAGTTAAAAATACTAATAAAAATTTGTATAAGTACTTTTTAAACTACATGTCATTTAAAATTTAAAATATTTATTTCGCATCAGATATATTAAATAGAAAAATACACACCCACATTTTAAATATTTCAGAAAAGAGAAATCTAATAAGATCAGGAAACTATTATTCCATGATAAATTATTTCTTTTTGAAAAAATATTGTTCGTTAAAAAGATAATCATTAAACTGTCAAGTCAAAATGTTTCCCAGGCGAAAAATAAAATTTTTATATCCATCGTCAAATTTTTATATTTCGAGATGAGGAAAAAAAGAAAGAGAAATCCCCCCAAAAAATGATGAATAACACTCCTGGGAATGAAGCCTCGTTGACATCGACAAATGACGACAGATACTCTCGACGACAGTTGGAAGAACCTGGGGACAATGACGTGCATGATAGAAGAAAAGGGGAGAAATCTCTCTCCTGTTCCAGGATTTCTTTTGTAACACAGCATCTTAATATTCCGGAAGAAAAGTTGAATATTTAAATCACGAAATAAAAGGATTATAATATGCTGTGTTATGAAATTTCAAAGAATAATATTTTAAGCATGTTATTTAATACACTCTCTCTTTTTTTCCTTTTTTAGGCTTACAGAAAACATTTCCCTTCTTTTCCAGAAAATATTTAATAGGCTCAAATAATATTCAGTCTCAATGAAAAAAAAATTAAAATATTTGAAGAGTTGTGCGTGATAAAGTAATTTTTGGAAGAAAAGGAAGTGTTATTTCTCTTATTTTATTTATTTATTTATTTTTTTTTTTTTTAGGATAAGAGAGGGAACTGAAGTAATGTAATTTGAATCTTTAGTTATATTTTTTTTATTTCCACTTATCACTTTCGAAGGAATGGCAATTTCATTGCATTCAGGTTTAATTTGCAAACAATATGTGATTCCAAGATATTTAACTTTTCACCGTGTGATGACTGTTGATTTAGTTTCAAATATGGGGAACAGTGGCTTTGATTAATTTGCTTCTGTAGAAAAAGCTGAGTAGCTGTATAAGTGCACTGATTTATTAATCATCACAGGGTGTTTTATGTATACATTTCAATATAAGTTTAGTCCTCACGTTTATATGAATAATCGTAACTGTCTGACACTTATTAAATAGCTACCCTTTTTACGGATTTTTTTTCTCGTTTATTTTTCAATAAAAGTTTTTTGAGGGGATATGTAAAAGGAGCTGAATTTTGATATTTAATCACATTTTCATTGCTTCTTATAATTTAATTCTAGTCGACAAAAAGCGGTCATTTTGAAAGCAAAATAATTTAATGTCAAATACCTCTGTTTTGTTTTCAGAAATTGCTGCGATAATTTTCTTTTTTTTCGAAATATTTATTAATAATATACAAAGATGATTTCATTCAAATGTTTCTTTAAACATTGTACAGCGAAAATATTGCACAGTGTATTGTAAAACATTGTATTTAACAAAAAATAGAGTACAGGAATTAGTTCTACTGTAACGTGATCATTAACGTAACTGCACAATAGCAATTACGTACTACACTGACCTACAATACATTGCATTACACTAATTACTTAGTATTTTTACTAGCACGTTAGCCTGAAATTAACCCTCAAAAGTTTTTAGTGTAGAATTCAAGACGAGTTTAGTCTTATAGTGCATGTATAGTCATGCATAATTGTGTCATTAGAAATGTCGGTACTTCTAGGTTATCCCGTCGACCAAAAATTATCGCCAAATTTTAAGATTAAATGCCAATAACGGATGATCGTGAATGACACATTGAATGACATTAAGTACGATTCACGTGTTTAAAAATGTCATTAAGTGATTTTTATTTCGACTTTTTATTTGCATTTTTATTAATATTCTGCTAATTATTTGTTTTTCGTTATTTAAAATAAAAATTATGTCAATATGTATAATTTAGCTATTAGTTTGGTGATTTGTATAATTTGGCTAAATTGGTCGACGGGATAACAGAGAAGTACCGAAATATCTCTATTTGTAAAAATATAATTTGCAAAAGATTTAATAAATTGAAAATTACATTGCATTGATTTTATCTTAAAATAGCTTAATCGTTTCATGAGCATATTTATTAATGCTGCGTGTTGCAACAGTTTTATGTATCAGTTAATTCATATTATGGTAAGTTGAGTTTTTCTACATTACAACTACGTTTCATTTACTAAGTTGAGACAATTTAATATATTTGCAATTACCCATCGTGGATAGATATATTTTTTAGTCAATCATGTGAGAAAACGTAAATATTTCATTTTTGAAATGTAGTTGCAATGGGTGTTTGTGTAAATCAGTGATTTCGGTATTGCTATCTTTTCGCGTTCAAATTTAATTCATCTATCTTTAACAAAATTGTTTGATATCTATAACATTCTCAGGGCTATCACAAGCGACTATTTTTCTATTCAGCTCGCACCAGTATTTTTCTGATATAAAGTTTCAAGTTTATTTTTCTTGCAAATGTTGTCAGTGTCTGTAATTTATTTTTGTTGACGGAAAGTGGTACGAGTTTGAATTAAAAATTAGTCGCCTATAGCAGGATTGCATTCTAACAAACACATAATGTCATTTAAGGTGTTTACTCTTTTTACACTGCATAAAAGCATCAAAATTATGCCAAAATTTCTACTTTATTACTTCGAAACTTTTACATCTGATGTATACAATAACGTGTTATATAAACTTAATTTAATATATCAGTGACAGTTTATGCTGAATTTGTTTAAGAAAAACTAATAAATAAAGAATTTTATAATGCATAAAATCTTAAGCATATTTATATGAAAAACTTCTTCAGATGGTCAATGATGAAGAAATCTTTCTGCATCAGTATTTGAGGTCAACACGTGCCGGAATTTCCATATTTAGCCGGGAGTAATACTTAAAAATTCGGCCCGGTCCCTACACACTTCTAACTAGTACTAACGTAAAATATTATGCAATATAGCTAAAAACATATCTTTACACTCAATTTTTTAGCTAGTAACACACTAAATTGATTGTAACATATTAGAATAACACTTCAAATTGAATGCAATTGAATATGCTAATTACTTAATACTATTGTCGTGTTATTATGAAAGAATAAAGAATTTCGGATAAAGTAATCAATAAAACTCGTGGGAATGGAGCCACGTTGACAACGACAAATGACGAGAGTTGTTCTCGATAATAGATGTAAAAGCCTCTGAACAGTGACGTGCAAGAAACAAGAAAGAACGAAAATCTATCTTGTTCTAGAATTTCTTCAGATGTCAGGCTTTTTATAACTCAAAAAAAAAAAAAAAAAAAAAAAAAAAAAAAAAAAAAAAAAAAAAACGGCGCATATTTCGTGGGTAGAAGATTAAATTATTTTACTTTTAATCGAAATGAACGTAAACAGCGAGTTAATATTTTTATTATTATAGACATTAGACTAAATCATAAAGCTATTAAATGTCTGATGAAATATATTCCTCCCTTTTTTAAATAGTTTTATAAGTTTCTCCTGTTTAAGCCCTAATAAAATAAAAAGCAACATATAATGAAAACATTTCTTAACATATCTCTACCTACTGCGGTGGCGCGTGCATTAGGAAGTACCTTATCCTTACCAAGACTTGACCATACAAGAAAAAAAAACAAGTTGTTAGAAAAGTTAAAAAGCTAAATTCCTTAAATTAAATACAATGAAAAGAGAAAAGAGCTGAAGTGGAGCTCTGAAGCCGACGCACGACCGCTGTGAACTTAATCAGGGATGCATCACTAAACTCAATGATTTAATTACATATGCTATTTTGAAATTGCTTTATACAAATATATACAAAAGTCTGATAATTACATGTTGTCTTAAAATACTGCAATAGGGCAAAATATTTTCAGATCTTTTAAATTGAAAACGAATAAAATTACAAAATATACCAGACACTAAATATGTTTTTTTCAGCTCAGTTGGTTGGTTGGTTGGATGTGTTTATGTTAAACAATTATCAACGGATGGGATATAGGCCCTAAAAGGGAGAAGTGTCCTCCGTGCGAATCTATCTAAGGGAATCTAACCCTATATTCAAGCGATGAAATGTAAGGTTCGAAGAAAAACACGGAAAACTCCGAACGATTGGATTGATGGTCGATTTGATTCAAATCCAACACCTGCCTTCTACCAGTTTCGAGGGCAAAACATCTCAGTCATTGGTGTGGCTCCCAGCTTAGTTGTAAAATAAGTTCATTTTTTATTGAATGCATACATTTGAGATATATTAGAAACTGAACAAATTGGTCTCACTCCTTCTAAGTTTGTTATTTATATGAGCAAAATAACTTGAGGATAAAATACGAAATTACCTTAGCAAATGTAATTAAATGAATATGAAAAATCACACTAAAATGATACGTATCCTTTGAAATTACTGTTTTAAAATTGCTCGTCAACTAAAAAATAACCAAATATCATTCAATAAGTAACATCCAAAAGTTTAAGGCATCCCTGCAAGTTAGTTCAAAAAGAAACTAGCTAACAAATTCATCTAATTTTTTTTTTAATATGAAAAGGCTGTTCGAGACAGTATTCAGTTGGTTTAGTATTTCGGAAATCATTGTCAAAGCAAGATTTGAATCTTTTGACATATTCACACTGTGGAAACGGAAGGATTTAAAATACTGGCGAGTCCAATTCACTGTTGCAATTATGAGAGATATAATTCAGTAAATAAGGAATTATCATGGTAAAGAAAGTTTGTATTAAACATAGATGTGTGTGGGTGTTATAGGTGGAAATTCAAGGTTTAGGAACCAAAGGCTCCTAAACCCAAATAATCTAGTTGCCACTAGGGCTTAATGTATAAGAAAAAAATAAGAAACAACGCAAATTTCGTAAAAAAATCGCTGTAGAAAATCTATTTTTTCAAAGGATTTTAAAAAAATACGGCTATTTTCGTCAAAGAAGTGCTGAAAAACGCAATTTTCTCCTAATAATGGCGGAATAAAACGAGATTTTGGTTAGAGGGTTGACAAAACCAGGCGAATTTCGTCGGAGAATCGCTTAAAAACATGGGATTCTCTTCAGACGATTTTGGAAAAACATAGTTTTCGTCAAACGATCGCGAGAAAAAAACGCAAAATTCGTCAAAAAATGGAGACTCAAACGCCGAAAATTAGTCGCCAAGTCTAAACATGTAGTCGCCATTTGGCTGTTTGCAAATCTTCACCTATAGTGTATGTGTGCATAAAATAATCAAGAACTTTAAATGAACAACAAACTTTTAGCTGATGATGTAACTGATCTGCGGTTTTGTATTTCGCACTGAATAGTCAATAGTGTAGCTGTGGTATTATTGCCATAGTATATTCTTGCTTCCAAAGCATTTGTCTCTTTTGATATAAATTCATAAATGAAATGCAATTTCATATTTATAAAGTAATGATTCAGTTGAAGAACTAATTCTAAAACACAATCTCTAAATAATAATAAAAATTAATCTATAGAATTCAAAATTGAAAGTACAGTACCAAAATTTTAACAAATAATGGAATCTCTATGTATGTAATTTAAATATTTATTTATATGTTATATATATAATATTTATATGTTATATTGGAAATGTATGTAATTAATATGTAACGAAAGCATAATAGTATATATTAGAAGCAATTTCCGCTCTTTTAAAAATGTCTATCAAACTTTGCTTACATTTTAGTTTAAAATTTTGAAAATTAAATATATTTTTGATTCAGTAGAAATAAAATAGATGTAAATATTCAGAAATTAATTAGAAATTATTAAAATATGCTTTATATTATTTTTACGACAAAGAAATTTAAGCCGATAATTATAAATTATTATAATATATTCTTTTAAATTGAATTTTTAAAAGAATCTTCTAAATTGAAATTTTTTATCTTCTCAGCATAAATAAAAGTTTTTCTTTACTACTTTAATATTTTATTACTTTTTCCCTTTTTTCGCATATATAAAAGTTTTTCCTTTTCTATTTAATCCTTTATTACTTTATATCTATAAAAACAAATTGAATATTCATGTATTGGAACCAATTTTTTTTAATATTATGAATAAAAGAAAAGAATTTTTCTGGAGAACAAAATTCTTTGTTAAAAGTCTTTTCTACTGATAAGAGAATTGGGAGGAAATCTTTTATTCTTTCGAAACCCTAAACTTTTGAATTCCCATAAGTCTCACCGGTATAATCCTTTCCTCCAATGCGAAAGTGGAAGTTAGGCGAGTTTTAATAGTATGATTTATTCCGAAGCATTAAATGAGAATACCATGCGTTAAATAAATGCTCAATATGTTTATATTTAGAATATTTCAAAGATACAGTTAAGGCGCTTCACTAATCACTATACATGGGTGAAAACCTCAAAAATGTTAAACTATTTTCAAAAGAAATGTTATTTTTGTAGTTTTAAAAATTAGCATTACTAAATTGTTCAGTACCAGATTTACTATATGAAATTAATATTTTTTTTCAATTAATACGGTAAAAATGTCGTAATACTTCCGGTCCGATCTCATTGTTTATTTTTTATGTTGTTTTTTACGTTAATAATATCAATACTATATATATTTAATATTAATCAATTTCTCAATTAATTTTCAGCAGTGTTTACCTTTGAAATTCAAGAAGATTTAATACATGAATTTACACGTTACTATGCTAAGCGTAGAACCAACTTTTAGTGAAAAATGTCCAAGCCGGGGATCAAACCCGGAACCTTTAGAATAGCGCTCCAAATGCTCCACTATTTAAGCTACGAGGACGATGCCCATCTTAGCATTTCTCACCTCATATATGTTGGTTAGGCTGCAATTCGCGGCAGGAGATGTAACCGTCTTCATGAGCACACAAACCTGAGGCGTATCATGAGACACCAAGAGACCCAGCATCGGTAAATTACATATATAATTGATATTAATCAATTTCTCAATTAATTTTCAGCAGTGATTACGCTTGAAAATCTAGAAGATTTAATACATGAATTTTCACATTACTATACTAAGAGTAGAACCAACTTTTTAGTGAAAAATGTCCAAGCCGGGAAGTAAGTATTAATGTATATTCTTAGAATAACTAGTATTAATACTAGTTATTCTAATAGATAAAAAGTAATTTAATGAATACTACTGCATTGTCTGAAACTTAATATTGGGCCCCTTTTTTTATTTATACTGCTACAGATCATAATTTAATTAATAAAAAAATTCCATTCAATAAAATTGTTTTTTCATATAAGCATTACTATATAAACAATCATTTCTACACCTTATTTCTCAATTAGTTCAAATATTTCATCTACTTTACCAATGAATTAACTGAGATCAGGACTAGATTACCTTCTATATGAATCCTGTTGTAATTTAAGATGACCAAAACAAGAGGAGATTTTCATAAGGGTAATTACTATGAGATTACACAAGTCAAGTTAAGAAATTACAGAAATAAGAAAGGTTACTAAGATAAATCAAAATGAATTAAAAAAATATATATACATTCATTAAGTTTCTATAAATATTAATGATTGCTAGTAAATAATAATGATAACACAACAAAATTCTCAATCTGTCTAGATCTCAGACGTAGCATATAAGGATCTGTAGCAGTGAACCCAATTTTTACCAATGTTGTTTTATGGGATATCAAACTCGAATAGATAACTTAAAAGCTCAAGATCTTTATTAAAATTTCAAAAGATAGAAGAAAGACACTGGAATCTCCCATCTATTTGTGGGGAGCAAAGAAAGAAAATTTTTTAAAAGTAATAAGATTTCTACAAAGTAAACACAAGCATCCCATAATACAACAATGATATTGTGGCCAGAAAAGGTATAGTGTTAGTACATCTATCTTAATTTCTCCATTTTTTTTTCCTAAGATAAATTAATTTGTTTTAAATCATGTGAACTCCTCAAAAGTTTTGCTTTAAGAATTTCTACTACTTAGTTAAATATCTTTACTCAACTTTAAGATAAAAGTATGTTAATTAATCAATGCATATATGATTTCCATTCTGATAAGTTACTTTAAATTCTGAATAATAAGGTAAGGGTTGAAATTATTTTACTTTTTAAACATTCAGAGAAACTACTTTAATTTCAAGATATTACATATTTTAGTATAGTTATTTTGACACTATTAAAATTAAAATTCAAATTAATATCAAGGTAGGATAAAAACTAAAGAACTATACTTGAGTATATTTTTTTTCTTTTAATTTAAAACTGAAAGCTTACTGTGCATTAAAATAGATTAAACTTCCTTTTTTTATAATTAAAATAAAGGATATATCAAAGCAAAATCACCAATCTTGAACTTCTATTAAATACATTCTTTTTTTTTATTTAATTCAACATAAAAAAAAACATCAGAATTCACTTAACATGAATTTGTTGCAAACACTGGGAAATATCATCTCACAACAAGAATATTTAATAGGATAACAAAAAAATAGTTTCAGAGCAAACACAATATAAATTTCTTACCTACAGCTTATGATATCTATCTCCCTTTTAGAGACACTCTCATTTTCAGAATTAACTTTACACTAAATCTTCCCTGCATTAGAATACATTTCACCATTTTATGACGAATCCTTTACACAAACTAGACTTGGAATCCTATTCGGATAGAGTCTCTACGCTGACTTCCTTTCATTTGAAACTGTATACAGGGCTACGATAGCTTCATGAAGGTCTGCGACACAACCGATTAGCATCCCTCAGCGACTCACATCATGAGAATTTCACTACACTGGAGTTGAGATTTCACGCCTTTGGGCTTCGACATCTTACCCGGAGAGGCATTTGAAACAAAAAATAATCTTGGATAAGCATCGACGCAAGCTAACAGCCATTTGCCGCCAAGGACATTCTACTATGCTGAGCTCGGGATAAGTCTCCGTTAAACGGGTATCTAAACAACCCTCAGGAGTGCAGGAGCTTAGGAAGTCAACTTGAAATCTAGCATACTCAGCCGCAACATGAAGGGTACTGCAATCTAAGTCGAGGGGCTTCGACCCTTTTTTATCTAGACAAATAGTTTGAGCAGATCATTCTTCTTTAGCAAACTCTCGGCTATCTGCGACAGACCACACTTTTTCAACCACCAGTCTCAGCATATTTTTTTTTTAGAATCCTCGAATATCGTAGAATTCTTTAGGCCTCCCCTCTCCCAGAATAAAACAGGGGAGGGGGGGACAGAACTTTCACAATCTTCAACAATAATGATAACACAACAAAATTCTCAATCTGTCTAGATCTCAGACGTAGCATATAAGGATCTGTAGCAGTGAACCCAATTTTTACCAATGTTGTTTTATGGGATATCAAACTCGAATAGATAACTTAAAAGCTCAAGATCTTTATTAAAATTTCAAAAGATAGAAGAAAGACACTGGAATCTCCCATCTATTTGTGGGGAGCAAAGAAAGAAAATTTTTTAAAAGCAATAAGATTTCTACAATATAAACACAAGCATCCCATAATACAACAATGATATTGTGGCCAGAAAAGGTATAGTGTTAGTACATCTATCTTAATTTCTCCATTTTTTTCCATTCATAAGATAAATTAATTTGTTTTAAATCATGTGAACTCCTCAAAAGTTTTGCTTTAAGAATTTCTACTACTTAGTTAAATATCTTTACTCAACTTTAAGATAAAAGTATGTTAATTAATCAATGCATATATGATTTCCATTCTGATAAGTTACTTTAAATTCTGAATAAAAAGGTAAGTGTTGAAATTATTTTACTTTTTAAACATTCAGAGAAACTACTTTAATTTCAAGATATTACATATTTTAGTATAGTTATTTTGACACTATTAAAATTAAAATTCAAATTAATATCAAGGTAGGATAAAAACTAAAGAACTATACTTGAGTATATTTTTTTTCTTTTAATTTAAAACTGAAAGCTTACTGTGCATTAAAATAGATTAAACTTCCTTTTTTTATAATTAAAATAAAGGATATATCAAAGCAAAATCACCAATCTTGAACTTCTATTAAATACATTCTTTTTTTTATTTAATTCAACATAAAAAAAAAACATCAGAATTCACTTAACATGAATTTGTTGCAAACACTGGGAAATATCATCTCACAACAAGAATATTTAATAGGATAACAAAAAAATAGTTTCAGAGCAAACACAATATAAATTTCTTACCTACAGCTTATGATATCTATCTCCCTTTTAGAGACACTCTCATTTTCAGAATTAACTTTACACTAAATCTTCCCTGCATTAGAATACATTTCACCATTTTATGACGAATCCTTTACACAAACTAGACTTGGAATCCTATTCGGATAGAGTCTCTACGCTGACTTCCTTTCATTTGAAACTGTATACAGGGCTACGATAGCTTCATGAAGGTCTGCGACACAACCGATTAGCATCCCTCAGCGACTCACATCATGAGAATTTCACTACACTGGAGTTGAGATTTCACGCCTTTGGGCTTCGACATCTTACCCGGAGAGGCATTTGAAACAAAAAATAATCTTGGATAAGCATCGACGCAAGCTAACAGCCATTTGCCGCCAAGGACATTCTACTATGCTGCGCTCGGGATAAGTCTCCGTTAAACGGGTATCTAAACAACCCTCAGGAGTGCAGGAGCTTAGGAAGTCAACTGGAAATCTAGCATACTCAGCCGCAACATGTAGGGTACTGCAATCTAAGTCGACGGGCTTCGACCCTTTTTTATCTAGACAAATAGTTTGAGCAGATCATTCTTCTTTAGCAAACTCTCGGCTATCTGCGGCAGACCACACTTTTTCAACCACCAGTCTCAGCATATTTTTTTTTTAGAATCCTCGAATATCGTAGAACTCTTTAGGCCTTCCCTCTCCCAGAATAAAACAGGGGAGGGGGAGGGACAGAACTTTCACAATCTTCAACCAGATGCTCTCCGTTCGACTGCTATCACCTGGACTGACTTTTTTTCTAAAAACCAACTGCGCGTAAGCCTCTAACATACGGGGGTATTTTTTCTGAGAACACGGACGCATCCCCCTTTTCCCCAACCAAAAGGGTGACTTCTCGTAGGTCAGCCCGCAAGTACCATATTCAATGTCCATATAAGGAAATGTTTCTATCTCTCAATCACGTGACTTACATGAGGTCCTGCTCAAGCAGGTGTTTTTTCAACTCCCGTTCCCATGAAATCTACAGCTGGGATTCCAAGTATTGCACATAATGGAAGTAACAGGCATGGGGATATTTTTATGGGCGCAAATGTATCTTGCTCTCTCTCTACAACGACACTATACAATTTTTTATGGGTCATAAAAAAAGGTGTACTTTTAGCAATTTACCCAGGGCTTAAAAAACACTGTGTGTGGCCAATTATATAAGGTACGCTATTTATTGTCCGAAAACTCATAGCATGGGAACCACACACATCTTTAATCTTAACAAAAGAGCTTTTAGCAATTATCGCATTTCTCTGCCGAGCAGGGATTTTATGCGAGTTTTAAGGGGAGGGGGTGTGTTTTTCTTTCTAACATTCACAGACGCTTGTGAAAGCGTGGGAAAGGAAAAAGGAATAACAAAAGTATTAAGGGCCTGTGCGTATATAAAAAAAGGAAAGAGGGATTTTGAATTTTGAATAATTAAAATTTTAAAGAAAGGCAGTAATCAATAAAAAAAACTGTAACATTAACGAATGTTGTTGTTTTGCGTACTATTCAATTAATATGACAATAGGTTAAGGAGTTTTTTAGAGGTTTAGAAAATATTATACCAGTTATTCAAATAAATAAATAAGAATTTAACGAATACTATTGTATTGTCTGAAACATAAGCAATGTTATTGTTTTGCTTATTATTCAATTAATATTCAGATGACAATAGACTAAGATGCAGTTTTTAAAATGCTTTGAAAATATTGTACCAGTTATTCAAATAGATAAATGCGAATTTAACGAATACTATTGCATTGTCTGAAACACACCGTATGTTGTTGTTTTGAGTACTATTAAATTAATATTTATATGATAATAGGCAATTTATATGATAAAGAGTTTTTTTAGATGTTTAGAAATTTTTATATTACAACAAGATATAACTGATATTACAACTCTCTACTACTTTTTACGCTTTATTACACATGATGCTTTCAGGAAAGTAACCTTTATCTTAAATTTTAAGAGTGAAATATCTTTTTAAAATAAAAGAATCGCAAATGGAGCCAAGAGAATTAAGCAAATCATTATTATTACCAAATGCCTAAACGCTGATGAAGTCACATATTAAATGCATAGAGACATACTAACATTACTACATGTAAAAAATAACCAACGCATTTGTTAAAACTTAATAACACTCTTTAGAATATGTATACTGTTAAAAGTACGTAGGATTTGAAAGGGTTAAAATATTAGTTAAAACTTGAAAAAAGATAAAGTACGATGCTTTGAGGGAGGCATTTTATATCTGTATACATGAAATAAAACTTCAACAGATAAAGTGATAGTTATTCACAAAAATGAAGAAATGTAAAACTTACTGGATTAGAGACTTGTATCGTGAACCTGAAAAGAGAAATAAGACAATTAATGAAAAAAATGAAATAACTTCACGCATTTAAATGTTTTAATATTTTTACAATAATGTAAATTGACAAACTCATATAAAGAAAAGAAAATTCAAGAAAAGAAATGAGAGTCTGTATAAAAAGTGCATATCGGATACCTGAAAAAGTTAATACCGTTTTCTAAACGATGGCGTAATGATATTATAAGTATTATGTGAATCTGGTTATACATGTATTTGAAAACTCTCTGTATAATCTTGAAAACATAGTGCATGGTATTTGATAAAAGTGTAAACAACATAGATTTTTATTCGATTTGAACAGGATAGCTTTGTGTCAAATAACCGTCTTTTGCGGGAAGTTCTTTTATACTTTTATATTTTGATAAAATCCCCATTGAAGCACCAATGAAAGTTATCTTTTACCTGTAGAGGTTTATGGTAAACATGCTTTTTTCAGATGGTATGTGTAGTAGGTTATTCAGGCAGTTTAAAGTATGTTTATTCGATGTTGAAAAAGCAGAACGTTGATGTAGACTGACAAACTACTTTTAGTCTTCTGAAAGGAGAAAAGCTAGTGGACCTTTGAAGCCTTCGCAAACTGTTACATGCTAGGTCTTCCGACGACAATTAATTAATTATACATTAGAGTTGAACTTAAAAAAAAAAAACTGATCACAATGAGAGAATCCATACAATAAACTAATTTTGAAACATGACAATGAGAAATTATAATGCAAACTCATTTAACCCATTAGTGCCTAGCGTCCCTTTTTAGGGACGCTTATAAAAAAGGCAATAAAGCACTTTTCACACCAGTAAATAGAAAGATAAATAAACGCTATTTTTCTTCAGACAAATTCCTCAATAAATTAAGATAAAAGTTATTCGTCTTTTAAAAGTGGTGGGAAACCCAAATTTTCATTTTTAATGGGGAAAATAATTTGGGCATTAATGGGTTAAAACTGATTTATAATATCAAGACGTGGAACTATTCCAATATTTAACATAGAGGCAAGAAATTGTGTTTGTTCTTTCCTACATTCTTAATGGCAATTTGGAAAAAATATATTTTAAAAGAAGTAAAAGTCCTTTTTAATTAAAAGTAAAAGTTAATAAAAAGTTTCTCGTGTAAATCTTAATGAATGTTGGATGGTATATAAGATATCGCACTGCACCTCAAGTGATTAACAGACAGTTCTTCTACAGAATATTATTATTTATTTCGGTCAAATCAGGACGTGCTACACACAAACTCTGAAAGTAGCAACAATTGGCTTGACGTATGGAGCATTTCAAATGGTGGTGAATGCTTTAGGTAAAAGGCTTCTGATCAGTGTACTTTGAGTCACGTCAAACGTATATACACTTGCTAAAGAAACATGTCATTTTAACCCCAAAACGAAACTTGCTTTTGAAAACACCCAATACTATAGAGACCCGTAATTTATTATTCAGAATTTCGTATAATTAACTCATGAGAAGTCCGAGTTTCGCTCGTTTAAAATGAACTTTGGATTATACTGGATATAACGTTAATTTCTCTGTGCTTATTGCTACAAAACTTTTTACTTTATTGATGTATTGTTTAAAAACAAGCATAATTAAATCTAAAAGCATATTTAGTCATTTTACATTATTTACATATTTATAATGCAGTTAAGACGATATTGTTCATAATTGTTTGAATTCGAGTTTTTGAGAATATTTCATCGAATGTGAATGGTTAAATTATGTATCTTGACTAAATTTGGAAATTGTAAAGAATACATCAAGGCTCTGAAAGTCGTTATATTCACTAAATGTCGCCAAATTTGGCGACATTATATGGTTTTGCGTCAAGCATATCTCTGCTGTTTTCCTGTTTGTGCAGAGCAACATCTACCGTTAAGTTACTACCGCGATTGACAGTTGCTCGCACGTACCATCGGATTTATGTATTAATAAAAGAAAAATTTTGCTTATGTTTGCTTCTTTTTTCCTATATCGTACTTGTGTGCTCATAGTGTCTTTTTTTTCTAGTAACTTGGAATAGCAGTGACGCGTTAACGTTCGTATGGAACAAGTTTTCAAAAGCGCCAGCACCTATGTGCTTTATTTTTATCCATGCATTTTTGATGAAAGTTGTTTGTTTGGATGTTTAACATAATTTCTTAAATTTTTGTCCATCTTTTTTCAAACACCCTGCATGCGCCATGCACCATACATATGTGTGTGTATGCTCTTTATGCTCATATATTCGCCATCTCATATACCCTATATTCTCATCATATATAATTCCTATATCCCATGTATGTGATATAGTATATGTGTTATATGCTTCAATGAAATTATAATTCTTATATCTTAAATGTCATATACACAGAATGTCCACTCTCAGTGGTGGCCAATCGCTCATACCTAAACCGTTAGTCATAGACATACAGTTCCAATTACAAAAAAAGTTTTAAATGAGGTAAAGAAATATATAAAAAGCGATTTGGTTTTAAAAAGACATCTCTTAAAAAATAACGAAATTTAAATTTTTATACGGTCTACCGGTGCTATAAGTTATATTTAGTTATATAATTTTCTCTTAAACTGACAAGTAAGATAAATATAGTTCCATTGTTCTACGATTAAAATTGACCGAGTAATAACTGTTTAAATTTGCAGCATATTTATTGTTGCTTTATAGGGATCATTTACAAATTTAGTAGAAATGTAATGTAGCCAGATACACATAAAAATTG
Source organism: Maratus speculifer (assembly GCA_964019185.1). Classification (NCBI taxonomy): domain Eukaryota; kingdom Metazoa; phylum Arthropoda; class Arachnida; order Araneae; family Salticidae; genus Maratus; species Maratus speculifer. The sequence goes on from OZ025296.1 coordinate 154,691,247, forward strand.
AACGACATCAAAATTAAAATTGCAATGTAAATTTGAAATCTTTAATCTTTCTGCCGTATGAATGCAAAATATGCAATTTATTATAAATATAAAGAAAAAAAACGGATTTTATTTTAAAATGAAGTGATGAAAATTAACTACCTACAAAATGATAGATATTTTATAATGTTATTAGATTAGATAACACTAGCCCGCAAATGTTGGGTTACGTCATATTTTTTAGCTTTTGATAATTGAATCTTCAGCATTCTATACCGCTAAATCTGAAATTGACCTTCATGCTTTATCGCTACGTAAAAATTTTTCGGAAAACATTTAAAACATTTAAAAATTTTAAACCATTTAAAACATTTTTTGTAATTAGAACTATATATCTGTAGCTAACAGTTTAGGAATTAGCCATAGGCAATCGTTGAAAGTGGACACCCTGAATTGGCATAAAACTTTTGTATATAGGGTAAATATTCGTACGACAAGTATGACTATAGCTTTGTCATGTGTATTATAATGTACTTTTTGTGTCATATATAACATTATATATGTTATATAACATGGCGTTATATTTCGACTGTTTGGCGATTAATCCTTCCCATAACCTACAAAAAGTAAGCACTCATTCTTCTAAAATAGCAAAAAAGGAACTCATTTGCACATTTAAAAATAAACCTAAATTGTACTTTTTATTACTCTTTATAATATATGCTAATCAATTTTTTTTTGTCTTTCAATGTTACTTCTTTACAGATAATTAAAAACAGTAACTAAGAAAGAAGTGTATAGCAAAATTTTCTGCTGCGTATAAAGATAAAAGAGATCATATAAATTAATTAAAACTTTTATAATGACAGACGAAATGAATTGATTCTCTCTAGAAACGTAAAAGTTTTCGAAACTAAAGAAGTCCATGATCATTAGTAACTGAAGCGAAAAGTGCATCATCTATAAAAATGTCATCCAGCTGAAATCATTTTACAACACACAAGCTGTTTTTAGCACCACATCTTAATGGAGGTCTGACCGAGGAATCCATCCGACATTCTGATAAATGAGATCTAAGAAGAGGAAAGAAAATCATTGTGCGGAACGAGGTTATAAAGATATCAACGGGAAATAAAAACAAAAATATCGAGAGAGTTACTTGCATTGGGCAGGAAAGTAATAACTGATATTTATTATGATTCAGGATATGATTAAAATGACGTGTTTATCATTAATTAAAAAAGTCACGATTTGTCTCAAATATTTTCTAATACGGTAATGCACGTTCGATTATTAATTATTTAGAAGGTGTTATTAAAATTTATGCGTATAATAATATTATTTTAGATTATTAAAGTGTGTTGACAATTAGTGATCGCCATAATATTTCTCTCGTGATGAGCTCAGGTCGCAATCTTTAATTACATGGCAGGTACATAAATTGGTTTCTAATACTTTTGTTTACAATCTAAACAGAAGTTAAAATTATATTTAAAAAATTCTTTAAATCTGGAATAAAAAACACCTCATATTTTCAAAAATGCATGTTTTTTTTCTTTCTCCGTTATTATTAATCTCCATATGTCACATGGATTTCGTAATTTTAACGTAATTGCCAATTACCAGAAATACTTTTATAAATTAATTTTTATCTGATTTTCTTGATGTCTCTTAAAAAAGTAGTATACTGTTGGAAGCTTGATTGTACATCCTTCTCTGTAGTATATATCAATATGGGGGTGGGGGAAGCATATTAAATTTGAATTATTTTATGCTATAAAATCTGATTCAATAGTTTACATGAAGTAAAAATTCATGTAAAAACGAAACGATTCCCATGATGATGTCATCCAAAGTACACACAAGACTATTTTACAACATTTTAATAGATAACTGATAAATAGAATCTACCTGATGACGTTTTAACGAATCATATCTGAAGAGAAAATATGAAGACATCGTATGGAGCGTCATTACATATGTATCAACGAAAAATATTTAAAAATTATTGTACTAGTAAATTGTATTGTGAAAGAAAATACTAGCTGTCATTTATTGTAACAAGTTTAGATAAAATATTTAATAATAATAAAATATGTTAGGATTTGCTTTTCGCATTTCAGCAATATTTTTATACACATTTAATCGTAAACTACGCACTAAAGTACTCTTAAGCGTCATAATATACATTAATCTTTATATATATAAATCTTCTGTGCGTGTGTATGTCACTGAAATCCTCCTAAACGACTGGACCAAATTTAATGAAATTTTGTGCGTGTATTCCAGTAAATTCGAGAAGGGTTTAGATTCACATTTCATCGAAATTGATTCAGTACTTTTTTAATAACTAGGCAAAAACTAATAGTTAGTGATTTTTCGCTAATTAAAAATGTTGAATAAGTTCAATGAATAGAATGCGGACGGAATGCCCGAGCGGTCTAAGGCACCAGATATAAGCTCTGTTTCTCGAAGAAAGAGATCGCGTGTTCGAACCCCGCTCCTGTCAAACGTGTATGCTTTACAGTAATATAGCCTGTATTATAATTTTGATTAACTGATTTCAGAAAATCGTTAACTTTTAACAAAAAAGAGACAAATAAACTTTTCTATCAAAAGTTGATTCGACTTCAAAAAATACTGAAGAGTGAAAAATAATTTCCTTACATAATTGTAATAAGAAATTAAATTAAGAGCGTAGTGTTTATCGTGCGTATCACTATATTTAAGTACATTTATTTGATTTTCTGGAGTCGGTGCCAGGAAGGACAACGTCTGTCGGGTCCGCTAGTAATATTATAATTTTTTTGGATATCGATTCCTTTACGATGATTATTTTCAATGCATGAAATTTATCAAGATATCTAGAAAGTTGTAAAGTATTAAAGTAAGTGAAAAAGTGTTTTAACCCCCAGTTAAACCAGAATCTCTGCATTTTACGTTCCATTACACGACAATATGACTTAGAACTTTTTAATTTGTGCCACTTACTAAAGAACCTTCCCAGGTGTAAGTTGTGTATTTGGACGAGTGTGGTATTAAAAGAAAGATCTCGTCATGTACGTTAAAAAGTGTAATAGACCTACAAGTCCGAATCCAATTGTTTTCACGATATTAGCACTTGGAGTGTGAATGAATAAATAAATAAATTGACAGGCAGGCGTATAAATATTTCGCAAATTAAAAGTTTCTTTTCAGATCAGAAAGATCAGTAAATACTCCTGTTCTTGGACTCTTGGGCTCATCAAACAGATACAAAATTCGGTAAAGAAGAAATGGTGGAAAATGTTGACAGCTTAATTATTTCTGCTAATACAACAAAACACCTACAGCCGTTAGGCGTTTCTTTTCTCCAGGATTGTAAATTTATGGTAAAAAGAATAGCGGAATTCTGGAACAATCATAAAGATATTGACCACAAAACAATAAAAAATGTAATACAATTGCACTCTTTGGTTTTCAACCAGTTTTCTGCCCCAACGTTAGATAATATGCGACTATGCGCTTTTTAGAAAGCTCTAATCCAAGATACTGTTCCAATATTTCTGCCGTATGCAGTTGATGTTGGAAGAATTTATGTTTCATACATCTTTTTCGTGCATCGATACTACCACATAGTTTAGCACACAATAGTTTCAATTTCCTCATCGCCATTTTTCTGACTTCTTCACAGGTTGCATTTTGCATATTCGTTGTAGTCTAGTTTTTATTTATTTATTTATGAGATAAATTAGGTGAGATTAAATCAGACTCGGAACAGAGCAGAGTAAGCGGAATGTAAAAGGTCAGTGCAAGCTGTTTTAAAAATGACGACTTCTTGAGCTTTTCATAATTTTATTTAAAATCACAAGAAAAAACATCATTACTTTGATGTCAAAACGTAAAATCTGTCAAAAACTAAAATTCTGATAAGAAACATAATAGTAGAAACATCGTTACTTTAAACAACTAATTTTCATAAGCATAACATAGCTATTACACATCTAACATAACCTCCAGTCTAAGAAAAACATTCCATTTCACACAATATATACTACCTCTAACAATAAAGTTCGGTGAATAGTTCTGTAGTATTAATGTAGATGAAATATTAACGAGCGTTACCATGCCATCCTTCAAAGTAGTCATCTCCTATAACTATGCACCACTGAGATCTGCTATATATGTCCTGGGAAATTCACAAGAAGTCTTCTTTTGGGATGAAGTTCAAAAGCTCCATCACATTTCGTTGGATGTCAGCAATATGGTCAATATTGTCAAATTACTTTCAAAGAGAGTCGTGAAAATAGGAAGAAATCTGGAGGATTGAGATCTGGCGAGTATGGTAGGTGTTCAATTTGCACTATCCCTCATGAATTTCTTTCGGTGTCTTGCAAAGCTTAAAAAAATTTAAACTGATTTTTTATCCATTCATTTTTTTGTTATCAGTTAAGAACCAACACACTGAACAAGCACTTAGTAAAGATCGTCTTACACAGAAAATAAACGACGCTCAACTGAAAAATGGGAGGGGGTAGATGGTCTACACTTGCCTCTACGCAGGTGCAGCGTTTTGTTTCCCTAGTGTTGCCAGAATGGTCGTTCTGAATTTATTCACCGAACTTTATTGTCAGAGGTAGTATATAAAATTTATCCATTACATCAGTTGTACATTTGCCTTAAAATTTGCTTAAAACAAGGTGCTGAAAATAACAAACCAGATAGAAAAACTCTCCGAACGCAGTCGTACGCGAAAACTTTGTAGAATGAGAAGTGCCTGTCTAAAAGAGGGAAAATAACCGGCAATATGTGGGTTTAAAGGATTTTTGTCGTAGCTCGGGGAAAGGCATGTCAAAAGGATTAAAAACAATGTAAAGAAATTGTTAACTTGCGAACAATTTATGTGCATGTCTGTCAATTTGTTTATTTTTTTTAATCACATTTCAAGTTCTTATGTCTTGAAAGCGGTTGGATTCGGACCGGTGGTTCCATTACATTTTTAAATGTACATGACAACATCCTTCTTTTGATAACACAATGGTCCAAATTCCCAACTTACACCTTGGAACGTTTGCTAGTTACTTTAACCTGTAAAATTCAAGATAAAATTAAATATGTAATTGCATGTTCATCTTTTTACACAAATTTTCCCTACTTCAATTTTATGTGTTAATCTGTATAATATTGCTAAATGTACGTTATTAAAATAACATTTGACTGTATATAAAATATCTTAAATATCTGGGTTGTTCCAGCGGCTGAAATGTTAAGCCAAAAGTTTTTCCTTCAATTCTTGACTTGCACACTTTTTCACTCTCCTGAGAGAGATCAACCTCGAATAGCTTCCATGCTATCCTTTCTCAAATAAGTTACACAACGAGCTCATGTTCAACTTTTATAATATGTAATATTGATATAATATGTAATTTTGTTTTTTTCGCATAGATAGCATTTGTGAGGAATATAATTACTCTAATCAGGTTTTAAATATTTATAAATGCAAAATTTTAAATTTATTCTATGACACTATTTTCAACTGATCAGATTCTGCTGGTAAACATATTTAAGATTCATGTAGTCGATATTATCGCATACCTCAAAATATAAAAATATTTGTTAACTATTCGAATGAATGATTGGCTTTATATTTGAAGTTTTAGTTCGCTTTCAAGTTACATAGTATGTTACACTAATAATTGTTGAATGCCGAAAATACAACTCTTTTTTTTTTATATTCTGATACAAATAAATACCACTTGTGATGCATGTAATACGCCAAATATAATACCTTCAAATGCATATTTATTATTATTTATTTCTTTGGAAATAAAATGGCAAAAAAAAATAAATAATTGAAAATATTCGATGACAATCCTCATACAAATATTAAATTCTTATTTTCAGATGAATATTGAACATAAATTAGAAAGCATAATGTTTTCCTTTTCATGTTAAACAATATTGTTTTATTGAAAAAAAATTATATCTAAAATGTGATTTCTTCTGCTTCTTCAAAAGAAATTTTTTTTTTCTGCAACTATGATTTTAGGTAGATTTCGTATGAAATACTACCTATTGCATTTTTAGGTAGATTTCGTATGAAATACTACCTATTGCATTGTCTCCCATGTTGGAATTTCTGAAAAATTTTTGCGGATCTACACGAATCATGACTCCTAGACTCCAAAACTACCACCAGTAAAAAAGTTTATATATCTATCTATCTATCTATCTATCTATCTATCTATCTATCTATCTATCTATCTATCTATCGGTGTATATCACTTTCTTCTAGACACGATAACTTCCATAATTATGCTCAGATCTTCATCAAACTTTTACATAAAATCAAGGGGCATAAAATCTCGGTTAAGTTCGTTAATGTTCAAAATCGGACCAAGGGGGTGGAAGTTAGGAGGGTTTTTGTGAAAACAGAAAAAACGCGATAACTTTTTAATTAAAATAGATATCGAATCGATTTAAAGTTTATATTACTTCTAAAAAATGAGGAAAAAGTTTATGCGTGACAGATTTTTGATAAAGTTAAAAATGGGCTCAAGGGGCGAAAAAAACATGGTTTTTGGGAGAAAAAAATTCATAACTTCGTCAATTCTCAAGATATCAAATCCAACTAAATTTTATATAAATGTACTCAATATTATCTAAAACTTTTGTATTTACAAGTTTTTGATAGGACCAATTTTTACCGATGAAAAAAATTAAAAACGAAAAGAAAAAGGGGGGAGGAAAAAGAAAAAAACCCATAACTTACTCAATTCTTAAGCATTTAAATCTAATTAAATTTATTTTACATCTTCACAATAATATCTACAACTTTTATATTGACAAGTTTTTCATAGAACCAATTCTTATAGCAAAAATAAATTAAACAAAAATAGGAGTTGGAGAAAAAACCTCAAATCGAAACTGCTTATATTCTGACTCATTTTAAAATTCATTTTTGATTTTAAACGCATCCAAATGACAGATCCTCTTATTTAGCAACTATATAATGCGACTTATTGGCCAATTTTTTGATAAAGGCAGAATATATTTTTAAAAAGGCTGCCAAAAAAGGTATTTTGAACAGATTTCCCGAAGTTTTCATCATTAAAAAATTCATTAAGTATAACAAATTGCGTTTTTCATGAGTCATTTTTAAATTCATTTTTGTTCTCAAACCCATCCAATTTACAGGTCCTATTATTTAGGAACTATATAACTTGACGTATTGGCCAGTTTTTTGATAAAGGCAGAATATATTTTTTAAAAGGCTGCCAAAAAGGGTATTTTGAACAGAATTTCACGAAGTTATCGGGATAAAAATTTGAGGAAATTTAAGAAATTGCGCTTTTACCGAGTCATTTTTAAATCTTTTTTTTGTTCTCAAACGCATCCAATTTACAGGTTCTCTTATTTAGGAACTATATAATGTGACGGAATGGCCAGTTTTTTGATAAAGGCAGAATATATTTCAAAAAAGGCTGCCAAAATGGGCACTTCGCACAAAATTTCCCAAAGCGAGATGATTAATGAACTGTGGGTATTCAAATAACAAATTGGTTATTTTATGACTCATTTTTAAATCCAATTTTGCTCTGACACGCATTCAATTGACAGTTTTTTGTTACTTAGGAACTATATAATGTGCGTATTCGTCGATTTTTTGATAAAGGGTGAATATATATATTTTAAAAGCTGTCAAAGTAAGCACTTCGCAAAAAAATTTCCCAAAGCGATCATGATAAAAGAATTGAGGTTGTATTCAAATAACAAATTGTTTATTTTATGACTCATTTTTAAATTCAATTTTGCTCTCAAACGCATTCAATTGACAGTTATTTGTTATTTAGGAACTGTGTAATGTGCCGTATTGGTCAGATTTTTGATAAAGGCTAAATATATATTTAAAAAAATCTGTCAAAGTGGGCACTTCGCACAAAATTTCTCAAAGCGATCTTGATTAAAGAATTGTGGATGTATTAAAAATAATAAATTGGTTATTTTATGACTCATTTTTAAATTCAATTTTGCTGTCAAACGAATTTAATTAACAGTTTTTTGTTATTTAGGAACTATATAATGATCATATTGGTCAATTTTTTTAATAAAGTAAGAATATAATTCAAAATATATTGCCAAAATGGGCATTTAAGTAGAGATAGGCATTTTTTTTTTTTTTTTTTTTTTTTTTTTTTTTTTTTTTTTTTGAGATGAAAACTTTTCGAAATCTACCTCCGCCTATAGGCCATGCCGAAAGGGATTTTTTTTTTTTTTTTTTTTTTTTTTTTACTTTCTTCATTGCAAGTCACAATTCTGATTTACTCTGCACTTCAGTACAAAATTTTGATTTGAATTAATTCCGAATATTTTTTGAGTAGACGTTAAATCATAATAAAAAGGTGTCCTAATTCTCGAATTACTATTCATTCATATCCGTAACAAGGAAATAAATCGATAAATTGACGCATCGCTCAACAATTTGTGCTTCAATTTTCTGTCTTCTTTCTAGGTCTATAATGCTTTTTAGGTATCAGGTCTACGTTTCAATATCTCCATACAAAAATTTCTTCCTTTTTTTTACCACATTTAGAAGTTTAATACTTTTCAGTTAGTTTTAAAATTTCACCTTTTTGCCAAAAATGAGTTATACACATGCGCATCATATGCGAAAACGGTTTGTTTCAAATCAGTAATGCCAAAATCTTGGAGAATGGTGTAACATTAATTCCGCATTTTCTGTAGCATTACAGCATGTGAATTTAACCTTATTATAGTTAATAAATACCTGCATTATAAAATTTTAAATTTAGTATAACTCTATGTTAAGTTTAGATACTTTGATTGATTTATTCTTGCTTTTTATGCTTAACATATAATTGTGGAGCACCAATACATTTCGAGCAAGGCAATTACAGGGTTAAATAAAAAATACTTATTTTTACAGGATGTCCATTTCTAAAATTAGTATGATAATCATTGAATTGTAGAATGATTTGACTTATCTTTATTCTTACAATTCAATTAATTTTTCATTCTTAGTGGTTTATGACTTCAAAATTTGTTAACCGTGTGTTAAAAATACAGTTGTATAATAATTAATATGATCGAAAAATTCGGGCATATTCAACAAAAGACGATAACGCGATAAAACAAAAACTAACTAGATTCAGTAAAAATCTTACGTCTCGACAAATTTCTAGCCAATGGCAGAATGAAGAATCATCTCATTTCCCTGCTTAAACAGAGTTTCAGATTAACAGAAATGAATCCGACTTGGCAGAAGAAGATGCCTTCGTTATAATTGTAAGTCATTTCAACAGACTTATTTCAAGTGTTGTACTAATCACTTTATAGTAAGACTTTGACCTTCTCGTGATCATGATGAGCTTAGAATATCAACATAAAAATCTGTTTTTCCAAAAACGACAAAGAAGTAACATCGAAATTAATTATTTTTTAATCTTTTCGTACAAATACAAATCCAACAATGTTCTTTTCTCTCATTAAATAGACGTATGCGATTCAGTAGGTGCTCTTTTTGGGATATGAAAATCAAAGCTTTGTAACACTTTGCAAAAGCATTATTAACTTGAAAAAATAGCCCGTATGTTAAATAAACTAGATTTCATTATCTTCGGTATCATGGTACCTGTAACATACAATTAATAAAAAAGGGTGTCAAATGGTGCTTTTTACGCATTTTTACGAAGTTAGAAAACAACACTGTAAAACCTTTGAGTAACGTTACACCATAAAATGGATGGCAGCTTTGCTGCCTCCTATTATATGGAATAACATTGCTTCCTCCAATTTTATGGAATATTTTAACCAATATAACCGGTGTAACATTGTAATGTTGCACCATTAATATATGTTTAAGTTAAACCATTATATAGGTGAAAAAATGTCATGCCATAAAAATAGAGGCAGCAAAACTGCCACCCATTTTATGGTGTTAAGTTATACAAATGTTTTATTGTGAAGTGTCATTTTGCGAAAGTTGTATCGCACTTAGTAATAGGTTTACAGAAACTCTTTTTTGTGTGAAATTTACAGAGAATTCAATACTTTTTATTTTTATAATTAGTTACGGTACTCTAAATTTTTACAATTTTCGAGTTATAGGCAAAAAGCTGAAAAATATTCGAAAATTTTGTGTTTTTTCTTTTTTGGCTCCGCAAAGTTTAGGCTAGAAATATTTTGTTGCAGAACAGTTAATTCCTATTATTAGCCTAACCATAAACACTTTAAAAATATAAACAATTCTAGAAAAACTTTTGAATCAATTTCTGACAATTTGAATGGATTGTAAATCTATATGCGTTTATTCCTTTTAATAAGTGATGACTATTCTATGCCAATCTATTTATTTTTTTTTTAATCTAGTATTGCATTTTTTACTGCGTTATTATTTTTACTTGTTTTATTTTTTAATTTATTTTAAATAATTAATCTGGTTCCACAAGTATTAAAATTAAGTTACAATACTATATGCCTATAACACTTATTTCAAACATTGTCTAATAATTCACGACACCAGTAAATATTTCTAAACGTCCAGATGTCAACTAATCCTTGTTTATCCTGCATTTAAATCTACGCCATTGTTGTCAAAGTGATTTCTAAATGCATAAACACCACGGTAATTATAGTTTGGTCGGAGAATGTTCTAAAGTTGTAATTTCAGTCGCAAATAATAATTTGACATTTCAATGCGTAACTAAACTATTGCTAAACACGGTAATAAATGTGTAATACATTTCATAAACTTTGTGGTTAATAATCTTTTATCTTAATAATAATCCCTACTATAATTTATTAATATGTTTAGATCAATTGTGCGAATTAAACCAACTTTTATCCTTTATGTAGGAGATTTTATTTATCTTCCATAATAAACCTTTGAAAGTTTAAATAACGTTCAGATATAGATAAAACTTTTTAATGGGTGACTAGTCTAATATGGCAAATAAAAAATAAATATAATTCTAATATATAAGAAATAGGGGAGTAAAAAATTATAATACTTTGATAATTTTTTAGCATCTTCCAGTGCTAAAAATGCATATAATTTTAAGTTCCAGAATTAAAAAGAAAATAAACTGATTATTTCTAATTTCAATCTATTTAAAGAATTGCGTTTTGGGTGCACAAAAATAGAACATGAAGAGTACGAAGAATTATTTTCAAAACAGTAATACTAAGATTCATGTATAACGACTTCTATCATATGACTTTTCCAAAAAAAGCAATTTATATCAATATTTCTTTATTATGACACAAGAACTAATTCAAAACCTTTATAGTTGTAAGTATATATCTCGATTTTTCACTTGGAAATTATCATTTTACAAGGTTAATAAGGAACATCTTGCATGTTAATATACTTTAATGCTTTTAGTTTACTACTTAATTGATTTTTTCTTTAACCGTATCAGGGACAAAGCACTTCTACTCTTAAAATACTGAAATCATTGATTGACACCAGAATTTAAAATCAAAGTTATTTCAAAATAGATAAAAGCTTTTCTTCACGTACTTGATGAAATGAAAATTTTCATTTCAAAATTCTGGTGTCGATGTGACGTTTCACAATTAAAATTAAGTGGTATATATTTTATATAACAGCCCTTCAAGGGGTTAATTAGAATAAGTTGAAAATATGAGATGGCCACCCCTTTTTTAACCCATTAGTGCCTAGCGTCCCTTTTCAGGGACACTTCAAAATGTGCATGGAGCACTGTTTTCGACACCGATAATAAAGAACAGCAATCTTTATTTTATTTAAATGAAACATTTTCGTAATTAATGAGCAAAACTTAATTCTTTTAAAGATAGTGGTGCCAACCGAATAAAATTTGCTCAAAAGGTGGCGGGCACGAATGGGTTAAGTTAAAATATTTATAATATTTAGTCTATACACTTCAGCCTTTAAATAGTATGAGACTGTAATTAAAAATATATAGTGGTACCAAAAATCTTTAAGAGATGTATGAAGCAAACTCGTGCCCGTACATCGTACGCGCAAATGTGTTAAGTGGCTGATTGTGAATTTAAAGTTTTTGGCTATTGGTATAGATTTAGCTATTCTTGAAGCCTATAATTAAAAAAATCGAAAAAATAAAGATAAAAATCGAAAAAAAATTATACATGTAAAATAAAGATTCCAGAATATGGAAAATTTTCTTGTAGATTTTATTGCTATTTTAACACATTACAAAAATTACATTCTTCGCCTGCTTTATTAGATTTATAAGTTAAATTATTGCTAAGAGATTTTACATAAAAAATATGAACATGAACATGAGAAGACATTACAAGAGCTATTTAGTTGCGAAGCAACTCCACGCCTTGTCTATGAGTAGTAGTCAAGCACATCTTGACTAAGCCTGAATAAAAATAATTCCATTCTTACGGAAAATAAAATAATTTTTAAGTAATTTCTGGGAAATAAGATAATAATAAATACGTTTAGAAAAAAACTTTTTTTTTCCGGTTAACTTTTATAACCCATTTAATTATCTGAAAATTTCAAATCAATCTTATTTTTATAAAATTTTTCAGGCGGCAGATAAAATATTAAGATTAATTTATATGAATTTTTTGTCGAAAATGAAACATTCCATTTTAACTATTTTAAAAGATAATTTAATTCATATCAGAATATTTTCAGTGCTGAAGTGTTCAGAGTTAGACGGATGTAATAAGGAAGCTATAAAAATGATAATATTTTTATGAAACCAGCAACTTATCTTTTTCCAATTTATAAACGAGAATTCTGCCTACTCCTAAAACATAATCTCGTTAGAAATTTTGATAACGATCTCGCTTGGAGCAAAATGATAAAAATATGTTCGGTAGAATTTAATTTTTGTTGAAAGTATCCAAACTTAACATTTACCCAAGTTTGAAGACGAAAGTATATTTTAAATATTTTTAGTAGAATTTGAGAAAAACTTTTTTAATCACTTTATCTATTTTTATTTTTGAAGATTTCGGGATTTTATTATAATAATATATTCGATTTTACTTAAACGCTAATGTTTATCTGATTCATAATCCGATTATAATTCATTACCATAGAAACAAAGCAGAAATGTGATTAAATATGTTTTTTTACATAAAAAAACAAAGCAATATTTGCACGTCAATCGCAACAAATGAGGTGCGTTTGTACTATAACAAAGTTTTAAAAACATTCAGATATTGATATACAGTACTTGTCACACATGGTTGGTTTATAAAGAAAATTATTTTTTAAATTAAAAAACTGAACTATATGTGTAAAATAAAGGAATCACCAACGGTGCAAAGAAAATTTAGTAAATTATTATTATTATTGTTATTATTACCAAATGTCAAAAGATAAATGAAGTCATAATAACTAAGACATAGACATATACTATCACTTCTACGTAAAGTAAGTAATTAAGTAATTATTAAGACAAAATAACACTCGATGAAAAGATATGTTCTATTAATAGTAAATCAGACCCGAAAGCTTAAAATACTGCTGTCCAAAAAGCCAGAGACTTGAGAGTTCTGCATTTGATATATGTTTAATGTAATGCATGCGTTATTGAATGAGGTTTGCGTATACTACATAAGTGTTACAATGAGTTTTGATGAATAAAATATTGAAAATGCTTTTTTATTAATTCTTTTCTTGTCTTTCATCAAGTTTTACTTAATATAATCTCCTCTGAGTTACCCAATATTACGTAAAGGTATTCCTTTACATTTAAAGGCCATTGAAATCAATAGATTTCCGAAGTTTAAAGAATCATTTCTGAAGCAAAAGTTCATTTTGATGTGTGTAATTTTTGGAACAGGAGTAGTTTTGCAAATACATTATTTAATGGCTATAGTACTTGAGGCCTAAAAGGGTTATATTTTTCTCCAATGCAAAAGAGTGATTGCTTTATAAAAAAAACTTACTGAATCTAATCTGGCTTCGTTATTTTTTGTTGTTTGCAATATTTTACCTGTTTCGTACAATTAATGAGTTACCTGTAATTAGAATATATTTAAACAATACGCTTAGTTATGCGCAGGCGAAAAAGTGGATATTTATCTACTCTAGATGGATATGAATGATTTCTTTAGGAAATCAATAAGGATAAATTAAACTTGGCTGGATTCTTTTTTTTTTTTTTTTTTTTTTTTTTTTTTTTTGATGTGGTATGGCATATTTGGTCTATTTCTCGCTGAAAATGAGTTACATATGATAGCAATATTTTAGTGCGATACCTGGGTTTAAAAAAGCGGTTATTTACATGAGTTACTTATTATTTTAAGTAAGTTATATGTAGTCTGGCATACACTGTCAGAAAAATTCGTCAATATACTCAAAGTTATCCTTATTTTTTTCACAAATAATTTCCGTACTACCAGAAAACGTATTTGATCTGTGAATTCACTCCGAAAGTCGAAAAATTAGGAAGAGATTCCGTTTAATTCTAGCACGCATGTGTATTGGGTCTGTTAGCAATAAATTCGAATTTATTTTTAAAATGAAAAACAAAATATTTTATAGATTAAGATGCTTAATTTAGTTTCAAAAGACAAAAATGTTTTCGAATTTAAAGATAAATAACAATTACTTTCTTCATTTATTCAAAAATTCGCACAATTTGTTATTCAAAGTTTGATAAGTTGAATAAAGTTGAATTTACTAAATTATTTATATAATAAATATTCCCATTTAAAATATACTTTAAGTGCACACATTTAAAAGATATTTTAATTTAAAAAAAAAGTGCAATATATATATATATATATATATATATATATATATATATATATATATATATATATATATATCTTGACAAAGTGAAAAAAATATTACTATCTTTATGCAACCGGCGCATAGCAGCTCTGTCTTTGCACAAAGTTTATATACTCTTTTATGAAAAAAATATGAAAAATGATGAAAAGATGAAAAAAATGTAAAAATGGGTGAAACAACAATGAACCACAAAAGAGCAACACCAAAAAAACATAACAAAATAAACTCCCTGCTCTTCAGAAGGTGGGAGGAGCACAGGTATCAAAAAATTGTAAAAAAGTGTATCCTCACAAGTTTCGCAAGGCATCACAAAGCTGCATACTCCAATTATATAAAAAATAACTGAGAAAATTAAGAAATTTTTTTTTAATATACCAAAACAGTAAAATAAATTAACATTAAAAAATGAATTTAATAAATATCCAACAGCAAAATCATAAAGTAAATCAACTCGTAACATAACATAACTTAAAAATATTATATTTAGAAATTTCCAAAGTAACATGAAGAACATCAAAAACTAAACAATAAACTAAACTAAATAGACATGCAGCAATGCGATGCCCCCACCTTTACCTATGAGGAAAAAGAAAAAAGATACCTGTTAGAAAATTTCCATTACAAACCTCCATACTTGATTGAGCGGGGGAAACTGTTAGGCCTAAGATGACAGCAGGCCAGCTTCAAAGTTTTAAACTCCTTCGAATTGTCTTTCCGTTGTTCACTACTGTCCATTTTCAAGCTTGGTCTGTCACTCTCAAAATGTTGACAATCATCACCCTGTGAACTTTCCTTGTCGGACTTTCATTCACAGATCTTCATATAATTCAACACCCAAGAAGCAACTTCCATAATGGCGTTTGGCCCTACTGTTGCCACTTCAAAAAACCTTTTTTTAATTCATTTACATAAAAAAATATAAAATTATGAGGATAAAAATTATTGTAAAACAAATTTGCAGCAAATTTAAAAATTTGTGTTTCCAAAATTTTTTTCGACCCACAAATATTATAATATCTAATTATTTGACCCAAAATTATATTTACAAAAACTCTTTTACTTAAATTGGAATGCCAATGAGGCATGGAGTGGGTTTTAAAATTAAAAAAAGTTCTTTTATCAAATAATTTAACAACTAATTCTTCATTTTCAATATTTAAGTCAAGATCTAAAAAAACAACATGTAAATTATCGTCTGAAGCACAATCGGTCGGAAACGATTGTGCTTCAGACGGAAACGATTGGAATCGATTGATCACATTTATTCACCTTGTTTAAAGTTAAATTGTGCTTCAGACGATAATTTATATGTTGTTTTTTTGGATCTTGACTTAAATATTGAAAATGAAGAATTAGTTGTTAAATTATTTGATAAAAGAACTTTTTTTAATTTTAAAACCCACTCCATGCCTCATTGGCATTCCAATTTAAGTAAAAGAGTTTTTGTAAATATAATTTTGGGTCAAATAATTAGATATTATAATATTTGTGGGTCGAAAAAAATTTTGGAAACACAAATTTTTAAATTTGCTGCAAATTTGTTTTACAATAATTTTTATCCTCATAATTTTATATTTTTTTATGTAAATGAATTAAAAAAAGGTTTTTTGAAGTGGCAACAGTAGGGCCAAACGCCATTATGGAAGTTGCTTCTTGGGTGTTGAATTATATGAAGATCTGTGAATGAAAGTCCGACAAGGAAAGTTCACAGGGTGATGATTGTCAACATTTTGAGAGTGACAGACCAAGCTTGAAAATGGACAGTAGTGAACAACGGAAAGACAATTCGAAGGAGTTTAAAACTTTGAAGCTGGCCTGCTGTCATCTTAGGCCTAACAGTTTCCCCCGCTCAATCAAGTATGGAGGTTTGTAATGGAAATTTTCTAACAGGTATCTTTTTTCTTTTTCCTCATAGGTAAAGGTGGGGGCATCGCATTGCTGCATGTCTATTTAGTTTAGTTTATTGTTTAGTTTTTGATGTTCTTCATGTTACTTTGGAAATTTCTAAATATAATATTTTTAAGTTATGTTATGTTACGAGTTGATTTACTTTATGATTTTGCTGTTGGATATTTATTAAATTCATTTTTTAATGTTAATTTATTTTACTGTTTTGGTATATAAAAAATTTTTTTCTTAATTTTCTCAGTTATTTTTTATATAATTGGAGTATGCAGCTTTGTGATGCCTTGCGAAACCTGTGAGGATACACTTTTTTACAATTTTTTGATACCTGTGCTCCTCCCACCTTCTGAAGAGCAGGGAGTTTATTTTGTTATGTTTTTTTGGTGTTGCTCTTTTGTGGTTCATTGTTGTTTCACCCATTTTTACATTTTTTTCATCTTTTCATCATTTTTCATATTTTTTTCATAAAAGAGTATATATATATATATATATATATATATATATATATATATATATATATATATATATATATATATATATATATATATTATTCAAAAAAATCTTATCGAATAAAAATAGAACATCCATATTTTTCTTCTAGCAATTTACGTAAATATATTTAAAATTCACATTTTTATACTATATTAATATAAAAGTATAAAAACCCCAGCCACAGTTTCATTAAAGGTGAAATCTTCACGAAATTAACTTCAAAATTAAAAGCTCTTTAACGAAATAGACCAAACCACACTCATATGAAATAAACGATTCTACTTCAAAGAACGTTTCTTCGGCAAAACTGTGGCGCCGAGGCAAGGCGTTCGCCTTTTAATGCTGGGGTCGTGAGTTCGATTCTCACGTCCGATGCATTTATCTTTTCCAGACTTTTTTCAAATGACGGATATTTTACCTCTTTTGACGAAGAAAAAAATAAACGGATATTCGTCAATCTAGAGACGATTACTGGCAGCAAGACGGAAGTTTTTTTGAGAGTGTATATATTTGGATACCATGATTAGGTATTAGCGTGTCGTTATGCGGCATTTCTTTCATTGATTGGAATTGGGAACACGTTTAGGTGGAAAAATAGATAACTTTTTGCTAAGTTTTCTGTCATGTTTATAATTTACGCAGATGACTTACCGTTTATACTGTTGTTGAAAGAATTGAAAGAAAATTAATTGAAAATGGCGCTGATAGGTATAGGTGAACCACAGATTGTTCTGATAATCGCAAAATAGACTTTTTCAGCGAAGAAACTATGTGAATTCACAATTTAAAATGAACATTCCATAGTATAGATGTGGAAATAAGACTGCGCTGAATCATCTCGGTATTTATCAGTTTTCTATAATCAGAACATCGATTTTTTAGCTGCTGTCAATTTTAGTGCCAGCATTTTTGTCTACAGGATAGAAATTAATTATGTTACAGATATAAATAATTATAACATTAATGCTGTTACTTTTCATGTTAATGCTCTTAATTTATCATACCTGGTAATCAACCATACTCTTACATGAAAATTAATCTCACCCGGAAAACGTATATTTCTGTTTTAGAATGCTGATATACCTAGTATATAAGTTATAACTATTTCTCCGTTATATTTCAGAAAATTACGTTTGCAAAATGAACGTTTATTTTAAAAAGCATCTTTAACTGCTTTTCTAATTTTCCGTACGTTATGTAGCCAACATTTTTTTGTCAATCATAATTTGTTATTCATGATTAAATTACACAAAAATTTTAACTTGAAGACCGGTGATAAACGATTAAAAATTCTGTAAAAGACGAAAAAAATAGAATATTGATTAGTTAATGTGTTAAATGAGAAAAATATATTGCATTTTAGATTTGTGAGATAAAACAACCGTTTTAGGAAAAGTTGGTGACTATTTAAATCTAACGATTTTATCATATAGGTTAGCTTACATTAAGAATAGTACCGATGTATTTAGAAATTTCTTTATTTTTTTACAGTATAATGGATTTTTTTAATTATTAACGTCATCAGTTGCATGAGATGTAAGAATATAAATCAAAACCTGTCGTTATTAAATGTCCAAAAGTTGCATATGGTACAAAAATAAATGAGTTACTTAGTTTTGATATCAGTTTTATTGTACATTTGAAAAACTTTGCCGAATATGTCATTTATATTTTCTCAGTGCTTTGTTTTCTAGATCGTAGTTTTGTAACCTTTTCTAAACAACTGTCCCTTTACAAGAAATAAATATTTCAACGCCCATCTGTTCCATAAAAATTACTTATACCAAATATAAAATATTGTTGGATATTATGCATACCTAATTTTATAAGTCTATCCATCTGTTGTGAATAAAAAAGTATAAATTAATTAAAATGACCATAAATTGCTGTAAAAAAGTGTTTATTAAATATTTCGAAATGGACATAAAATCAATAAATAATCAAATTAAATATGTGAGACTGGTAGAATTTTAACAGTTTGTTAATATTTGGTTGCATTTTCATTAATATTTCGAAAGAAATTATCACGTTTAGTGAGGTACTATCAATTCTTTTTCTAAGACAATTAATTAGTTACCTCACTGAAACTATGCTCAGTCAAATATGATGAAAGAAATTCAATTAAAACGTTCTGCATTCTTGCCAGAATCTAGAGTGGAACGTTGGTATCGATTTTTTCAGCCCAAACTCTAAAATAATAATTCGCTACAGTTACAAAGGGATTTTATAAACTCCATATGTTCTTATTTATGATGGAACACATATACCAGTTGAAAAGACAAACTATTTTAAATCGTTATTAAAGTCACTGCAACAAATTCGGTTTGTAAGAATTACCCAATCAGCTCTTAAAAAACTAATATTATCTGTTACGTAATATCTCAAATAGAATAATTAAAGCTAGAACGGCGACAAATAAAATTCATAAATTTCGGATGTGATTTTGCTGTGATATATCATGAACATCAACGGATGTAGCATAAATACCGATGAAAAACAAGGATTTATAAAATGTTATTTTTGTTAATGTTACAAATTCTGTTTATTTATAACATGCATTTAAAAATATACATTTTTAATTTATCTTTTTAAAAAATTCCAGTGTTTTGAAGGAAATTTATGTAAAATGTAATACAAACTAATATTATCAAACGCAATACTTCTCAAAAAAGAATAACACATATAATTATGATTACAAATGAAATTCACAAATTTCAGAAATTATAATTTTTCATGTAAGTGAAATATAACTAAAAAGCACATATTTATTAAATTTTTATATTTTTAGTGAAACAAATTTATCTAATGCTTAATAATAAAAAAATCCAAAAATTTTCTATCATTTCGCGTGAAATATTTCAAATATTCTTTCTAACTAAATTTATTTATAGCGCCATCGCTCAGATAGAATAATAACGCACGTAATTAATTATAGTGGCAAATGAAATTCATAAATTTCATATGTCCATACGGTATATTATAAATAAAAAATCAAGTAGAAAAAGTAGACAATTTTTAATTGTTTTCTGTCAATTCAACATTTTTTGAAATTTAAATTATGCAATCAGCTCCAAAAGTATTCTACTATTTTGCACGAAATATATTATAAATGCAATACAAACTAATATTATCTAATTCAGTAACTCTCAAAAAGCATAACTCAACTTAGTATAATAAAAAATGAAATTCATAGACTACATATTTCGTATTTATCATGTAACAGAAATGTAACATAAAACTCAGAATCTATTCAATTGTTATTTCTATTAATGTAAAAATTAATTTCAAATTAAATGCATCGACTAATATAAAAATATCCCATTGTCTCTTTTAAAATATATTTCAAATATTCAATAGAAAGTAATGTTATCCGTAGCGATATTCCTCAAATAGAATAATGACTCACATAATTAATTATACAGATGAAGGAAATTGCTATGTTTCAGATGTCCATACGTTATGACATCACATAAACACTTATTGAAGTAGCAGACTTTTTTAAATTGTTATTTCTGTTTGTTCAACAAATCATTTTTTTATTTAAAATAGACAATTGCATAGAATCTTTTCCATTATTTCCCATGAAATGCATTTTAAATGCATTACAAACTAATATTATATAATGCGGTAACTCAAATGGAATAACTGAACTCTCTATGATAACAAATGAAATATATAAAATCCGGATGTTGCTATTTATAATGGAACAGAAATACCACTAAACAATTAGAGAATATTCAATTGTTATTTTTATTATGTAGCAAAATTATTTTATACTAAATACATATCCGATTCCAAAAAAATATATTATTTGCCATGAAATGCATTTCAAATATCCAATACATACTAATATTACCTACTGCGCTATCTCTCTAAGACAATAAATCAGCTCAGTACAGTGACAAATGAAATTCATTAATTTCAGAGTTTTGTAGGTTATGATGTAGCGCAATTCGGATTAAAAGGACAAGGATAAATTAATGAACAGTTCTAAAACTTTTGCAGTTAATTAATCTGATAAAACTGTTCAAATGCCATCCATTTATTTCTAATCAGTTTAAATTTTAAGTGTTATCGTTTCCTATCCCCCGTTATATCTTAATCCATCGTACATATGAAATCTGGAGTTATAATTGCGTTTATAATTAGAATATATTCAATCGTATTAGATGATTTAGTAATAATATCACAGTCAGTTGATTAAATTGAAGTATGCAACATAATTAGTCTGTTTATGTGAGTGTAGACGCTTTGCAGTAATGAATATTCTGTTTTGAAACCGACTGAACTGACGTATGACAAGAATCCGAAAAGGGATATAAGAGATTCAACGGCTAAGCTATAGACGCTTTATGTTATGAATAGTCCTTTAATGATCTGTGTAATACCATTTTAGTATATAACTGTGCTAAGACCTTAGAAAATATAGACCAAAATGTATGTTATTGTTTTCATAAAGTTAAATAAATTTGTGAAAGAAAGCATAGAAAATATGCTTATGTCTATAAAGATTTATGAAATATTCAGTGAGACAATATGTTTTGATAGACCCAAAATCAGGTAATTTTTTATGATATTTTAAATTAAAATGTATCTATTTTGTCAATTTTCTCTATTACATATATTCAACTGGTGAATAACGTAAATATTCGTAACAGAGGATGGCATTAAGATGTACTTTTTAGTTTTAGGATTAGTCAGTTTATTTGAGTGTAGATACTTTCCAGTAATGTGTACTCTGTTCTGAAACCAACTGAACTGACGTATGACAAGAATCCCAGTAGGGATATAGCAGATTCAACGACTAAGCTGTAGACTCTTTACGTTATGAATAATCCATTAATTATGTGTATAATGCCATTTTAATAAGTAACTGTGTTAAAATAAATATTTTTTATAATTTGCAATTTTTTATTAATTTATTTTAAATGCAATACAAACTGATACTATTTATTGTAATTCCTCTATCCTGAAAACACGAATTTCAGATGTTGCTATTTATTTATCTTGTAACAGAAGTACAATAGAAGAAAAGAAACAATAGAATATATTATGTAGCATATCCATTTTATGCTAAATACATAACCAGATCCAAAAAATAATCTATTAAGGTACCCTGGGGTAATAGCGCCACGTTAAGGTTCTACCAATTTTCACGGCTTAGTTTTAGATTGTATTTTTCAAACAAATATAGGATCTGATTCAGCAACTCATTGACTAGCTACATAAAATAAAATAATTTAACAGAAATGTATTCATAAAATGCAATGGCGTTTTTTCTTGACCCATGCTATTTGGCGTTATTACCCACCTATATGGGTGTTAAATCCTAAAAAGAGCTAAAAAGAAATCTGCAGTAAAAGGACATTAATTATTTCGGATATATGACTGTAGATGGCAGCACCAAAACTTTTGATCTTGATAAAACGAGACTATTTTGACTTTAATTAATATTATATTTCATTAATTCTCATTCATTTGTACTTTAAAATTCATAATATGTTTTTTCATAGATATAATTTGTATTTATTCATCTCTAATCCATCTTTTTAGATTGTATTCTTTATTCTGAGTTGACTGCGGAACTGTTTTAGAATGTTCTGATTAAAAAGAATGTTTACGTTTTGCTAAGTCTATTAAACCTCTTTAAATCCCTCTAAATCATAATTTTTTTGTGTGTGTGAAGAACCATACGTAAAAGGTATAATATTGCCAGTAGGCAAAATTCATAAAAAACTATTTTCAAGATATGAAGAAATCGTAAATTCGAAGACTGGAATTCAAGTTATGAAACATACAATTGCTTATACAAGTCGCCGACAAGAAGAATTGCTCAGGTAATAAATCTCTCTTTGACTATAAGAAATCAATTCCCTAAGTTTAAGCAATTAAATCTCTACATAAATAAATTTTTTGGTCCGTCGTTAGCAGGAGCGTTCAGTGAAATAATATTTTTAAAGTTTAATTATAAAAGTTAATTACTTCAGAATGAAAACGAAAGTAGAAATACAAAATGAACAGAAATTTAATTTCACTATAAAAGAAATTAACAGATATAACATTCAAGTAGCTGAAGCAATAGAAAATAAAAATGTTAAATTAACTGAGAAGCTTAAAACAGAATTAATTAGCTTAGAAGCTGATTTAAAGAAATCTTATTTTGGAATAGCCGAAGAAAGTATTAATACTTTATATGATTCATTTACAAAAGCGAAGGACATAGTTGTTGACGATTTAGTGAAAATCGAGGAATTTTTGGTTGTAAAAATACAAGAAATTACGAGTGAAGCCAGTAATAATTCAATTTCTGTTAAGGATAACGCTTTAAAGTTACCTAAATTTGAGTTGCCGCTATTTTATGGAGATATCAACAATTGGATTACCTTTAAGGAAACATTTCTGACTGCAATTCATAATAATGAAAATTTATCAGATCAGTTAAAATTTTCTTATTTAATAGCGAGTGTAAAAAATTATCCTGCTAAATTAATTTCGGGATTTTCAATTTCCGGTGATAATTATAAAGAAGCGTGGGAAACTTTGGTTAATCGCTATGATAATCGTAAGAATTTGGCATATTCATTACTGTCAAAATTCATTAATGCTAAATCATTAAAATCACCTACGCAAAAATCAATTCTAGAGCTATTGGACACTTGTAATGAAGTTATTCGGAATTTGAAATCTTTAAAATTTGAATTTAATGAATTTGTTGATTTGATTTTAGTTTATTTAATTCAAACAAAATTTGATGATAATTTAAGAAAACAGTGGGAGTTATCATTAAATAATGATTGTTTTCCAACTTATGAAATGGTAATTAGTTTTCTTGAAAAACAAGCACGTAGTCTGCAGAATTGTAATGTTGAATTTATTAAAACTGAATCTAAGTTTAATAATAAATTTGATCCTAAATCTCAACATTTTCCAAAAAGATCGGTATCGAATACTGTCGTAACGGATAATGTGAATAAATCACAAAAAATTATTTGTCCAAAATGTAATGAACCGCACCAACTTCATAGATGCCCATTAATGCAGAATTTATCTGTTGAGCAACGCTGGCATTTAGTAAAATCTAAAAAGTTATGTACGAACTGTTTGCGTTCTAACCATTTTGTTGCTAATTGTTTGATAAATACCACATGTAAACATTGTAATTCGAAACATCATACACTCCTTCATCGTGATCAATCTGCCCCTGCACAACAACAAATTATTGGACAACAAGAGCATGTAACAACCCCAAATGCTGTAGGTAATTTAAATGAATCAAATTGTTTTACTAATCAATCGTTTAGTAGAAATTCTCAAACATTGTTGGCTACTGCCATTATACATGTAAAATCCAAATCAGGCAAATTCATTCCTTGCAGGGCGATGATCGATAGTGGTTCTCAAAAGAGCCTACTTTCTAAAACTTGTTGTGAAAAATTAGGTCTTCCATCAAGGCCTACAAATCATAAAATCTCAGGTATAAATAATTTAGTTGCAGAAACATCTCTTCAGGAAGTTTCTTTGACATTCTCTCCTCATTTTAATGATGAAATCTTTCAGTTAGACGCGTTAGTTGTTAACCAGATAACAACAAACTTACCAAATTTTCTGATTACGACTACGTTTTGGCCACATATTGAAGGCTTGAATCTTGAGGATCCAAACTTCCATGTGTGCAGTCCCATTGATCTTCTTATAGGTGCAGATTTGTTTGCTAATATCATAATAGGAGAGTCTATTTTAGGACCTAAAGGATCACCGAGTGCTATTAATTCTAAACTGGGTTGGATACTATCGGGAATTATTTATTCGAATGAATCAAACCAAAATTCATCTGTTAGTTGTCATGTTACTACGCAGATTACTTCTCAGTTGCAAAAGTTCTGGGAACTTGAGTCGGTTCCCAGTTCTGATCCAATTTCTCTTGTTGAAGATAATTATTCTAAAACCGTTTCACGCACAGAATCAGGACGATATGTTGTAAACTTGCCGTTTAAATCTAAGCCAATCCTCGGTGATTCAAAATCTCAAGCTCTAAAGCGGTTTTATTTATTGGAGAAGAAACTCCATCAAAACCCTTTGCTTAGAGAGCAATATTTAGCATTCATGCAAGAATATATCGATTTGGGGCACATGGAACTTGTACCAAATTCAGAAATCTCAAATCCGGATCATTTTTATCTTCCGCATCACGGGGTACTAAAGGAAGATAGTTCAACAACACGACTTAGAGTAGTATTTGACGCATCTGCAGTTGGTTCATCAGGCCGCTCTTTAAACGATTATCTAGAGATAGGTCCAAAATTGCAGCCGGAAATATTTCCTTTATTATTAAAGTTTAGAATGAATCCAATTGCTTTTAGTGCTGATATCGAAAAAATGTTTCGGCAGATCCTCGTTAATCAGAATCATATTGATTATCAACGCATTCTTTGGAGATTTAATTTAGAAGACACTATCAAATCATACAGGCTGTTGACCGTTACATACGGTTTTACCTGTGCACCCTTTTTGGCCATTAGGACATTACGCCAATTGGCCATTGATAATGAACAATCTAATCAAAAAGCCTGCCAAATTATTCAAGATGAAATTTACGTTGATGATCTCCTTTCTGGATCCGACTCAAGAGAAAACGCTCAGAATTTAGAAACAGAGCTAATTAAAATTATGAAAAGTGGAGGTTTTAATCTACGAAAGTGGGCCTGTAACGATCCTGATGTAATTGCTCACTTACCTGATGAAATGAAGGCTTCCTCAAAAAAGGTCATTCAGGAAGATGATACTGTTAAAGTGCTTGGTTTACTTTGGGACTCTTCCAAAGATATTTTACAAATTAGGTTCGCTGATTTAAAGGATGTACAAACAAAACGAGATTTGTTATCTGTAGTGGCTACAATCTTTGACCCTCTGGGTTTCCTAGCTCCTACAACAATAAAGTTAAAAATTATGATGCAAGATCTTTGGAAGGATAAGATTTCTTGGGATGAGAAAATCCCACCTGCCATACAACATGTTTGGAATGAATTTTCATCTGAAATGCATTTATTGAAATCGTTAGAAGTTCCTAGATACATAAATTTATTCAATGAAGCAGTTGTTCAAATTCAACTGCACGGTTTTTGCGACGGTTCGAATAAAGCCTATGCTGCTGTTACATATTTAGGTGTGGTTACACGTGAAAGGGTATTTGTTAATTTGATTGCTGCAAAAACTAAGGTGAATCCTATTAAACCTCAAACATTGCCTAGAATCGAGCTTTGTTCAGCTCTTTTGCTAGCTAAGTTATGTTCTGTAATTATCGACACATTAAAAGTAAAATTTGACAATATTTATTTGTGGTCGGATTCCCAAATTGTTCTCAGTTGGCTAAAAGCACCACCTTTAAAGGGAAATCAGTTCGTACTCAATCGAGTATGTCAAATACAGGCATTAATGCCTTCCCATGAATGGAATCATATTCCAGGTGCTTTAAATCCTGCAGATGTAGCTTCTAGGGGAATTCCTCCACGAAAGCTTCTTAATCATTCTCTGTGGTGGCATGGGCCTCCATGGCTACTGTCAAATGAGCAAATCCCAATACCTAAACTCACTGCTCCAATAGGTGAGTTAAATCAAGTAATTGACTCTGTCAGTAATGTAACACAAGTAAGTGCACCTCCCGACTTTCTTCTTATGTTTTCGAAATTCTCTAAGCTGTCAAGAGTCACAGCCTATTGTCTTAGATTTATTCATAATGCTAGACATAATACATCGAAAAAAATTGGAAATCTAAGTTCAGAAGAAATCTCTAATTCAATTCAATGCATTGTAAAATTAATTCAAAGTTCTGAATTCAACACAGAGCTTAAGTTGTTAAAAGAAAGAAAACCCTTACCAAGCAATAGTAAACTGTTATCACTAAATGTATTTTTAGATTCAAGTGATATCATTCGAGTAGGTGGCCGTTTGTCACAACATCAGTCTTTAACCTTCGATAGAAAATATCTGATGCTACTCCCAAAAAATAACTTTGTCACTAAACTATTAATAAAGCATGTACATGAGAAACATATGCACGCAGGTACACAGCTAGTACTTTCTATTATACGCCAACAGTTTTGGTTTGTTAATGGTCGTTCTACTGTGCGACAAGAACTCAACAAATGTGTACTTTGCAAACGCCTAAAAACACAAGCTTGTCAACAAATGATGGGAGATCTTCCCGTTGACAGAATCACCCCAATCCGTCCATTTTCCAAGGTTGGCATAGATTTTGCCGGCCCCTGCATAACCAAGCCAAATTTGACTAGAAGTAAGATAAAAATAAAAACTTACATATGTGTATTCGTCTGCATGTGCACTAAGGCAGTGCATCTGGAAGTGGTATCAGACTTGTCTGTGCAAGCCTTGCTAGCAGCCCTAAAGAGATTTATTGCACGTAGAGGCCTGCCGTCTGATATTTATTCAGATAATGGGAAAAATTTCGTAGGTCTAGCAAATCAACTAAAGCAGTTATTCCAATATTTGAGGGACAGAGAAATTCAAGATTTTCTTTCGAGCCAAAAAATCAATTGGCATTTCATTCCTCCATATGCGCCGCACTTTGGTGGGCTATGGGAGGCAGCTGTAAAGCTTACAAAAAATCATCTGTTAAAGGCATGTAAATCCAGTATTTTAAATTTTGAAGAATTATCTACTTTACTGTGTCAAATAGAAAGTTGCATAAATTCCAGACCTCTAACGCCGATGTATTCAGATCCATCAGATCCGCGCGCATTAACTCCAGGTCATTTTCTAATCGGAGCACCGCTCCTTGATATTCCAGAAGCTTCTAATTCGCGATCTCTATCATTAAATGCTCGTTGGCGCCTTATTGAAAGGGCCAAGAACCAATTTTGGTATAGATGGTCAAGAGAATATCTCCAACATCTACAACAGCGTCCTAAATGGACTACTCCAAGTGTTAATCTACGAGAAGGAGACTTGGTAATAATTCATGAACGATCCGTACCCATGAGATGGAAAATGGGCCGCATTCTACAAACTTTCCCAGGGCAGGACAATCGAGTTCGTGTCGTTTTAATTAAAACAGCAGACGGTGACATCAAACGTCCTATTACAAAGGTATCCCCTCTACTGCCGGGGGGGGGGAGGATGTTAAATCCTAAAAAGAGCTAAAAAGAAATCTGCAGTAAAAGGACATTAATTATTTCGGATATATGACTGTAGATGGCAGCACCAAAACTTTTGATCTTGATAAAACGAGACTATTTTGACTTTAATTAATATTATATTTCATTAATTCTCATTCATTTGTACTTTAAAATTCATAATATGTTTTTTCATAGATATAATTTGTATTTATTCATCTCTAATCCATCTTTTTAGATTGTATTCTTTATTCTGAGTTGACTGCGGAACTGTTTTAGAATGTTCTGATTAAAAAGAATGTTTACGTTTTGCTAAGTCTATTAAACCTCTTTAAATCCCTCTAAATCATAATTTTTTTGTGTGTGTGAAGAACCATACGTAAAAGGTATAATATTGCCAGTAGGCAAAATTCATAAATAACTATTTTCAAGATATGAAGAAATCGTAAATTCGAAGACTGGAATTCAAGTTATGGAATTCAAGTATACAATTGCTTATACAAGTCGCCGACAAGAAGAATTGCTCAGGTAATAAATCTCTCTTTGACTATAAGAAATCAATTCCCTAAGTTTAAGCAATTAAATCTCTACAATGGGTAATAACGCCATGCAAACAAAATTATGAAATAAGATGGAATAATTGCATGTAGATAGCCCAATTCTAAAAGTACAAACTCTACAAACTTCGAAATTGAAAAATTGCATTCTAAGCTATTGAAAATGTTCAATTTTTTGTGAAAGTGTAAGAAAAATAAAGGTGTGGTGTGGGAAGGGGGGATGAGTCAAAAGAATATCAGACCGTGAGCTTCTTTTTGCTTAAAAAGGACCGTTTAAATAGAAATATGAGAAACATTGCACAGTTTTAACTGTGTTTATTTGAATCAGTACTTAGGATGTAGCTCGGCCACTGTAGGGAATCAACCGGGGTATTAATGTCAAGGATGGGCGTTATTACCCCGGTATAGTTATTGCGCAGTACATTTTAAATTACAAATTATCTCGAGAAGATATCCAAAATCTTCAACAACATTTTAAAAGTACATGAAATGCACTACAAATTTATGTAATTAACAAAGTATTTCCGGATAAAAACATAGTCTTCACATCATAAAACGTGTCTCGCAAATTTTAAATCAAGCGTTAATTTTAGTTGTTTGTAAAAACAATAAGACCTAAAAATGAAACAAATTAACTTGAAGCTGTTTTTTGCGATTTATATGACTCAAAATCCTTCTGCGCAGAGCACATGGGTGTCATTTACCCGATTATTTCATAATTATGCAAAATATAAGCACTTGGCGTTATTACCCCGCCTGGCGTTATTACCCCAGGGTACCTTATTTCGCATGAAGTGCATTTGAAATATCCCATACAAACTAATATAATGTATTGCGCTATCTCTCAAAGAGAATAATTAAGCTCAGTACAGTGACAAATAAAATTCATAAATTCCAGATGATTCTATAGGTTATGATGTAGCACAATCCGGATTAAAAGGACAAGGATAAATTAATGAACAGTTCTAAAACTTTTCCAGTTAATTAATCTGATAAACCTGTTCAAATGCTATCCATTTATTTCTAATCAGTTTAAATTTTAAGTGTTATCGTTTTTTTTGTCCTGGTATATATATCTTAATCCATCGTACACATGAAATCTGGGGTTATAATTGCGTTTATAATTAGATACAGTATATTTTATAGTATTAGGTGCTTTAATAATAATATCACAGTCAGTTGATTATATTGAAGTGTGCTATATTGAATATTCTGTTGTGTAACCAACTGAACTGTCGAATGACAAGAATACCGATAGGGGTATAAGAGATTCAACGGCTAAGCTATAGACACGCTATTTTATGAATAGTCCTTTAATGATGTGTATAATACCGTTTTATAGTATATATGTGCTAAGGTAGATATCTCAGAAAAAGTAGACCAAAATGTGTGTTAATGTTTGCATAAAGTAAAAAAAAAAAAAAATGTGAAAGAAAATGTGGAAAATATGCTTATGTGTGTAACGAGTTTTGGAGTATTCAGTGAGACATTATGTTTTGATAGATCCAAAATAAGATAATTTTTTTATGATACTTATTATGATACTTATTATGATTATTATGAATAAAAATGTGTCTATTTTGTCAACCTTGTCTATTCAACTGGTGAATAAGGTCAATATTCGTATCAGAGTAGAGCATTAAGATGTACTTTTTAGTTTTATGATCAGTCAGTTTATGTGAGTTTAGATGCTTTCGAGTAATGTGTATTCTGCTGTGAAACCGACTGAACTGACGTATGAAAAGAATCCCAAAGGGATATAACAGATTCAACGACTAAGCTGTAAACGTTTTACGTTATGAATAGTCCATTAATGATGTGTATAATGTCATTTTAATAAATAACTGTATTAAAATAAATATTTTTTATAATTTGCAATTTTTTCAAATGCGTTTTAAATGCAATACAAATTGATTTACTATTTATTGTAGTACCTATAAAGGAATAACTGAATTCACAATGATAGAAAATGAAAAACACAAATTTAAGATATATCTATTTATTTATCTTGTAACAGAAGTACGACTGAAAAATTAGAATATATTCAATT
Source organism: Maratus speculifer (assembly GCA_964019185.1). NCBI lineage: Eukaryota > Metazoa > Arthropoda > Arachnida > Araneae > Salticidae > Maratus > Maratus speculifer. Next base: position 154,722,129 of record OZ025296.1, read on the forward strand.
GTTATTTATATTATGCAGCTAATTCATATTATGCTAAATACATATCCAGATCCAAAAAATAATTTATTAATTCGCATGAAATGTATTTCAAATATTCCATACAAACTAATATAATGTATTGCTCTATCTCTAAAATAGAATAAATAAGCTCAATACTTGACAAATGAAATTCATAAATTCCAGAGGTTTGTATAGGTTATGATGTAGCACAGTCCGGAATAAAAGGACAAAGATAAATTAATGAACAGTTCTAAAACTTTTGCAGTTAATTAATATGATAAATCTGTTCAAATGCCATCCATTTATTTCTAATCAGTTTAAATTTTAAGAGTTATCGTTTTCTATCCCCTGTTATATCTTAATCTAACGTACACATGGAATCTGGGGTTATAATTGAGTTTATAATTAGACAGAGTATATTCTATAGTATTAGGTGATTTAGTACTAATATCACAGTCAGTTGATTAAATTGAAGTGTGTAACATAATTAGTCAGTTTATGTGAGTGTAGATGCTTTGCAGTAATGAATATTCTATTGTGAAACCCACTGAACTGACGTATGACAAGAATCCCAATAGGAATATAAGAGATTCAACGACTAAGCTATAGACGCTTTATGTTATGAATAGTCCTCTAATGATGTGTGTAATACCGTTCTAGTATATGACTGTTCTAAGATAGATATATTAAAAAAAAAGACCAAAATGTATGTTATTGCTTTCATAAATTTAAATAAAATTGTGAAATAAAACATGGAAAATATGCTTGTGTGTGTAATGAGTTATGGGATATTCAGTGTGACAATATGTTTTGATAGACTCAAAATCAGATAATTTTTTATGATATTTTGAATGAAAATGTGTCTATTTTGTCAACTTTGTGTATTACATGTATTCAACTGGTGAATAACGTCAATATTCGTAACAGAGGATAGCTTTGACATGTACTTTTTAGTTTTATGATGAGTCACGTTTTGTGAGTGTAGATGCTTTCCAGCAATGTGCATTTTGTTGTGAAACCGACTAAACTGACGTAAGACAAGAATCCCAAAAGGGATATAACGGATTCAACGACTAAGCTCTAGACGCTTTAAGTTATGAATAGTCCTTTAATGATGTGTTTAATGCCATTTTAATAAATAACTGTGTTAAAATAAATACTTTTTATAATTTGCAATTTTTTATAAATGCATTTTAAATGCAATACAAACTGGTTTTATTTATTGTGGTACTTATAAAGGAATAACTGAATTCACAATGATAGCAAATGAAAAACACGAATTTCAGATGTTCCTTTTGATTTATCTTGAAACAGAAGTGCTATTCAAAAATTAGAATATATTCAATTCTTATTTTATTATGCAGCATATTCCTTTTATGCTAAATACACATCCAGATCCAAAAAATAATCTATTCATTCGCATGAAATGTATTTAAAATATCCCCATACAAACTAATATTATCTATTGTGCTATCTCTCAAATAGAATAATTAAGCTCAGTACAGTGACAAATGAAATTCATAAATTCCATATGTTTGTAGGTTATGATGTAGCGCAATCCGGATTAAAAGGACAAGGATAAATTAATGAACAGTTCTAAAACTTTTGCAGTTAATTAATCTGACAAAACAGTTCAAATGCCATCCAATTATTTCTAATCAGGTTAATTTTTAGTTGTTATCGTTTCCTATCCTCCCGTTATATGTTAATTCATGGTACACATGGGATCTGGGGTTATAATTGATAAATTGATATAATTGATAAAACTGATTGGTTATAATTGATAAAATTAGATAGAGTATATTCTATAGCTTTAGGTGATTTAAGTAATAATATCGCAGTCAGCTGATTAAATTGAAGTGTGCAACATAATTAGTTAGTTTATGTGAGTGTAGGTGCTTTGAAGTAATGACTATACTATTGTGAAACCGACTGAACTGACGTAAGACAAGAATCCGAATACTGATATAAGAGATTCAACGGCTAAGATATAGACGTTTTATGTTATGAATAGTTCTTAATTGATGTGTGTAATACAGTTTTAGTATATAGCTGAGCTAAGATAGATAGCTCAGAAAAAGTAGACCAAAAGGTTTGTTAATGTTTTCATTAAGTTAAATAAAATTGTGAAATAAAACATTAAAATAATACTTATGTATGTAATGAGTTGTGGAATATTGAAAGAGACAGTATATTTTGATAAAACCAAAACCAAAAAATGTTTTGGATATTATTTTAAATAAAAAAGGGTCTATTTTCTCAACATTGTCTTTTACCTTTATTGAACTGGTGAAAATTGTCAATACTCTTAACAGAGGATAAGATGTACTTTTTAGCTCACAGGCTATCATAGCCTAAGAGCTTATGTGCCCGTCCGTTCTGAATGTACGTTCGTGCGTAACGCGATAACTCGTGATAAAAATATCCGATCCACTTGAAATGTTGTATGTAGGTATATCCTGACAAGGCGCTTCCCTGATTAGTTTTTGGAGTTCATTCGATATGTAAAAGAGGGGGAACGGGGTGCTCATGCCCCTCCCCTTAGTTGATATAAATTGGATTTTCATGCAGGATTAAGTTTTCGTTCAAAATTTAGATTAGGATCATTCTGATGAGGCGATTCCGTGACTGTTATTAGGTGTTCATTAAATAAGTATAAATAGGGGGAAGAGGGGTTCTAATCCCCCCCCTTAATTTATATAAATGGGTTTTTCAAGCAGAATTTTCAGATTTCGTTCAAATCTCTGAATAGTTTTGGAAGTTTAATGGTTATGTATAAAAGAGGCGGATAACTCCTTTTAAATTATATAAATGCTAAATGGGTTTTTATTAAGAATTATCTCATTTGCTCTGAATTTTGGATATAGATTTTTTATATGATAAAGCATGTCTTTGATAGTATAGGAGGTTTTATGATTAAGTATAAAAAAAGAGGAAAGAGGAGAGTTGTTTCCCCTTCTTAATTTTTTTTCGAACGGAATTAACCCTTGAAATATAAGGCTTTAATGTACAATTAGTATTTGTAGCCTGTGAGCTCAATGCCATCAGTTTAGCTGGGCAGTATTCTTTATTAGTTAGTTTTATGATTAGTCCGTTTATGTGAGTGTAGATGCTTTGCAGTAATGAATATTCTGCTCTGAAACCGAAAGAACCGACGTATGTCAAGAATCCCAATAGGGATATAGCAGATTCAGCGGCTAACCTATACACGCTTTAGGTTATGAAAAGTCCTTTAATGATATGTATCATACCTTTTTTATAAATAATTGTGTTAAGATAAATATTTTTTATAATTTGAAATTTTTTAAAAATGCATTTTTAATTGAAAACAAACTAATATTGTTTAATGTAGTATCTGAAGAGCAAATATATGAAATACATAAATTCCAGAAAATCCTATTTTTCATATAACAGAAGTACGACTGAAAAATCCAAATATATTCAATTGTTATTTCTGTTATGCAGTAAATTCATTGTATGCAAAATACACATCCAATTCCAAAAAATAATCTATTATTTCGCTTGAAATGTATTTCAAATATTCAATACAGATTAACATTATCTATTGCGCTATCCCTCAAATAGAATAATTAAACACAGAACAGTGACAAATGAAATTCGTAAGTTCCAGAGGTTTTTATGTTATGATGTAGCACAATCCGGATTAAAAGGACAAGGATAAATTAATGAACAGTTCTAAAACTTTTGCAGTTAATTAATCTGATAAAACTGCTCAAATGCCTTCCATTTATTTCTAATCAGTTTAAATTTTAAGTGTTATCGTTTCCTATCCCCCGTTATATCTTAATCCAACGTACACCTGAAATCTAGGGTTATAATTGCATTTCTAATTAGATAGAGTATATTCTATAGTATTAGGTGATTTAGTAATAATATCAGAGTCAGATGATTAAATTAAAGTGTGCAACATAATTAGTCAGTTTAAGTGAGTGTAGGTGCTTTGTAGTAATGAATATTCTGTTGTGAAACCCATTGAATTGATATATGACAAGAATTCCAATAGGGATATATGAGATTCAACGGCTAAGCTATACACGCTTTATGTTATGAATAGTCCTTTAATGATGTGTGTAATACCGTTTTAGTATATAATTGTGTTAAGATAGCTAGCTCAGAAAAAGTAGACCAAAAGATTTGTTAAAGTTTTCATAAAGTTAAATAAAATTGTAAAAGAAAACATGGAAATGATGCTTATGTATGTAATGAGTTGTGGAATATTCAACGACACAGTATGTTTCGATAAAAACAAAATCAGATAATGTTTTAGATATCATTTTAAATAAAAAAGTGTCTATTTTGTCAACATTATCTGTTACCTGTATTCAACTGGTGAATAACGTCAAAATTCGTAACAGAGGATAGCATTAAGATGTACTTTTTAGCTCACAGGCTATCAAAGCCTGGGAGCTTATGTGCCCGTCCGTTCTGTATGTGCGTAGTGCTTAACGCGATAACTCATGATAAAATAATGCGAATCACTTGAAAATTTTGGCGTATGTATATTCTGATAATAAGCTTCCCTGATTACTTTTTGGAGTTCATTCGATATGTATAAAAGGGGGAACGGCGGTAATGCCTCGTCCCTTTATTGATATAGATGGGTTTTTCTTGCAGTTTATCAGTTTTTTATATGATAAAACATATCCGTGATTAGTTAAAGGGATTCAATGATTAAGTATAAAACAGGGAAATGGAGGGAGCTGCCCCCCTCTTAATTTGCTTTTAGAACGGAATTAATCTTTGAAAATAAAGGCTGTCATGTACAATTAGTATGTGTAGCCATGCTCGATGCCATCAGTTTAGCTGGGCAGTATTCTTTTATTAGTTTTATAATTAGTCAGTTTATGTGAGTGTAGATGCATTCCAGTAATGTGCATTCTGTTGTCTAACCGACTGAACTGACATATGACAAGAATCCCAATAGGGATATAACAGATTCAACGACTAAGCTGTAGACCCTTTACGTTATGAATAGTCCATTAATGATGAGTATAATGCCATTTTAAAATATCTGTGTTGAAATAAATATTTTTTATATTTTGAAATTTTTTATAGATGCATTTTAAATTAAATACAAACTAATAATTTTTAATGAAGTACCTATAAAGAAAAAACTGAATTCAAAATGATAGCCAATGAAAAACACTAATTTCAAATGTTCCTATTTATTTATCTTGTAACAGAATTACGACTGAAAAATTAGAATATATTCAATTGTTATTTTATTATGCAGCATATTCATTTTATGCTAAATACATATCCAGATCCATAAAAGAATCTATTAATCCGCATGAAATGTATTTGAAATATCCTATACAAACTAATAAAATGTATTGTGCTATCTCTCAAATAGAATAATTAAACTCAGTATTCTGACAAATGAAATTTATAAATACCAAAGGTTTGTAGGTTATGATGTAGCACAATCTGGATTAAAAGGACAAGGATAAATTAATGAACATTTCTGAGACTTTTGCAGTTAATTAATCTGATAAAACTGTTCGAATGCCATCCATTTATTTCTAATCAGTTTAAATTTTAAGTGTTATGGTTTCCTATCCCCCCGACATATCTTAATCCATGGTACACAAGAAATCTGGGGTTATAATTGCGTTTATAATTAGATAGAGTATATTCTATTGTATTAGGTGGTTTAGTAATAATATCACAGTCAGTTGATTAAATTGAAGTATGCAACATTATTAGTCAGTTTGTGTGAGTGTAGGAGCTTTGCAGTAATGAATATTCTGTTGTGAAACCGACTGAACTGACGTAAGACAAGAATCCCAATAGGATTATAATGGATTCAACGGTTAAGATATAGACGCTTTATGTTATGAATAGTAATTTAATAATGTGCATAATACCATTATTACCATTATAATAAATAACTGTGCAAAGAAAAATATTTTTTAAAATTTGCAATTTATTTTAAATGCAGTAAAAACTAATATTATTTAATGTAGCATCTGAAAAGGAATAACTGAACTCACAATGATATCAAATGAAAAACACGAATTCCAGATACTTCTATTTATTTATCTTGTAACAACAATACGACTGAAAAATCAAAATATACTCAATTCTTATTTCTGTTATGCAGCATATTCATTTTATGCTAAATACATATCCAGATCCAAAAAACAATCAATTATTTTGCATGAAATGTATTTCAAATATTTAGTACAAACTAATATTATAAATTGTGCTATCTCTCATATTGAATAATTAAGCTCAGTACAATAGCAAATGAAATTCGTAAATTCCAGAGGTTTGTAGGTTATGATGTAGCACAATCCGGATTAAAAGGACAAGGGCAAATTAATGAACAGTTCTAAAACTTTTGAAGTTTATTAATCTGATAAGACTGTTCAAATGCCATCCATTTATTTCTAATCAATTTAAATTTTAAGTGTTATTGTTTCCTATCCCCCGTGATATCTTAATCCATCGTACACATGAAATCTGGGGTTATAATTGCGTTTATAATTAGATAGAATATATTCTATTGTATTAGGTGATTTAGTAATAATAGCACAGTCAATTGATTAAATTGAAGTGCGCAACATAATTAGTCAGTGTAGGTGCTCCTGCAGTAATGAATATTCTGTTGTGAAACCCATTGAACTGACGTATGACAAGAATCCCAATAGGGATGTAAGAGATTCAACGGCTAAGCTATAGACGCTTTATGTTATGAATAGTACGTTTTAATAAATAAATCTGCTAAGATATATAGCTTAGAAAAATTAGAACAAAAGGTTTGTTAATCCTTTCATAAAGTTAAATGAAATTGTAAAAGAAAACCTGGAAATGATGCTTCTGTATGTAATGAGATGTGGAATATTCAATGAGACAGTATGTTTCGATAAAACCAAAATCAGATAATGTTTGGATATCATTTTAAATAAAAATGGATCTATTTGGTCAACAGTGTCTGTTACCTGTATTCAACTGGTGAATAATGTCAATATTCTTAACAGCGCCTAGCAGTAAGAAGTACTTTTTAATTTTATGATTAATCAGTTTATGTGAGTGTAGATGCTTTCCAGTAATGAATATTCTATTGTGAAATCGACTGAACTGACGTATGACAAGAATCCCAATGGGGATAAACTTGGTTCAAGACTAAGCTATAGATACTTTATGATATGAATTGTCCTTTAATATTGTGTATAGTAACATTTTAATAAAAAACTGTAAAAATAAATATTTTTGTATAATTTGCAATTTTTATAGATTCATTTTAAATTGAATACAAACTAATAATATTTATTGCAATGTAGTATCGGGAAAGATATAACTGAACTCACTATGTTATGAAATTAAATAAATAAATTCCAGATGTTCCTATTTACGTGCTACAGTGTTAAGTGTTCCTATATTCCATATAACAAAAATCGGACTGAAAATTCTAAATGTATCCAATTCCTATTTTAGCTATGCAAATTCATTTTATGCTAAATACACTTCCAAAACAAAAAAATATATATATATATATTATTTCGCATGAAATGCACTTCAAATATAAAATACAAACAAATATTGTGTATTCCGCTATCTCTCATATTGAATAATTAAGCTCAGTACAGTGACAAATGAAATTCATAAATTCCAGATGATTGTATAGGTTATGATGTAGCACAATACGGATTAAAAAGACAAGGATAAATTAATGAACAGTTCTAAAACTTTTGCAGTTAATTAATCTAATAAAACTGTTCAAATGTCATCCATTTATTTCTAATCTGTTTAAATTTTAAGTGTTATCGTTTTCTATCCCCTGTTATATCTTAATCCATCGTACACATGAAATCTGGGGTTATAATTACGTTTATAATTAGACAGAGTTTATTCTATAGTATTATGGGATTTAGTAATAATATCGCAGTCAATTGATAAAATTGAAGTGTGATGTAATGAATAATCTGTTGTGAAACCGACTGAACTGACGTATGACAAAAATCCCAAAAGGGATGTATAAGATTCAACGGCTAAGCTATAGGCGCTTTATGTTATGAATAGCCCTTTAATGATGTGTATAATACCGGTTTATAATGTATCTGTGCTAAGGTAGATATCTCAGAAAAAGTAGACCAAGATGTGTTTTAATGTTTTCATAAAGTAAAAAAAAAATGTAAAATTTACATGAAAATTATGATATGTATACAATGAGTAGTAAAATATATATGCCGCAGTATATGTTTTCATTAACCCAAAAGAAAAAAAAATTACTAATATAATAATAACAATAATAATAATAATAATAATAATAATAATAATAATAATAATAATAATAATAATAATAATAATAATAATAATAATAATAATAACAATAATAATTAAGTTTGCTATAAACAATTTCCAAAGGCATATTCTATATATTGATGCTTATAAAACATACATATTTATTAAAAATATTTAGTAGAAATCTTAACAATTAATGAAGCATTTAAATTAATTTTAAGTGTGTTTTTTAGTGTTTCCTGCAAACAACATCAAGATGACTGTTGATTTCAGGGGATGGCCCTGAGGGAATATCCTTTATCCCATGGAAACAATAAAATGTATTCTCCTGGAAAAATTGAGATTTTGTGTTTCCAATGTTCGAAAAATGCAAATCCTTCCCCCCCCCCCCCGTCGGGAATACTGTAAGGTCCCCTCTCCGGAATCACAGACGTCCCACTCGGGGAAAAGTGTCTGAATTCAACATTGGTCAGGACTGAAGAAGTTATGCAATTACAAGACATCAAATAACTTAAAAATCACGTATTACCTCTAAAAACAATATCCTTATTTTAAGGTAGCCTGTGCTCAGTTTTTTCAATTTTGTCATTTATATCGATTGAATTCATGGCCACCATACATATAATACCTTCGAGCGCAAATTTTAAGGAGACTGTAGAAAATAAATCGCAAATCCTAAAAATGTCAGTGAATTTTTTCAAAAATTGGAAAATTGTTAATGAGAAGCTCAAGAACATTTATACAAAATTTGGTATTAAAATTATGTAAAAAAATAAATTATTCAATATTTAAATTTTAAAATAACGAATAATTGTCAAATTTTAAAATCTCCCCTGAGCATTTTTTATGCATAAAATATGACAATGTTTATTTATAAAATATATATAATGCATTAATGTGGGAGTTGGCATTAATAGTTAAAATTTGCTGAATGTATAAGTACGAAAATATATTTTTATAACTAAGCAATGTTTGTTTCTAAAAAAAAAGAGTTACATATTTTGATATGCGTATAAATTTTAATACTAAAATCAACATAAAATGCAACTTTTTATGCAAACATTTATTTAGTATTACATATAGAATGTAGATTATAAATCTCAAAAGAATCTTATAATTAAGAATGCACATGGAATATTATAAATTTAGAAATATGTGAAGTTTTCAATTTTGAGAAAACAGCCTGTTAAGTATAATAACATTATAGATTCAGTTTTTAAAAATAGGAAGGTATCGTAAAATATGAAAAAAAAACTTTTCGCATTAGATTAACGTGAGCATCTAGGTCCATGATTCTTTGTATTAAAAAATTCGATTACTTTTTTTAATTTCACGAATTTCAAACTCCACTCTCCCATTATCACATTATATATAGAAACATATATAAATAAACATGAGAAAATCTCATAAGAATATATAAAAAATTCTTGAGCTATCTGTGCAATGGCTAACGAAACTTGTTAAATACAAGTTAATAAAAACACTGTTGAAGAAATTACTTTTGTCAAATAAACAGTTATGCCCTATCAATTAAAATTTGTAAGTAATTATATTCAGTACACAAACCATTTACCGGGGTCCGGGGCACGTTTTAAAACAGTTTTTATTTATTGAGTTAAAATTATGAATTTTTTGTGATAATTCATCCTATCATTTGTAAACAAAATCACATAATAAAACTTCTCATATTTTTTTTTATTAAGAATTTAAAATATTTAAAAAGAGTGAGGTAATATAAAATCGTTATAACTCAAAATATTCACTCTTAAAACGAAAGAGCTGATTTGGCTTCTCATGAAAGAGCTGTAATCTTTTCGATCATAAAAGAGTTGTTTTTCAAACGATTAAATCTTCTTGATCTAAATTGGTTATTTAACTAGCTCAACTTCATTTAAATTGGTTAAAACTCGAGTTATTTCAACTCTTTTTTGAGAAGGTTCCTTTCAACATTGAGATGAGTGGATTTCAGCTCAACTTGAGCTATTTTGTGGCTCACTTTTTAAGAGAGTTGGCTGTAGAATTTCAATTATTTTACATTTAAGTAAACAGAAATACTGTATTATACAATAATTGCAAAATCTATTTGAAAATGACAATATTGTCACTAGTAGCCGGTCCTCTTAAAAATATAGACATTAATATTAAAAATTATACATACGTATTTAAAGATAGAAAACCAACGATTATAAATGAAGAAATAATGTATGAAAAGTTAGCAAACAGCTGTTTCGAATCTACTATCGAAATTTTTCATTAGTGCAAAACTCAACGAGCTAGAAAAAGCAAAATGAACCAAATTTGCTTTTTCTAGCTCACTGAATTTTGAACTCTTGAAGAATCTCGATAGTAGATTCGAAACAGCTGTTTGCTAACTTTTCATACATTATTTGTACATTTATAATCGTTGGTTTTCTATCTTTGAATATTTTTGAACAAAGGTTTCAGTTTCTATTTTAATATACATATGTGTATACTTCTTATATGATTCTATAACTCTCGCAATATTCTTTCAGCATTTTCAATCAATATCAGTGCACTATTTCTTGATATTATGCACATTTTGATATCGCCCCCTTCCCGATATAACTCTTACATAAACATAAAATGAACCTGTAAGGCAAAACTGAAATATATTTATTTTAGAAAGATTGAGTTTCCTGATCCATAACATTATAGATATTCGTGCTTAAAGTATTATTCAGAATCAGAGAAAAAAATAAGATGGCTATTTTTTTTCATTTATTTATCAGTTTATTCAAGCTGAAAAAAAGCACATACATCTTCAATTTCGAGCTGAGATTTATGCAAAAAATTGTATATACTACAAAAATATTCTTATGCAAACACGACACTCCTCTTCCAAAAGCAAATATTAAAAAAATATGTGCGTTTTGCAATATCGGAATTCTTTATGGACCCCGAATCTTCATTGGCTTTAGATATTTGTTCCGCCATCTGCGTTCTTTATTTCTCAAAAAAATATCGTCATATTTTTTCTTTTATTATCTTTTAATATTCAATCGATATACCCTTTTCCTACATAGAAAAAATAGTCATGGTATTATTTCAAATATTCTAATAAAATTTCAAAATGTACAATTTTAACCCTGCTGTTCTGTTCGGGTCTATGTGACCCGAAAATTATTTTATTCACTTATAAAAAAAATTAGCACAGAGATATTTCCATGAAACTTTTTGACTTTGTTCATTAGTAATATAACTATATATTCCTAGAAGTATTTACGTTTATTTATATTTCCAAGAGATATTTTTTAACTTAGTCCTAATGTACTGTTCGGGTCATATTGACCCGAGTTAAAAAATAATTTTATCATGCACTTTTAATTTTGTTTGGGATCATTCAATGAAAATAATTACTGCAACGTATCTATTTCGAAATCTGTTTCGTTGGCACAGGTGTTAGATCACGTGACAGGAGAGCAAAGTCAAATGTTGATATCATTGGCGGAAGGAAAAAAATGCGCCTGTTAGTAGCGTTTCTTTTTTCTTGCTGTATTTCAATTTCTAATAATCTGAAGAACAGTTGTATCTCTGAGTATTAGTGAAAAAATGACGAATCGTAGAAATTTGAGCGATGCTGATATTACTAAATTAATGGAAGCCTCTGACAGCGAAGAGGAAAATGCGTCTGAGTATAAAAATCATACAAGTAAGGAAATTAAAAGCGTCAGTTCTGACAACGATTTTGATATTGATATTCAAAAGACGCATAATATACAGAGTATTCAGTCTAAGAATCGTGAAATAGTATGGAAATTGAATCCCCTTCTTCATTCTGGTCGATTAACGTCTGCTAATATTATAAAAACTACTCCATGTGTCACAAGATATGCAACGACAAGGATAACTGACATAAAAAGCGCATTTGCGACGGTATTCAATTCTACAATCGAGAACGAAATCATAAAAATGACTAATATAGAAGGAAGAAAAGTGTATGAAAAAGAGTGGAAAGATATTAGTACTGAAACTTTTCAAGCATACATCGGATTATTATTATTAGCTGGTGTGTACAAATCATATGGAGAATCAACAAAAAGTTTGTGGAATCAAGAAACAGGCAGAAATATATTTCGTGCTACAATGTCCCTCGAAATCTTTCATATGATATCGAGAGTTATTCGTTTTGACAATAAATCTACCAGGCAAGAAATAAGGTCTGTAGATAAATTAGCTACTCTTCGAGATATTTGGAAAAGTGGATAGAAATTCAACCTAAATTGCATAATCCAAGTGAAAATGTTACTGTAGCTGAACAATTAGTAGGATTTCGTGGACGATACCCTTTCAAACAATATATACCTAGTAAACCCTCCAAGTATGGGATAAAAATATGGACTTTATGTGATAGCAAAACTTCGTATGTATTGAATGCACAAATTTATACTGGAAAAAATCAAGGATCAAAACCAGAGAAAAGTCACGGTATGCGAGTAGTGAGTGACCTTACTTATGGGTATTCGGGGCACAATGTTACACGTGATAACTTTTTCACATCCTATAACTTGGGAAAACTTCTTCTAAAACGGAAAATGACTATGCTTGGCACCATTAGAAAAAATAAGCCCGAACTTCCTGAGAAAATGCTAAACAAAGAAGTGCACAGCTCATCATTTTATTTTACAGAAGATACAACAGTTGTAAACTACATCCCTAAAAAGAACAAAAATGTTATTCTTATGAGCACTTTCCATCATGAAAATGAAGTTAGCGACAGACCTGACAAAAACCCACAAATGTTATTAGATTATAATGCAACTAAAGGGGCGGTGGATAGTCTTGATCAACTTTTGAGTACATACACTTATAAGAGAAAAACAAATCGCTGGCCTATGATAGTATTCTATAATATGCTTGATACATCTGCTTACAATGCATTTATTCTGTGGATTTCAATAAACAGCAAATGGAATGGAAATAAATTAACCAAACGAAGGCTCTTTTTAGAAGAATTGGGGACATCTCTAATTTTTCCACACATTGAAGTTAGACAGCATCTTCCCGAAAGCGAAGATTCAGTCAAAATTGTGAAGAGAATGCGTAGTAAAAGTGAAAACGTACCCTCGGAATCAGATGAGAACACTTCATTGTGTACTAAACGTGCAAGATGAAAGTTCTGCCCATCAACCAACGACAACAAAACTAATATATTATGTTACAATTGCAAAAAACACACTTGCAAATTTCACTTAAGCTATTTTTGTCCAAATTGTAAATAAAAGTAAGTATTCAAATATTTTTAAGTTATTTTACTGGTGTTTTGTATTATTTGATATATATTTAAGCTTATTTTACTATTTTTTTAATTATTTCTGAAATAGTTATTTTTATTTACTGCTAGAAAAGGTAATATTCTAAATCGGGTCACATTGACCCGAACACTACATACGTATAGTAAATGCGAACAGAACAGCAGGGTTAACAAGTTCACGATATAAAGAATAATGCGTCTATAAGCATATAAAAAAGTATACATGTATTAATGTGATTTTTCTTTCGAACAATTATGCCATTTTTTAAAACTTGCACATAAACTTCAAACGGGCGTTCAATCCTAAAATCTTGCGATTCTATTTCCAGTTTTTAAAATAAATAACTACAATTTTCAAATTTAACAATTGTTTTAGACATTTAATTCTGGTTGCAAAAGATTTAATTTTTAATTCATTCAGCATTATTTTTTTCAATACGAGACATCTTTATAAAGAGTTTTCGATAATTACAGAATGTTCTTTAAGAATCTTAATTATTCTTAAATAATCTGTAAAAATTATGGAAAAACAGTCGTTTCATTGCTGGACAGCTGTTGTCTCAAAAACATAGTCATTTATATTGAAACATATGATTAATTATATACATTACACAAACTTAAGTTGCGGATACTGATTTCGATGAATACATTTCAGATTTACTTTTAAAAAATCTATTCGAGATAAAGAAATATCTAGATGAAAACAATTAGAAACCACGAATGTTCACTATACATAACATTATAGATATTCGTGCTTAACGTATTATTCAAAATCAGAGAAAAAATTAAGATGGCTATTTTTTTTCATTTATTTATCAGTTTTTTCAAGCTGAAAAAAAACAGATCTTCAATTTCGAGCAGAGATTTATGCAAAAAAATTCTATATACTACAAACATATTCTTATGCAAACACGACACTCCTCTTCCAAAATCAAATATTAGAAAATATGTGCGTTTCGCAATATCGGAATTCTTTATAGAACCCGAATCTTCAATGGGTTTAGATCTGTTCCGCCATCCGCAGTCTTTATTTCTCAAAAAATATCGTGATTGTTTTTCTTTTTTTATCTTTTAATACTCAATTCATTTACCCTTTTTCCTACATTAAAAAATAATAATCATGATATTATTTCAAAAATTCTAATAAAATTTGAACATTTGTACGTCTTACAACTTCACTATACGAAAATTCATGCATCTATAAGTTTATAAAGAAATATACATGTATTAATGTAATTTTTCTTTTCAAGAAAGCATGCACATACATTTCAAACGTAACTTTGGCTGGAAAATCTTGTGATCTATTACCAGTTTCTGATACAATTATCTGCAATTATCAAATTTAATGATTATTTTAAAACCTTGATTTTGGTTGCGAAGCAATTCATTTCTATTTAATTAAGCACTTTTTTCTCAACTACGAGATATCTTTAATTAAAGTTTTTGTTAATTACTAGAGATTGACAAAAATATTTTTGAAACATTATGCAAAAGTATTTTTTTATCGCTGTCATCTGTTCTCTTTAAAAATCGAGTCACTTATATTAAAAAATAAAAGTAATTATATACATTGCACAAACTTTTTAAGCTACGTATTCCGGTTTCGAAGAATACATTTCTGAATTATTCATTAAGCTTTTACTCGCAATAAAGAAATATCTAGACAAAAGCTAAGCAATTAAGATTCAGTGATACTCTATAAACAATATTGGCAAAATCTACATGAAAATACAATTTCATCACTGGTAGCCTTTATTCTTAAAAATACAGGCATTAGTATTAAAACTTATACAGTAGTATATATTTCTCATAAGATTCATAATATTGTAAAGGTCTTAGAGTACTCTTTCAGCATTTTTACTCAATATCAGTACACCACTTCTTGATATTATGCACATTTTGATATCGCCTCCTTTCCCCATATAACTCTTACATAAACATAAAATGGACCTGTAATGCAATACTGAAATATATTTATTTTAGAAAGATTCAGTTTCCTCATCCATAACATTATAGATATTCGTGCTTAAAGTATTATTCAGAATCAGAGGAAAAAAAATAAGATGGCTATTTTTTTCATTTATTTATCAGTTTATTCAATCAGAAAAAAAGCACACATCTTCAATTTCGAGCTGAGAATTATGCAAAAAATTCTATATACTACAAAAATATTCTTATGCAAACATGACACTCCTCTTCGAAAAGCAAATATTAGAAAATATGTGCGTTTTGCAATATCGGAATTCTTTATGGACCCCTAATCTTCATTGGGTTTAGATCTGTTCCGCCATCTGCGTTCTTTATTTCTCAAAAAATATCGTCATTTTTTTTTTTTTTGCTTTTATTAGTTTTTAATACAAAATCGATATGCCCTTTTTCTATATAGAAAAAAAACTAGTTTGGTATTATTTAAAATATTCTAATAAAATTTCAACATGTGGAATTTTAGCAATTTCATGATATAAAGAATCATACATTGGTACACTAAGCTATGCATCTTTTTAGGTGATTTCACTACTATAAAAGTACGTAGTAACTATATTCGTTGTCTGATCTGTTTGTATGTCTGCCCGTTAACCTATCACAGAGCAAAAACCACATAGCGAAATAGTTTGAAAATTAATTCATATAATCGTTGCAATCAGGTGATTTCAAATTTTAGGAAAATTGAATTAAAACTTTAAAGATAATCATGAAAGTTTTCTTCATTCTATTAAATCCTATCTTACTTAATTAATTCAATGTTATCCTATGATACGTAAAGATTTTACGTGTTTTTTTAGATAATTTTTTTTTCGAGATATGTTGAATGAATTTTAATACCTTTATATTTATAGTTTTGTCAGTAATTAAAATATGCATTAATCATTCGGCATAAAATTAAAAACGAAACGTGCAGCAGTTATGCTAATTTTAATCAAAACATTACATAATGTTGGTTTTTATTGGATTTTCTATTATAATACTATTGCATTATTTTTATATGAATTTCTTGCTAAACGAAAAATTTATAACGTCTTTTTTTAGATAATTTTTTTTCGAGATCTGTTGAATGAATTTTAATACCTTTATATTTATAGTTTTGTCAGTAATTAAACTATGCATTAATCATTCGGCATAAAATTAAAAACGAAACGTGCAGTAGTTATGCTAATTTTAATCAAAACATTACATAATGTTGGTTTTTATTGGATTTTCTATTATAATACTATTGCATTATTTTTATATGAATTTCTTGCTAAACGAAAAATTTATAACGTCTTTTTTTAGATAATTTTTTTCGAGATCTGTTGAATGAATTTTAATACCTTTATATTTATAGTTTTGTCAGTAATTAAACTATGCATTAATCATTCGGCATAAAATTAAAAACGAAACGTGCAGTAGTTATGCTAATTTTAATCAAAACATTACATAATGTTGGTTTTTATTGGATTTTCTATTATAATACTATTGCATTATTTTTATATGAATTTCTTGCTAAACGAAAAATTTATAACGTCTTTTTTTAGATAATTTTTTTTCGAGATCTGTTGAATGAATTTTAATACCTTTATATTTAAAGTTTTGTCAGTAATTAAACTGTGCATTAATCATTCGGCATAAAATTAAAAACGAAACGTGCAGCAGTTATGCTAATTTTAATCAAAACATTACATAATGTTGGTTTTTATTGAATTTTCTATTATAATACTATTGCATTATTTTTATATGAATTTCTTGCTAAACGAAAAATTTATAATTGAGCAGTGAATATAACAGGCTTTTACACTTCAAAGACTTTGAAGGGTTTGAACCAGTTGTGAAACTGAAACTGACCTAAATCGATAAATTAAAAACTGGCCCGGTTGTTGATCGTCTTCAACTATCCTATGGAAAAAATAATGCAAAAATATTAAAATTAGAGTGATATATTTTAAAAGAACGCACCCATAGACTTTACATTATGATCCAGGTCTTTTTCAGGGACTAGTGTGAGGCCTTAATTTAAGACCTAAATAGGCAAATAGAGAAGTCACGTAAAAGATTTTGCACATTTAACTTAAACCCCTTGAATTGCTTGATACGAACGACATACAAATAGAATAGAAATACCATTTAAGTAAAAGATTTAAATACACATATATGTGCATATATATTAAAAATATTCCCAATATTGGTACATACCGTATATACTTGTGTATTTTTAGGCAGAATTTGGGAGTTGAAATTGGGAAGTGACTTATACACGAGTTAGTGAAAAAATAATTTTTTCACGGATAATAGACGAATGGTCAAGTCTTTTAAATATTCAGAGATAGATGTGGGATGGATAGATATATAAAAGCGAACAATAATCATTTCCCTGTGAATTCTTAAAAAAAATCTTAAAAGCAACGTGATTGTAAATGTTTTGAAGCCATATTTTCTATTGGGATAATTTTCCCTTCAATACAGAGTATTCCACTCAACATTGTAATCCCCTTTTTCAAAAGAGTTCAACTTGAGAATGCTATTAGATATCTCTTCTAAGAGTCCTACAATGCAAATAAGTACTGTATTTTAGAAGCTTAAGAAACTGTATACCCTTGTGAATAAAGAAATAAGGCTTGGATAAATTTTTGATTTTTTTATGCAATTTTAAACCGTTGAATTAAAAAAATCTGATTAGAAATATAGAAAAAAATGTTTATTAATTTACAGGAAATGTATTATTTTTTTCCTTGAATGCAAATAATATTTCAACATACTATAATATTTCATCATACTACCCGAAATGTGGCTCGGATTATACACGAAGAATTATTTTTTTTTTCAAAATTTTACTTAATAATTTGAGGGGTCGACTTTTGCACAAGGACTTACTGTATGTATAATTGTCGTGAAATAAATTGTTCGTAGAAAAGTTTAATTAATTTCCTACTTATTTTCGGTAAATTGAAATGCGTTACATTGTTTAAATTTAAATCTATATAGTGCAAATTTTACAAAAGATGCAAATACGATCAGGGAATAGAAATTCCTTGTGCTTCCCTACATTGTAATAAAGATACGTTATAAATGAATTTTAGGATTGATAAAATATATACACACACAAATATTTTCGAAACATTTTAATTAATTTTTACATTTATCACAGATTATATTTAGATTATTTTACATATTTGTCATACAATTCTTTGTCATTATAAATAAATCAAAAATATGAAACGCCCTTTATTTATATTCAGTTATGTTAAATTTCAACTCATTTTAAAAATTCTAAAATATGGCTGTTTTACAACATGAACAGAGGAATATATACCGCATATGACATGTTGTAAATGCTACATTTTTCGTCTATTATAAATTATTCTACAGTTCACATTTTATTTTATTAACAAATACTTGTATGAAGCTACTTTTGTCACGTTGCATTAAGATTATAATCAGCATTCTTTTGAAACACTCACTCTAAAAGAAATTATTTCCTGCATCACACTTTTTAAATTAATGCTTAGCTTGCAAAAGTTATTTTTTTTCTTTCAATAACTGAAGCATGTGTGAATTAAGCAAAATTCAAAGGAAAATTCAGTGATTTGTTAAAATAACTTAAGTAGGTAATATGATTTGAAGTAGATTAGAATAACACTAGAATAAGATTAATACTTTTAATTATAATTATTTTTTCAATTAATTTTCAGCAGTGAAATTACGCTTGAAAGTATTGAATATGCTGAAATTAATTGAAAAATTAATTACAGTGGAGCATCGTTTATACGACGCCGAAGGGACTACCGAAAAACGTCGTATAAACGATAACGTTTTATAATCGATTTTCACTTCCAAAACTAGAATTAATTTTGTTTTCACTTAATTTTGATGTTTAACGTGATGATTTGTATGAATTTTTAAATTAAACAAACCAAAATAAACAAATAATCTTAAAAACGGTGGGGGGGATTAGTAAGCAAATTTAAATATGCGTACCTTTATTTATGTTTCACCGAAAGGTTCCTCATTTGCAGTACATCACTTCCTTTTCATTTAAAGTTAAAGATCAAAAACCTCGCGTGGCCAACTAAAAGTCGCCAATACTGATAACAGTGAGAAGGATAGTCTATTTGCAACTTAAAACAAGTCGGGAAAGCTGACCATCTCCGAAAAAAGAATGACCCCTCCCAGTGTAATCTGATTTTTCAGACTAATCGAACACCAGCCCACATTTTTATAATAAGGAGTGCATTTAAACAGGCTCTATGGTGTCATTCATATTTCATAGCTGCCAACTTCCGCTCGTTCGTAAAATATACAAGAAAAATAAACAAAAATAAATCCATACAAAATCGAAAAATCGACGTATAAACGATTTTGGGCGTCGTATAAAAGATATATTTTTACATTAAAATGAATAGGAATGAATCGGGAACACATTAAAACGTCGTATAAATGTAAACGTCGCATAAGTGATCGTAGTATAAACGATGCTTTACTGTATAATTAAATGATATAATCACCGATGCTGGGTTATTTGTATCTCATGTTATGTCACATGTTTGTGTGCTCATGTGGATATTAACATCTTGTTCTGCAGTTTAAACCTTACCAACAAAATCTAAGTGAGAAATGACAAGCTGGGTATCGTCCTCATAGCTTAAATTGTAGAGCACATGGAGCGCTATTCCTAGGGTTCCGGGTTCGATCCCCCGATTGGACATTTTGTCAATATCTTGGTTCGGCGACTTGCAAGTAAGGTCACATATTAACATTAACACTTTCATGATTTTCCTTCATATAGATTTATATTCTTTATTATGTTAACCTTTCAAAACTATCCTGTATAAAACTATCAAAAGATTCTGCATTTGAATTTTTGTAAGAAACATTACTGATATACTTATTTTTAACCCTTATTCAACGCATTAATTTTTATCACTTTTAATTTATGGTTAAATACAAAAGTGATTTAAATATTCTATTCATTCTTTTAAAAAGTTTTTAATACATTTTACGGCGCAGTTTAAATATAATTAAGCATAAAATATTTAAAATTTGATTATAATAATCAAAGTAATTTTTAAAAAAGTTTTTTTTTTTTTAGCATTTTTTTTTTATAAACCGAAACTTTTTTTAAGCCAATTTGAGAAAGTATCGATAATAATAAAATCAGATTATTATTAAGTTAAAAATCATATAACATACTAATTTTCTTAAAATACTCAAATTCTCTTTTATATTTACAAGGTTAAAAAAGAAACTTTTTTATTTACTTAAGGGTTTTTTATTTCCAGCAAGAAAATTTAAAAAATCTAGTGCTTTCAACTATATCAGTCTAAAAGCATGGTCTTTCCTCCTTTTTCACATTTATATTTGGATCAGCCCAGTTAATATAAAAGAACTCAGTCTCTGACTTTTTTTTTTTTTTTTTTTTTTTTTTGTAAATTGCTCTATATAATTTTAAATTATTTATTATTTAAAGCTTTCGAAGCCATTATGTATAAGGTTATGACATTATTATGCATTTGAATTTTTGTGAGAAAAATTAGTGATATTTAATTATTATACAATGAGTTATTTTTTATAAGATTTAATTTAATAATAAATAAAAAAAATAAACATTCCTTTTAAAAATTTTTAATACTTTCCCAGCGGAGTTTAAGAATAATTAAGTATAAAATACTTAATATTTGATTTTAATAATCAATGTAAGTATAATCAATGCTATCAAAATCAAATAATAATCAAAATAAATAATAAATAATCAAAGTACTAGAATATTCTACCGAGAAAAATTTTCGATGCCAATTTTTTTAAAGAGACGAACCAGTCATTTCTGAAATACCGGAAAATAACTGCTAAAAACTGCAGTAGGTAATTTGATATTTAATTTATCTTACGTTTGACATTTTAAAGGTTTTATATCGTAGTTATTTTAAAGATTAAAAAATTTTATAAGATTTTAATCATATCAAACATAATATTTTTTCCTTTTTTATATTTTTAAGCTTTATTTTTCATTTTAATAAATTTATATTACAAATTTCCGGTCAAACACACTTACATGTAGACCAATTTTATTTATTGTAATTAAGATAATTTTAATTGCTACCTATATTTGTGTTAAATATATTTTGAATTCAAACAACATTTGTACTAATTTTAGTTTAATAAATATAAGAGTACATTTACAAATTTTATAGAGAAATAATACTTTTTTTAACGTAAATCCATTTATAAATATTGTTTTCTTTTTCTTTTTTTCAATTTTAGTTTGTCCCATTTTTCAGAGAAGTCACACAATAATAAATGGAACCATGTCTGTTTAAAGATAATGAATGACACTTATTCTTAAGCGGCTGTCTCTTTGACAAATTATCAAATTCCCTTTCCCTAATCCAGTTTGCGAGATATTATCGAGATAGTATCTTCGGTGACATGTAGATATACTTTTGATTTGTCCGTAATCATTAGTGTAAGTATTTGAATATCAAAAGTACTTTCAAAGTTTCGTTGAACTTAAAAAATTTTTTTAATATCATTCGAAATGTTATATTCATTAAAAGCAAGAAAAAATTTTCAATATATTTTTTCATGATTATTCAATGTCATTTAAATTTTAAATTATAAAAGTCTGCATTGTTAGTTAAAGAAATGTTAAATCCTGAAATTTTAATGATGTCATACTTGAGAAGGAATCGTTTGAAGATCCGGACTATCAATAATATTCATATGGATGTCATTTCATTGTGCAGAAAAATATGAATTTTTAATTTTTTTACATTATTTTTAAATAAATGTTAAAACAAACTTTATATCCAAATTTATCCAAGCGAATTAATTAAAATTGCACAAATTGGTAAAAACTTCTTGCTGGCTCAGCCTATAGGCACAAGTAGATTTCGATGTTATTTGGTAATTTTATTAACAGGAAAAAAAGATTAGAGATAAACCCAGTTTAACAATTTTACCTAGCCGCTTCTGACGAGTTTTTATTATTTTTTTTTTTTCGCAAGAGTTGTTTTTTATCAGAATCATATTCATACTGTATTTTTTTCTTCAACCTATTTTATTTCATCCTTTCAGAAATTCTTTATAATATGATGCATTGGAAATGTTTCTCTTATTAAAAACATGTTTCTACAAACTTTACAGATAATATTAAGAATATTTATATCACACATTTAAAACATATAGTGTTTTCTTTATTAAATAAACATATATTTTAAACTATATTTTAATTCAAATTATATTATTCAGAAGAATCTCTGTATTTGAACATAGGACTTAAAATAATGGATTACCGGTAGATTCTCTGTAATTTTACAGAATTTTTTTTAACAGTGTAGAAAAAATATATATTTATATTTGCATAAAATGTAAATAAAAGATGTTATTGTACAATTCGAAAAATTCATGCATCGGTAACGCATTCTCAATAAACGCACAAATTTATGTTGGCATAACTCTTTAGAGAATTCAAAGACTTAATCGGTAACTTTTGACGGAAATGAACCACTCTTAAGCGGTGCCATTTTGATGGATTATCAAATTCTATTTCCCCAATTTCGACTATGAGATATTAAATTGATGACATCTAGATGAAATTTTGATTTGTTTACCATTATGATTGTTATCATTAGCGTATTTAACATATTCGAACAAAAAAAGATTTATTTGACCGTTAAAAATGTTCATTTCTCTCTAATGATGAACCTGAATATGTTAGTTAAACGAATCATTTAGAAAAAAATGAAATGAGAATGATGTGTAACATAAGAAGAAATTATATTTTAGACTTATTAGTTAGATTATTTATTATATTTTAGACTATAAAACACATTTACTTGAAAATCAGTTTTACTTATTATAAATGCAATAGTAGTAACATCTAAATATGTGTGAAATCGTACTTCATTCGATATTAAATAAAATACTTACTTTATTTCCTGCACTCGGGATTTTCCCAATTAATTTTTAGCATTTATTTTAACTTTAAAAAAATTCTACTAAAAAACAAAAAAAATAATGAAATAAATAAAATAAAATAAAGAACAATTTGCACTTGAGAAAAAAAAATCAGACATTTCAAGGAAAATTCAATTTTAGTACGAATTTCGTATACATTGTTCAACACGTAAAAACTATGATTATATGCCATTGAACATCTTATTAAAGATACACATAATGTTTTGTATATTCCCTTCTTGACGATACCAATCTGTGTGTTTGGCATATTTACAAAAATCCTTTTTATAAGGAAATGCTTGGGATTTTCTAACATTATTATTAACGAGCTTTAAAATGACACTGCTTATTCAATTTTTCTAAAACTTTGACACGCCTTCAATTACAATCAATTCCTCTATTATAACGACCTTTATATAATAGTAGCTTCCTTACCCTTTATCTACCGCATTATGAATACATGAAAATTTTACATTCTAAAGCATTTTACGTAAATTGTTTAAAATAAATTAAAAGATTTACATAATCACTTAATAAAATTTAGAAGGATTTTAGGAGGATTGAAGGATTTAGAAGGTTAATTAAAATTGAATTTACAGGGATTTTGTGCAATATTTATAACCCCACTCTTTTTTTAAAATTGTTTTCTTAGTGTTTTGTAGAATTATAAAATATACAAATATGATGTTTTTAGAACATACATTTAGAAATATTTCCGATTTGAAAAATTCCCATCCCCTTCCCTCAGCGACAAAAAACCTGAAAAGATGCAAAGGCATATAACTAATCCTTTTAAAAATATTTTTGTTTTCTATAACCAATATTCTTTTGAAACAAGATAAATTAATGTATCTGTAACTCATTCTAAAGAGTATTACAACAGTATCATAATTTTAAGTACCATCGGTAGATACAGGGTTAAACATGACAGAATAAACAAAGCTTCTTTCCAATTTTTAATTTTTTTCTATTTAACGGAAATCTATACAGAACTCAAAAATAATATCCTGATTGTGGAACATTATGGGTTATCACTTTAAATGCAAAAAAAAAAAAAAAAAAAAAAAAAAAAAAAGATACAAAAAATACAAAAAAAATTTAGGTTACTAAAATAAGGAATAACTTATAATTTTAAAAAATTGTAAAAACATAAAGAAATTGTTCTTATTTATTTGTGACAAATCACTTTACATAATTATTTTTAGATTTATCTTCGTTTAACTTTTTATAGAAATTGCATATTAATAAACGAAATAGCATATTTTAGAAAGAAATGAGTGACAATTATTCTTAAACGTCACTCGCTTTCACGAATTATCAAACTCCTTTTTTCCTAATTTGATTCGTGAGAGATCATAGTCAGTGACATATATATAAAATTTTGATTTGTTCGCAATAATTAAAGTATCTAAAGTTGGGAAATTCTTTTTGGCTATTCGTTTTAACTATTAAAACATTTCAACGTCTCTTTAACATTTAATGTTATGTGGCATTGAAAAAATATCATAAATGAACCATGCTAGTTGAAGAAACTCTTTTAAATATCATGAAATATTTAAGTTGTCAGTCACACGAAATCATCTTGGATTGAGATTATAAATAACTTTTATGTGGAAATAATTTTATCTCTTTAACATTTAGAGTTATGCGGAATAGAAAAAAATCATTATAAATGAACTGTGTTAGCTGAAGAAACTGTTTTAAATATCATGAATAATTTAAGATGTCAATCACGAAATGTCTTCTTGCGATTAAGATTATAAATAACTTTCAAGTGGAAATAGATTTATCAGGAGAAGTACTTTAACTTAAGAAAAACTTGAAAATTTTATACGAATTTGAACTTGCATTAAAATTTAAAATATGACATCAATTTTACAGCTTTAGGATTATTAAAAGTGACGTGATTTTGAACACACACTAATTGTTTATGAGAAGGGAATCGAGAAAACAGTAAGAAATCAGTAGGTTTTTAACGCGTCGATTTCGGTTGAAATTTCAATTCAGAAACTTACTTTTTAAAACAAAATATGGGGAACATTTTGTTCTGGCGATTTTTAAATGCTTGTATCGCTTATAAATAGAACGGGAGGCGGTAGCACAGACATTGACCTCTTCGGATTTACGGATGAAAATCTAGGATTATTTAAAACTCGAATCACATAAAATCACAATCCGTCTGCAATGTCGTACCTTGGTAAAAACACCTAAAATTCATAGGTTTGAAGTTGTATTTTCCTGGTTCCAATACTCCATGTTTTCATACTTTTGGTACTTTCTTCTATGAGTTATTGAGACGTGTTTGTTTTTTTCCACGACTCTACTTAAATATTTGGGCTATAAAATCCAGAAACCTACTTCGCAAATTGTGTTAACACTATACTTTCATCATAAAGCACTATCTTTTATACCTATATCGCAATACTCTACACACATATTTTAAAACATTCTGAATTATAATTTATGTACAATAAATATTTTCTGTCATAATTTTTGACACATCTAGTATAATAATGCATAGAAAAGTATTGTTTCTGTGCCACCTAGTATGCGTACAGAAATAGTACAAATAATTCTATATACGAAATATTCAGCTTGCGAGAAAATAAAGAATAATCAGAGTATATGATAATTTCACTATAATCAAATCCTTAAATATACTAATATATTTTGTCTTCTTTTTTTTAATTTACACTGAACGTCAATTGCATTTATCATTATTATTCCTATGCAATTTCTAAAATCGATAGTTACTCCATTTTAAACGAATATTAAGTCTGAAAAAAATTATGGAGAAATTTACAATATGTTTTTTATCGAAGCCAAGAAATCTTCCATACATTCTGAAATTTATGCCACCTAGTATGCGCACGGACATAGTACAAATAATTTTATATACGAAATATTCAGTTTGAGAGAAAATAAAAAATAATTCGAGTATATGATAATTTCCCTATAGTCAAATCCTTATTATATATTAATATATTTTGTCCTCATTTTTATTTAAACTGAACGTCAATTGCGTATATATTTATGCACATATACCAACTTCCGGCTTTTTTTAAATAAAAAAATTATACTTCGAACCAGAAATTTATTTAGTGTGTCCAAATTTGTAATTTTCAATAGCCTACTATATTTCATGAAAGTCACATTTAATTATACAAATTTTCTGAATAAAAATATAATTTTTTTCGTTTAAAAAAGGCCAGAAGTTGGCGTGTATGTTCATGTGCATTTATTGTTATTATTCCTTTGCGATTTCTTAAATCTATAGTTACTCTGTTTTAAACAAACAATAAGTTTGAAAAAAATTATGGAGACATTTACAATATGTTTTATTCGTTCTTATTGAAGCCAAGAAATCTTCCATACTTTATCCATTCACATATGAAGAAAGCAGTTCCCTATTTTACGTTTAGAAGAGACTATTCGATAAGATGAAGTGCGGACAACATAATCTTTAAATGATTACTGCACTTTATCTCAACCAATTCAAAGCCTTGCGCATGTTGAAAAGACGACTGCACTAACTTCCTAGATTTCTCAGATTGAAATACTGTTATAGTCTTAAAAGAAACGCAGAAAACACTCTAAACAACTTCCAGTTAAGCATATTGCAGCGCATTTTGGGAACATTTCCAATTCCGTAATAGATTTTATGGCCTCTAAAGAACTATTTTCTATGATTTTGTGCGTTGTAAATGTTTCCTTAGAGACAGGAAAAGAAACAATTGTCTACTCAAGAGTGATTGCTTTTATTCTGAACTGAATTGTCAATGTATTATTTGCGACAGAACTTTTATGCAGAAGGAAGCTAGCATTCAAAAATATTCAGGCTTGCTGAAATTGTTATTGCTTTGGATTTATCGCACGCTTCTAAACATCTATGCTGGATTGTGATTTATAAAGGCAATTTATTTTAGCTAGACACTGAAATGACATTTTTTTACTCGTTTTATAGTTAGTGTATTCAAATGCGTTGCTTAAAGCACGCACGCAAATAAACTGTGATAAGAAATAACATTTTACTGTTACATAAAAAAATAAAGAAAAAATTGCCTAAACATTAGTATACAAAAAAACTGATTGACATTGATTTTAGAGTTGACATATTTAAAAGTTAAAAATTCCAACAGTTTTTAGAAAATAATATTTTATGGCAACATTTAAAAAAATCACATAAGTTATACTTTTATTCACAGGAAAATAATTATGTCAATTTTAAATAATACGAATTTCGATGTAATACCACTACATAAATCATTGCGAAGGAAAATGTTAAAATAAGTGTATCATTGTAAAATCTACTTAAAGAAATTTCTGAAAATTACAGGCAGCCAATAAAAATTTATTTGTATAAATTCTTCTTTCAATTTCAAAAACAACTTATTTTCTGAGGTTTGTAAAGGTAAAGGAATGTTTTCTGGAATACTGGGCGTCTTGGAAATGGTTATTGAAATTATTCGTTTCTGATTATAGTAAATTTTTTTAGTATAAATAACAAATGTCTCTTTTTTAAGTGCATGCAGGAATGCATAAAAAATTCAAATAGATTGCATTCTAAAAAAATAAAATCAGCAAAAGAAAATCATATTGTTAGATTTTATATATGCGCTAGAATGATTATGATGATACTTTTCTTAAACTACATTTTATATCAATCCTTTTTTCAGGTACAGAAGTATTTCTAAGATGAAATAAACCTGATACATTCTTCACCGCAATACGAAAAGCGAGGAATTCTTAAAAGTGCTCTTATTAATCAGTAATAATAAAAATCTTAAAAGAACACATGTAATTAAATTAGTAATTATCATTAATACCTCTAATTATTTAAATTCTGAAATTCTTTAATATCAAGAAGCTCCGTGCGAATTAAAGCGTATTAAAGAATTAAGTGAATACAAGACTGAATTCAATCCTATGACAAATTACAAACGTTGAGAAGACCCAATTTCTGGGAAACCTACCAAGAAATTTTAATGAAATTTGGAATTCATATTCACTAAAATTTACTGAAGACTTAAGGCAGCCAGTTTTCTTCGCGACTAAAGCTTTTAATTTCAGATCAATGGCAATGTTTCAAAAGAATTTTATTTCTCAATACTTTTTTCTAAAATGAATTATTATATTTATAATTTATCTCATATTTATACTCTACCACCCAAATTTTTTCGTCAAAATCACGCGAGTACTTAATGTGTTAATGATGTTTTTAGACTAAAAATCTTAGACATGTGTGTTTTATGCGAAGTACTTGATCTGTTTTATAAAGCGAAATCAAAACATGAAATAAAATATGCATAAACAAATACAAATGAAAAAAAATAGGTACATATAATAAAGCGTACAAATTGCTAGAGTAAAATTAAGGTGAGTAGGCGTGGCTTCAAAGTCGTGTCTTTCTTTAAAAAAAAATTCGCAATTATAGGCGGTCTTTAATTGGATCCTTAAGAGCCCAGCTTTTCCGCTATTAACAAGAGTAGAAGACGAACGAAAGACACTGATACAATCATATAGAATAGTTCATATGCGCGTACATATAATCGTATTGGATTGTTCAGAAAGGGGTAAAATGACGTTAATATGATTGTACAAATAAACAAGCGTCAATTTAGCCTGGTGATTGTTTTTTCTTTCTTTCTTTTTTTTTGTATGAGGAGGAATAGGAATGCCTATTTTCGTTCTTTCGAAAAAATAATTTGGAAATTGCTCGTGGAGCGTAGCAAATGAGGTGCGTCGTACGATAACGAAGTTGCAAAAATATTCAGATATTACTGTTATATTAGACAGCACTTCAGATATAGTATAGTTGTTGAAATCTTGTTCGTGTTCCTGTAAATATACGGGAAGAAACTTTTATTACACCTCACACACATTAACACACGCCCCAAACAATGTTTTCCCGTATAGCATTATGTAGGGGAATATTTTTGTGTTGGCCTGTAATTTAATAATATACATTCTTTGCATCACAGATTGTACAGATTGTATATTTTAATATATATATACTTCATAGGTTCATGTATAATATTATATTCGAATGAATGCAACACCATGTAAATGCATTTAAAAAAAAATCCCCATTGACCGAAATGTAACGGAATACTTTGACGGTCCCTATAATTGATCTATGCATCCAATTTTCATAAAATTTGAAATGACTCGCACAATTATTTAATAATTATATATTTTAAATTCCAAACGATTAAAATGCTTTTGAAACTTTTTCCCCGATTTACCGTAATGTAACGGAATACTTTTGATTGTCTCCGTAATTGATCTATGCATCCAATTTTTATAAAATATGAAAGGACTCGACAAAATTATGTAATAAGCATATATTTTAAATTTCAAACGATTCGGTTGGATAGTTTTTTCGTTGTTATATGCGGACGGACTGAACGACAACTATAGGTGTGTGATGTAGAATCACATATAGTTTTCTTAAATTTTACATTTTTCTAAATTACAGTTAAAACTAATCTTTAATTAAATAGCTATTTTATCTTAACGTTTTATTTCGATTCCACAATAACTTTCCGTTCAAAAGAAAAGAAAGAAAAATATCTAGCATCTGCCTTATTACTGAAAAAACGGCTGTCAGATAAAGAGAATTCATTAAGATGAGTATTTCACCCATGCTGGAAACAAATAAAAAAAAAGAATAAATATCGACTGTGTTTGCGGTTAGTGAAATTTCATTTTCCTCTCTGCGTAATTTTAAGTCTAACTTATTCGTTTCATAATAGTCTTTAATGTACATGCTATTTGTTATGTCTTTTGAGAACATTTTCCCAAAATATGCTCCTAACGTACGAATTGGCAGTCGGATTCCTTTTTGGCGTATTTTTTAGGACTGCTATTTTCTGTTTGCCCTGCAATTAAATTCAAAATCCTTTTATTGTTTAAGCGTAACAGACAATTTTGCGTAGATGATATCAGTCATTTTTCATATGCTTGTCGCCAATTGTGTGATGCCAATGTGTGAATTTTTCAGTGAGGAATTAATTGCCTCCCTCTCGCTTCATGAGGCAGTCATGTGAAGACTGTTTTCTGAAGACTGCGATCAGGCACCATCCCTAACTTTTCTGTATGAAACCTTTAAATTTAGAAGTTTACTGCAAATAAATATTTTTTCTTAAAGAGTATTTATTCTTTCAAGCGATCATAGCCTACAACTCCAGCGAATGCATTTTAAAAAGAACCTGAACAATATACTTTAAAAATACAGATCTATATTATAAGGTGCTTCGTATTTACATAACTACGAACGCACCTAAAAACGATAAAGTGGGATTTGTGAAATGGAATGTTCACTTTGTGAATCTTACATTCACGTGACGGGAATACTTTAATAATTCTACCTTACTTTTTGCCGAAATTTAAACATAAATGAACGGTTTTTTTCTCATATTAGCCATAAACCTACATTTCTAGCTTGTAATATGTAAAAAATTCTTAATGTAGTTTAAATAATTGACATTTTTTGATGTCGTCTAAAATCCATTCGTGTCTCAAATCACTCGTTTTAACCGTGATTCCGTATTAAACAATTACGACTGCATTTCTATTATGAACTGATGGTTGTCCAATTTCGTTTGACATAACAAATGATAAACTTAGCCGCATTTTAAATTCCATTATATTTATATAGGAATAAGTTTTATTAACAAATTTTACCGCTCTTTCTTGCAAAATGCACCGAATTCTACTACTTTTCACACACACACACACACACAGAGAGAAAAAAACACGTTTTTAAAATTTATTTCTAGGTTTTGTAGAAGATTCTGAATAATTTTTTTTGTTTCAGAAAATATTCGATCTTTTTTTGAACGTAAAGACATGAATTATTTTACAAAGTTGATATTAATTAAACTTAACACCCTTCATCAAGTATTTCTCGTATTGCTCTTAAAAAAATTATTTTAGTGTTGGTTAAGCCGTAAGAAATAAACTTATCGAAATGAAACCAGGGTTCGCACTGTTCTTAAAATTTTCATACTTTCCTACCAGAATTTTAAAACGGTAATATTTATTATGTAGTTCTATTGCAGATATTAAAGAAACCTTCAATGAAGAATTTTGATTTGAAATACTGGTAGCAAAGGGTAAAAAATTTTAGGAACGGTGAGAGCCCTGTGAAACGTTTGTACATGGATTCAGTGGTGGCAACTTATATGGGCACGTGGGGCCTAAGCCACCCAACAACTTTAAATTTTAGAGTGCGAAATTTTCATTATTCTATTTTGTTATTTATTTCATTATTATTAAAAATAACTTGACCCCCCCCCTTTCTATCGAATGTGGAACATTACGACTTCTCCCCCACCTTTTTTACGTTGTCTTTGGATCAGTCCTCTTCGTATAAAAGAACTCAGCTTTCGACTTTTACTCTTTTGTTGTTTTAACCCTGATGATGCCATGAAATGCTCGAAAGTACTAGGTTTTATTAATAAAAAACACCTTTAAGTAATCTAAGTATTTTATTTTGGTTTTATGTATAAATAAGTTGAATTAAAGGATTCGACATATGTGATATGTTATATCATTTTAATTTTATAATTCATTATTATTTTATCAATCATTTTTCTCCTTAGAACAAAAAATATTTTGCCAATGACCGCGCGTTTTAACTATCCGACTGACACTCATAAATCCAAAATGACTGGAATGTAATTGTTTAACTTTCTGCTACTGCAATTTGTACTCATCTTCATGATATGATGATAATACAATAAATATTACTGTCTTTATAAGGAAAAACGCATGAGAATAGGATTTTAAAAAATTGCAACTACCTTAAAACATGATAGCTAGACTTTAGAGTCTTTTCTTTCACCAGCTGTCTACCCTTCAAATAAAAACAAACTCGTTGTATCATTTTACCGAAATATCTTTGAGCCCACCCAATATTTTTTGAGCCAACCCAATATTTTTCAAAAGTTGGCGACACTGCATGGATTAAATAATTCCAAGAGATAAATTTATCTCATCCTAGCAAACAAAGAAAAGACATTCTTTTACACACGCTCTTCATAATAATGATCTTAATCTTGAAAAGTTCGGTCAAAAAGCGTACCTCCCCCGCCCCCCCCCCCGAAAAAAATATCCTCCTTTTTGAATACATTTTGTTATATCAGGTTCAAATTTAAACCAGCCCGTCTGCTTACAGGTTAAGAATAATATATTTTATTAAATATTTAAATTAATACTTTTTTCAAAGTTTTATATTTATATAATTTATTTCTGTATATATACATGCAGCTTACACACAAGCAATTTTTATATTTTCATAGAATTTTTTTTATATTTACATAAAATTGGAAAGTTTATATACGAGTAGAAAACATATTCACCAGTATTATTTTAGCAAATTTAATTATATATAATGAGGATTAAAAATAAAAAAGGAAACTGCATTGAATTATTAAAAAAAAGAAGAGACTTATGAAGAATACTCTCTAATCTTAATTTGTAAATCAACAAACGCCGCAAAACTTTTCTTTTACGACAAGGAGTTTTTTATAAATAATTGGAGATTTTCTGGAAATTGAAATATTACGGCAATATATCGGTTAATATTTAAAATATCAGAATTTCATATAAATAAGAATTTAGCAAATAGTTTTTTTTATTAATACAGAATAAAATTTTTATCTAAAACTTTATTAAATAAGTAAGAATTTTCGTATAAATCTGTTAATCTTTCAAATCTACTCATGAAAAATTCTAGTTTTCAACGTTAAGCTGATTTCTTATCCATTGTTATAGAAATATTTTATTTCGCTGAATATATTAGACTGGAGAAGCTTGTAAATCCAGTTTATCCTTTATTTACAAAGGTACACTGCTCTATACATAAATGCATAAAATATATTTTAAATAGAACGTTTATCTTTTTGCGATTTGCAACGTAGATATTGAAAATTCTAAACTTTAAAATTACCTGTTTCCTCAATTTTTGAAACATGATCAAAAATGAGTTATTTATCATGAGTTGAAATAAATTGTAATGAAATATATTCTAAAACTTTGTAAACATACATTTTCCGACATTCAGTATATTTTAAATTTTGAAAAATCAAATTGAGATATCTAGAATTTTTTTTATTTTATACCTGGTTTAAGAAGCAGATTTGTTTATATTTTCAACTTTTTCATAGTAAAATTTATATTATATTCCACTAAAACACGTTTTTTTTTTTTTTTTTTTTTTTTTTTTTTTTTTTTTTTTTTTTTTTTTGCAATTCAGTTTCTTTGAAATCCTATATTTTGACGAAAATATTTAGTTAATAATACAAAAAAAAAAAAAAAAAAAAAAAAAAAAAAAAATATCTCCAAATAAATTTTTATTTTATACTCAGCCAAACGTGATATATAACTCTTCCATGATAAATTATTGCATTATGTACGAAAATACCTAATATTGAAGAAACTGTGAAGTATGATTTACGCTTTATTGTTGTTGTTTATCTTATGATTTATATTTAATATATAACTGGTGAAAAGTGTATTATTTGAGTACAGACGATTTCATACAATATTTATTGTATGATATTGTATGAATTCTATGCATGTATTCTATGAAGATTTTCTGAAAATTGAAAATAATACGACAATATATCGTTAATAACTAAAATCACATAATTTTTTATAAATAAGAATTTAGCAAATTCTTTTTTAACAATACATAATGAAATATCTAAGTAAAGCATTATTAAATACGTAAGAATTTTCGTATCAATGTGTTTATCCTTCAAATCTACTCATGAAAAATTCTAGTTTTCAACGTTAAGCTGATTTCTTATCCATTGTTAGAGAAATATTTTATTCGGCTGAATATATTAGACTAGAGAAGCTTGTAAATTTCGTTTATCCTTTATTTACAAAGGTACACTGCTCTATACATAAAAGGATAAAATATATTTTAAATAGAACGTTTATCGTTTGCAATTTTCAACGTAGATATTGAAATCTCTAAACTTTAAAATTACCCGTTTCTTCAAATTTTCAAACATGATCAAAAATGAGTTATTTATCATGAGTTGAAATAAATTGTAATATAATATATTCTAAAACTTTGTAAACATACATTTTCCGTCATTCTTTATATTTTAAATTTTGAAAAATCAAATTCATATATCTAGAATTTTTACTATTTTATACCTGGTTTAAGAGGCAGATTTATTTATATCTTTAACTCTTACACAGTAAAATTTATATTATATTCCACTGAGTTCAGTTTCTCGAAAATTTTATATTTTGATGGAAATATTTAGCTAATAATAGAAAAATAAAATAAAATATATCACCGAATAATTTTTTTTTAGTTTTCAATCAAATGTGATACATAATTCTGCCATGATAAAGTATTTCTGCATTATGAACGAAAACATCTAATAATGTAGAAATTGTAAATTCTGATTTTTGTTTTATCGTTTTCTTATTATTTCTTTTTAGTAAATAACCGATCAAAATTGAGTAATACTTATTACAGAGGATTTTGTACAATAAATATATGAATTTGAAATTAAGCCTTGCATTACAGAAATATATCATTATATATTGATGCAACAATGGAACAAGTGGCCTAGCAGTTGTTCAATTGTCATTAGTAATTTTAATAATATTCTTAAAATTTAAAAATTCCATAAATTCTGTCCTAAATTTAAATGAAGAATGCTAATTGAATTTTGCGGTTTAAATTATTTTTCTGGTGCGATACTGTATAATAACGGATTGAAGGTGTTTAGTACTTCCAGTGCTCCCAATTCCTTTGCTCAACAAAACGCTAAACTTGTGTACAAAAAGACGGAAAAAGACTATTTAACCCTTTCCAAAAAAATTGAATATTGAATATACAATCGATTTGTCTGTCCATCTGCCCTTGGCTCTTACCCTTAAATATATTCGGATTTTCATGAAATTAGTAAACTTTATTTAGAATCTCATGGGTTGGAGTTATAATTTATTTACAGTAGTACCCAAAATAATTACATTGTATTATTGTCTAAGGAGAAATTTTTTTTCCAGTGTATTTAAATGACATTAATCTATCGCAAATGTATTAAAATTCATATAAATCATTGCATTTCAGTATGATTACTTAGAAAAGATAAGGTAATTTTTAATCATTAAAATTCATACTCTGTATGAATATTTTAAGCCGACAAAAAGTTGTAGATATCTATTATGTGTTCAAATAATAAAATTACATAAAATATAATTCTAAATCCACGTTTAAATGCGTTTTCTGTCTTCGAGTTGGATTTTAAATTTGACAAAATAAATTTAGATTTCTGACAATCCTTATTTTATTTCTTATTCAAAAAGCTCATTTAAGAAAATCTTTACTAGTAAAATTTGAAGTTATGTTTATGTTGACAAAGGTTATTTTGTACAATTTGTTTTCGTTATAGATAATATTTATAAAAAAATGTCTCCACCTGAAACGAAAAGTATTTAAGACAATATGTTTGTGCACTGTGCTTAACTGCTTAATATTTACGAACTTGTATATCTCTAGAATTATTGTAATTTGTCTATGCGATGAAATAATTATCTTTCACATAAATTGCTTTAAGATATAATTGTAATGCTTTTAATTAACATTCTTAAAATAGTATAAAAAATGATATATTAAATG
Organism: Maratus speculifer; assembly: GCA_964019185.1. NCBI lineage: Eukaryota > Metazoa > Arthropoda > Arachnida > Araneae > Salticidae > Maratus > Maratus speculifer. The sequence goes on from OZ025296.1 coordinate 154,758,248, forward strand.
AACCATTGTTCACCGTGATTTATGCAAGTATAAGTGAAAAAAAGCTTTCTATTAACATAAGTAAGACGAGATGCATTTTAAAGGAATAAGCTAATTAAACAAATATTTCTTGACACAAATCTATTATTAGTTAAAAAAAATAAAAAATAAAAAAATAAAACCAATAGATGACCTAGTAAAATTAGGAAAAAAGGACTAAAAATAAAAATCAAGACAATTTCATGTCGTTAATTGCGTGCAGTCGTACCATATTTATGTGTACATATATTCTGTTAGTTCAGATTGCATCTATATAATACTTGATATAATTCCACGTTTACTCATTCATTGGTGCACAAAAGAGTGTATTATATTCCTTGATGGTCAAATTTCATAGTGTAATACAGCAAAAATACTTTAATTTTCTATAATAAAATAAACTTAATAAATAAGCTGGTACAATATCGTGCCTATACTTAATTTCCTATATTCTCCGTAGTACAGATTCTATCTGTATGGTATTTCGTATTATATTACACATGTTCACTATCATTGGATGAACAAAAGAATGTATTACATTCGTTCATATCCAAATGTCATAGTATAATGCATAAAAAATCACCTGCAAAATTCTGTAATAAAATAAATGTAGCACATTGTAAAAGAATCTTTCTTTCTTTCTAACCGATGACCAGGCCCCTACCTGCCAAGTTACCTTAGCTTAACGGGTTAGATACCTGGTATCGGGGCGAGCGACCGCCTAATCGCCGCGTAGCGGCAATAAATCCGATAACTTCGCTTGTCACATTATCATATCTACAGTCGTTGCTTCTCATTTGAGCATTCTTTGTTTTATCGATTGCTTAGCGTTACATCCTGTTGTTTGTACTGCAAGTGGCTACTCAAGTTCATCTCGTAATTTAGAGCCTTGATCAGATGACGAGACCTTCACCTGGCAAGGCACCTCCTGAGGCATAATTCACAGGTAACTTGGAGGACTTTGCACCCACGACGGATTTTACATGCACCAGGCGCTATTAGCGTACATGACGGAATTTTAGCTGGCAAATAACCTGAGCCCTGCAATCAAAAGCTATGAGTAATTGTAAAAGCATCTGTAAATTAACTATTTTTTTTAATTGGCATTTCTAGAACTTTATATGTAACGGTAACAGCAAAAATTTTTGTAACTGATTCTGTTGCAGGAAATTTTGCTGTTACCGTAACATAAAAAAGTTTTTCTCCCTTTCCTAGTAAAAATTTAGTAATTTTACATTATTTTGTGTGTGTGTGTAAAATAAAACGATACAGAACTCAACAGAAAATACGAGAATTAAAATCTTCTTCTACGTCATATTTTCTAATTGCGAGTAGGATTATAATGAAGATTGTTTTTGCACTAAATTTGAATTAAAACAAATACTTCGCTTTAAATATAAATGGCTGAAATTACATGCTTATTATTTTTTTGCTTTTTAGCCATTTACTGCTGATTAATTTATGCTTAATAGATTCTTCCCTTGTGCGTTAAATAATTCTTTAAAAATCTAAATGAAAATCCTACAGAGTCAATTTGGCAGTGTATTCTTGAAGCTCATTAATAACTATTTGTTTTGAGTTTCAATATTTTTTCGCTTTCTTTGTTTTTTGTCTTTTTTTTTGTCTTACTTTCTTTTTTATATATAGTGTTGCATAGCCTTAAAATTTAAATTTACAAAGTCTGATTAAATTAATATGTGACAATGTATTAATTTTTAATGGATCTTGTATGAGACATCATTTAAGAATTTTTTAAAAAGATTCCTAAATGTTTCCGAAACTCGTTTTTCGTGATTGACTTATTGGTTTACTATTATGTTTTCCTGCTCCCAATTCCCCATATTTTCATACTTTTGGGTAGAGAAAAGCGCAATAGTAGACTTACGAGTCAACGGTAAAAATTGAATTTTTAGACTTTTCCATCAATTTTTAAACTTTTCCAATGCAATCGGACTTGTTAGAATGAATGCATTTTAATATGAGAATCAAGATTTAACTAATATTAGATTTTCATCCGTGAACTCGATGGTGTCTGTACTTTTGCCTCCCAGTCTATCAGTAGATGTTTCGCAGCATCTGATTCGACTTTAAAATTTCTCAATCAAAAGTAAATTAATGGAAAATTTTAGGTATGAAGGTTTAGATATAAAACATCGAACTCACTGATCTTAGAACATATTCTGAGCAGCATTTCGAATAAAAATAGGCTTAAAACATTAGAAGGTTTTATCTAATAGATAATATTTGAAAGGGGAGAGTAGTGTTCGTAAATATCACAGTATTTTTACAAATAAAAATATATTCGATATTTTGAAAAATATCCGATATTTTCAAAATTGTCAACGTACTGCTGATAACACATATTTATAGCATAATATAAATTACAAACTAAAACAGACTGCACTTAATAAGAAAATTAAGAGGGCTTCAGGGCTTGAAAACTTTTCAAAAAATCGATTTTTTATGATCTAGCTTGATTATTCATTTAATTTGGAACTCAGTACAAAAAACCACATAAATATATTTGCATTTTTAACGGAGTTATAAACATTTATGTATCAATACTTTCAAAGCCACATCCATATAATTTCAACTTTAAGTCGCGTTTTCTCAAAACTTAATTTTTGACGACTAACACCAAGATTTAAAAAAAACCATTTGAAGGAATGGCTTAGTTTTTTTACATGCATATAACATTATTATCTATAGAATAAATTAATATATTTTAGATAGTTTAATATTTTGAGTATTTTTAATGAAAAAAAAGTTGTATTTTTTAGGGTTTTTTTTAAATTTCAAATTTGAGAGTTTTTTTAATAATGTTTTTTTTGAGTGATAGTCATATTCTTAATTCATTCTATAGAGTAAAGTTTCCGGATCATTTTAAAGCAAAAATTAGGTTCTTATGTCAATTCAACATTAAGATATGAAGGTGACGATGGTGATATAACATATAATTTTATTTCGAAAATTGTGTTACATAAATTTTGCTATATTTTTTTTATTATATTACATTGAAGTATTTCATTTTATAATTTTATAAGACTACAAACATACCTTTTAAATATCAGAAAGTTTAAATTAATTACATTTAATACTTGTGTTTCTATATGGACTCGAAAAAGAGACCTCTGTTTACATGTTTTTTCGTATCGATCAAGCCCTGAGCCCCTCAATTATATAATACATTAAAAGTGTATTTTTATTTTACATTTTCTGTTTTATTTCACTTAGAACAATATTAAAAATCACCTAATTGAAAACAGACACGTATATACACTTACATGTTTCTATATACACTTACATGATGCTTAAAAATAAAAAAGGGCTATAGGATGCAGCATCAACTATGAAGAAATCATAAATTTATAAATCAATTTAAATATATATATATATATATATATTTACAAGTTACAACGACTATTTGGAAAATAATATTTTTAAAGACTTTAATTTTAGACTTAAAAATGATTATTATATTTAAAAAAACAATAATAGCATCATTTTTAGAGTGATCGAAACGTAGCTTACGTAATAACAAAGTCCTGTTAATATGCCTGGACATTTGGAGCCACGTTAATATTCCTGAACTAATCCTAAACAAATATTAAAAGAAATTTCAGTTTAACAGTTTTCGGTACTGTAAATTTTTAAACTTCGAAAATCGCACATTTACAATTTCCATACCGTCATATAAAGAGAAATAATTACTTTTTAAATGCCACTTGTTTGAAGCCTGTATCTAAATTTGCTTTTAAGTTTTTGATTTTGTAAAAGTTTTTATTACTTTTTGTTCATCGTGGCAACAGAAGTATTCCAATTTTGGACATTAAACATGGACCAATCAGAAAACGAATAAAATAAAAAACGGAAGTATTTAATCTCTAGACATTAAGCATGGACCAATCAGAAAACGAATAAAATAAAAAGAGGCGCGGTATTCAACCAATAAAAAGATTCAGATATACTTCAGATTTTCCAGTTCCCTACTGAACACAACAAGTATTTTCCAAATAGTTAACAAAAAAATTTTGTAATTGAAAGTTTTTACCATAAATATAATTTTATATTATTTTTCATTCCCTAACATACTGTAGAGTTTAAAGTAAACAAAATCAAAACCAGAACAAATTTGTTGTTAATAAAGCTGTATATAACTGAGTATTTAAATTAAACAGCTTCTTTTTCATTAGTTGTTTTAAATTATGTCCAATATAATCTATAGTTAAAGGTAGAAAATAAAACATAAAGTTTGAAAAATATATTTGTTTTCTTTTTTGGCTATAAAAAAGATCTAAACATCCTGCCCTGTGATATTTTAAATTACATATCCAGTATAAAAATTATCACGCATCTTGTAATTTTAAAATATATTTTGAATGTAAATATAGGGTATATATCATGACATATATCAAGATGTATATCCCTTGATTTGTGTCAACGAACCATCCAAAGAAGTGAAAAAATACGATGCGTAGAAACCAGAATTATGGTAAGAGGGAAAAAAGCAGAATTTATTTGCAGGTAAACGACAGTAAATTAAAAGAATAAAATTATCAAAATATTTTAAAATAAGTAATTTATTAAAATTGTTCTATATATATACAGAGAGAGATAAAGAGGGGACGAAAAAAGTTGATTTGACTATTCACAAACGCGTATTTTTGTGCTTGCTTAAGTATGAATGCATATATATTTCTTAAAAAATGATAAATTGAAATTAACATAAAAAACATCAATTAAAAAAATCTTAAAAAAAATACCAAATAGCATTAAAAAATAAATAAAAGCGAATTTGTACAAATTATAAAATTATAATCCTACTTTATTCTGCAAAATAAATTTAAATTTTCCTATTCATTCGGATGTTCAAAGACACGTGAAATAACTTTTGAATTCGCTTATACAATAAGGATTTTGTTACTCGGCAATAAAATATCACAGAACCCACTGATGCGTGACTTCAATTCCAAAAGGAATAATTTCCATTTATCTTCTAACTTAATCGGATAAAAACAAACTGAAATAAAATGCGAAATTTCACAAACCAATTTTCGATTATCGAATCGGAAATGAGTATCATAGCTGCGGATGCTCCACCGATTTCAAGAGTAATTATCACTCCAAAACAAGTCTTGGATAAAGTTTTGTTAGATTAGTTTGGCAGCAGTTCGAGTGATAGAGAAATAAAAGCGATAAAAAAATTATTATTTAATTATTGTGATTAATTACTCATAAATGTAATTCAGTAATTAATTAATATGAATCATTGGATTTCTTTTTAAAAAAAATAGTAATATCATAAAAATTCTCTCAAAGTTAATTGTCATTCATCATGAGTTCTTTTGATGTAATAGGCGTAAAATTAACTTTCCTTTTGTTTAGAAAAAAAGAATACGCATTCATTTTTATTAAATTCCATGGAGTTAATTTTCTTGTTAAATATCATTATTCAATGAAAATTTATGAACAAGACTCTGAGATTTCTTTGTTGTTTAAGTATCTTTTAAAAAAACGTTTTATAGCGTTAATTTATTTAGAAAATGATTCGAAATGGACTTATATGTTTCTAACAGAGACAAATATTACAGTCAAATACATTAGAATGAAATCACACGGACTAGAAAAATGTTGAAAATTATTTCTGTTTACTGTGAGGAAGGGAAAATAGGAAAGAAAAATTTTAATTTTTATTTCTGTTTTCCTTTATTATAACGGAAAATGAAAAAGTGAAAAAAAAGAAGTTATTTAGTCATAAAGGGAAAAGTAGTTTTTCTATGTAAATCAGATTATAAACAAACTGACATATTACTCTTGTTGAAACAATAGTTAAATTACATGTTAGGGATGCCACAGGCGACTATTTTTTTAATTCTAACTAGCACCGCTTTCTCTAAACAGAAGCTCTTAACAAATATTTTGACATTATTTGCAAGAAAAATATAAATTAAAATGTATAGTAGAAAATTACTGGTGCGAACAGAATATAAAATAGTCTCTTGTAGCAGCCCTGATTGTTTTTTCCGGTGATTGAAATAGACGCAATTTTATAATATACGAAGGATTCTCTCCAAATATGCCAAAATAAGATTTATTCAGGGATAGATTTTTTTGTTTTTTGTTTTTTAAACGCCTATTTACTTTTTTATCTGAAATACGGCTTTAACTATATCTAAAAACTTGTAAGTCAGTAAATATTGCTAGTTTATAAATATTTAACTGCATTCAGTAGGGGCTGATGAGGAAGTGATATAGTCCTAAGCCTTCCTCATCAGCCTCTACGGAATATAGGTAAATATTTAAAAAATAATAATTATGTGGCATAACTGTTAATCATCGCAATAGCTCTACCTCAGGAACTAATTCAAGAATTCAGTTAATGTCGGATATGGATGTATTCTTTAGTTTTTGGAGTAAATCGCTCAATAAGCTTCTATCCAGTTTTTTTACGATTTTTGCAATGATTCTATTTCAAATATTATTACACGGATTTTCATCAAACTTCAAATTCAGTTAGAATTTGAAATAAGTAGTTGTAGATTAGATTTTATTGTAAATTATCTATACGGTGACACTGCCATGTTTCATTTTTCTGGAAGTATTAACGTATTAACATATATTAGACAGAAGAAAATTTTGGGATTGCTACATCCTACAAGTTTATAATATGTGTTGTAGAAATGAAGAATATTCCGAAAATGCTATTTTGTTTTATAACACAAAGAGAAAAATAATCTGTTTCTATGTTTAACCATTTTAAAATTTGGCTTGAACATCAAAACCTGTATTTTAATCTTAAGAATCATTAAAGTTTCAAACAATATTAGTCGAATATCTGAAAAAAATTAGTAATAAATAAAATTATTATTTATATGATTAAAATTTTGAAAATGAGTTATACATATACGAGGTTTAATAATAATTAAAACTTTAATTCAAGATTTTTCACAAAGCTAATTAATTATATATTTTTTGGTTTATTTTTACTTGTATGCGTAATTGTTCTCGCTGATTTAGAGAAATGTATTCCATTAAAATCATAAGCTTATTTTCACACTTAATTAGATCATTTGCTTCTTCTAATCGAATATATATTTTAAATTACTCATTTTAATTAAATCTTATTTAATTATATCAATACTTGTTTAATATCACTTTATCGAATTTTTATTGTTATATTTAAATTGAGCGCAGACAAATACACTTCTGGAAATAGTTAACTTGCTTCGATTCCGTTTTTCAATTGCTTTACTCACATAAGAGGTTCAGTAATTATAATTAAATTTTATTTTAAGATTTTTCCTAAATTGAAATCATTTTATGTTTTCTACTGAGCTTTTAATTATCCTTATCCCTTCTTCTATAACAGTATATTTTATTGCAATCATAAGCTTATTTTCAAAATTAATTCGATTATGTATTCCAGATAATACTATTCTTTAAAAATGTTGGACCTAAATAAGTAACATTTAATCATGTCAATACTGGTTTGTGAATATTTAACTGAATTTTTATTACGAAGTTTAAATTAAATGCTGATAAATCCACTTCTAGAAATAGATAATTTTCTTTAATAAATTATTCTGTTGAGCTGCATACTAGTGAAAGCAGTGTTTATCTTTTCATAGATAATGCAAACTATTCAAATATATGTTAACTACATTAAAATATCATAATTTGTAAACTGTAGAAATGCTTAAAGACTAGTTTTTAAACTTCGTTATTTCACAGCTTGTTTAAAAAAAATATTTAATCCTGATTATAAAATGTAATTTTATCCGATATTGTACATTTTGGGAAATAACCGTCTGTTTTTTAATGTAAATAAATTAAATATATATATATATATGATTTAGTAAAAATTCCTTACGTATTTTTGGAGATACAGGAATTTTCCTTAGAGTGATTTTAATTTTCAAAATTTCAATATTCGATTGCGAGTTTTGTTAATACAGTTTTAACATTCTTTCTAATTGATAAAAAGATGTAAGAAAAAATTAAAAAACAGAATTATACTTTATTTAATTGCTGACATGTTTCACTCTATCACCGAGTCATTTTCAAAAAAATTAAATTCGTATTCCAAAATTGCATGGTGTATGGTGCATTGAACTTAAACGCCACAATTCAGTTTTTCGTGTGACACACGTTATTTCTTTTACTTGAATTTTTATTTCTATTTTTTGAAACCATATAGCTACAACAGACGTTTTTGGCCACATTTTTGGTAAGTTAAATGATTTTATATTGTTAAATATGGAATTTTTACATGTTACAATCTTTATTCTTTGTCTTATATTGGATGAATGATATTGTTTGGAAGGAAAAAATATTTTAACTTTTGATGAAGTTTATATGGATAACAATCTTCTAATGTAATTTTGCCACGCGTGTTGTTTTTCTATTATATTTAATATCAGTAATGTGTTCCCTCTTTCTACATTTAAATTTTCTGCTTGTCATTCATATGTAGTAATTCTTTGATCTATCTGCTCTAACTAAGTGTATTTCAGAAAATCCTGAATAATTCTAGTAATTACATGGTTTTTTTAGTTGTTTAGTGATCTTTCAATTTCGGTGGCGGTTTTGCTACTAAGCATTTCTTGAAACACTTAAGAATGTATTTAAATTTCACAAAAAAGCTAGGATAATATTGAATCGAATAGAGGTTTTATTTTCCAAATCAAATGTTTGCTTTTCATATGACGTAAGTTACTTTTTATTATAATGGCTTTTTATTTCTATTTTTTGAAACTATTGAGCAACTAGTGACATATTTTTAACCCTTTCCGGCACATTGTGCCCGGTCTGGGATACCTAATTTTAACTCCAAACTTGCAAACGGCACCAGTAATATTTTAGTAGATTTTTGCTTTTACAATGAAAGCTTAAATTAAGAGATTCAAACTATTTAAAAGAATCGTTTGTGAATCCCGGTGTCAATCGATAATTTCTCATTTTAGCACAGATTTTGCCCGTGCCGGAAAGGGTTAAATATAATAAATGGTACTAAATAAATCGTAACTAAATAATACTAAAGTACTAAATAAATAGTAATATTTTTTTCGTTGTTTTAAAATCATCCTCATGTCTTTTTAACAATTAGAAATAATGTATTAATCAAATGTGTTATTTATAGTTATATATAGTTTAAACAATTTGACTAAAATATTAATGCATGTACAAAAAAAAAATAAATTATTAAATTATGTATTTGCTAAATAAATTTACTTACTTGATTATCCTTGATATTATTAATTTGAAAATCTGAAAAAAATAAAATAAATCAAATTAAAATATGTACAAAGTATCTCAAATTAATTTAAAATTTCAACAAATTATGAAATTAAATGTAATTATGAAATGTCTTTTAAACTTTATGTGCTGATAGTTTTTCTCAAGACAACTATTAGATACCTTTATCCAGTAATTGAATGTTTAAATTTCTTTAGTAGTTTTAAAGCATTTTTTACATTGTATATTATACTAGAAGAACATAGAAGCTCATTTTTCCAATTAATTGAATTAATTTCACTGTTTTTGTTATGGAACATGACGTAAATAACCCTGTCATATCCGATTACAATACGTTGGTTTCACTACATTGTTTAAAGCATCGTACAAAATTACCTCTCTTTTTAAGAACTATCTATTTTTTGAACAATGATAATGCCACATAGGCATTTTTGTAGCTTTCTCATTAATGAGAAAAAAATTGTCTTTAAAAACAAAGATAATTTTTCATGACCTTTGAATTTTTAAACTTTTTTCACGATATTTTTTAACAGTGCAGGTATTAGGATTTTTATAATTATTTGTTCCATTGTGGCCTCGACAAATTTACTTAAATGTTACTTAATTTCACAAAATGTTTAGACTTTTAATGTGCTTTTAAATAAATAGCATGACAAAGAAATTTTCATTTATTTTAACTTAACTCTAGAAAGACGGGAATTTTCATACAACATTTATAAAAAATATTTAACAGCATCATTTTAATTTTAACCAGATAAAGATATATAATTAGCCACACCCCTTTTTTATGTTTTCCTTTAAACAAATTTTAGAAAGAAATTTATGGTTCGAACCGAAATATATTAACTTAGTAAGGGCCAAATTGGCACCTCGCCGTCATTCTAGTGTTAAATTTAAATTGGACATTTTTTTTATTGCTCGTAACAAAATAAAATTTATCATTTGGCTTATATAATTGACTGCACAGAAAAAACAATAAAAGGATAGTTTTAAAACAAAATCTTATGCACATTTTTTTCATATATAATTAGCCACACCCCTTTTTTATATTTTCCTTTAAACAAATTTTAGAAAGAAATTTATGGTTCGAACCGAAATATATTAACTTAGTAAGGGCCAAATTGGCACCTCGCCGTCATTCTAGTGTTAAATTTAAATTGGACATTTTTTTTATTGCTCGTAACAAAATAAAATTTATCATTTGGCTTATATAATTGACTGCACAGAAAAAACAATAAAAGGATAGTTTTAAAACAAAATCTTATGCACATTTTTTTCATTTCTAGAAATGACTTTACGAAAAATTAATTTAATTTTTCAGTTAGAGAAAATAATGAATATTACTGGTCATCTAGATAATGATGGCTATACATAATCACATTTTCTAAGATACGATAACGTGTTATCATTTTGCGATACGAGATAAGATATATCACTTTTCGTTATCTGAATGAAGTGTGAAACACAGAAATCTAACACATATTTTCACAATTTAAGAAGTAACTATCTGGGAAATGAACTAACAGTTTATCGGTTAGATTTAATTATTGATATGACTGATAATCTGGAAATGATGGTTACACATCATCAATGTTCGCATTAAAAGCTGTTTTCAAATTTTTTATCAATTAAAAACAGATTTTAGACAAAAGTTTGTCTGTTAAAGTCTTATTTTATTATAAACGTATAGTTCCAGCTGATGAAAAATAAAATTTCTTTTCTGCAATTTGAAATGATTCGATATAATAGAAAAACATTAGTTTTGCCTATTTTTCGCAGTTTTTAAACTTTAGTTAACTAAAAAGAGAAGTAATACCCAAATGTAACAATTTCTAAAATGTCATTTAAATGTAATAAGAACTTTATTTTAATAAATGTACATTGTTAATAAATATTTCGATGGTAGAAAATAAATGAATACGTGAATCATGGCATTTAGATGATTTAATGTGCTATCAAATATTTGTTTTCGCAATTTTAAGTGCAGTTTTCAACTTCATTTAACTGAGTAGCGAGCAGTAAAAATTTTATTACAAATGCACTTTATGCACAACGTTACGATGGTAGAAAATAAATGAATTTGTAAACCATGTCACTTATAATATATGAGGACCCCAGAACTCAAGGAGTATAAGTGAATAAATTGAAAATATTGAACTGAGTGCACAGAGGACCTGATAATATAATTTTTCTTTCCAGAGGAAGAAATATAAGGGATTTTCCAATTATGTGCTGCATCCGACTGATAAACCATCTTTGCCAAATAGTAATAAATATTTATCAATTATAAATTTAAAGAAAGATGTTTCCTGCATTTTTTTAAGGTTATTTAAATAAGAGTTCAAAGGCCACAATGAAACCAGCTGGAATCTTCTATTTCAATTTAGTCAATTATTATTAATTTTCCAAATTTACGTCAATCATGTTTAAACTCATTTTACGCGAAATCGGAATTTTGCTACTAGTACCCCTTGGTTTCTCAGGTCCTCATATAAAATATTTTAATAACTTTATTGTAAGTCAAAGATAATAAATGATATGATGATAATTATGAAAATGATAATTAAAAGAAATGATATCTGGTATAGTTAATGAGATAAAGGTGCTGGTCTTTGAAACATAAAATGAGAGAAGATTGTACTCTGTGCAATTTTTAAATGATCCACGTTAAACAGCACAAATAAATATACATTAAATGCGGCTTCTAAAACTCCGTTTCCAGCGGAAAATTAAAAATTAAAGTTTAAAATATAGGGAGCCAAATTGACACACGCCAAAGCTTGATCTTCAAAGAAGAAATAGCGGTGATTGTAGCAAATAGACAAAGGATTCAAACTTTCACGAGTTTATGTGAAAACCAGTTAGAAAATCTGCGCCATTTTGGATGAAAATAAGCAGAAATAAAATAAAAGGGGGGGAGAAGAAAAATATTAAAACTTTGAGAGCGACACTTTCTAAAATATCGTTTTAATCTGTCAGACGTTGCTCACTCCCTCTTAATTTTAACTTGTTATTTAAAATAATTTTTAAAATTTTTGATTGTTAATAAATTTTGCTATTTTTATAGTTAAAATAAGTTGAATTATTAAACACATAATATTGAATGCAAAATATTTCATTTGAAAGTATTAAATGTTTATATATTTTCCTGCTAGTCTATTACAAAACATGAAACTTAAAAAATACAGTGTCACTTAAAATACTCTTTGAAATAAGTAAATACATTATTAAAATAGTTGCAAGAATAGTAATAATACAACAATATTACTATGCAACAAGATTAGTGTCAATGCAGATATTCAAATATTGATTAGATAAAAATATATTATAGAAAATTTCGTTTAGACTTATCAAACATACAAAAATAAAAACAAATTTAAGAAGATATTTTTCGTTTTAAAACACAATACGCGCAAAGAAGCAAATCACTACAAGCAACGCAATTCCCTGTCCTGGGCTAAAAATTCAATTTTAGCAAGGTAATAAATAGCTGATAATTCTCTGAAGCTTAGATTTAGATATGAGCTTTAGAAAAATATTATTTGCATAAAAATAAAGAGATTATCTTCACGAAAACTGTTAATATTTATGGTTTCATAATTAATTTTATTCCATTATTGATTACATAATGAAAACTGTGACGCATTGGATATTTGATAGATTATGGATATGAGGAGGAATTTTTTCCGTATTTTTTGAGTAATCCGATCAATTATGCAAATTTAATCATATTTCTTAATGGTGAATCTTCTACATGTAAACGAATTTACATTAATCGAACATTAATTAAATATTTGTTAATGTAAATGTTAATTCGGATATATACATTGCTATTAAGTTGCAAAAATTATTTGCTTCATTGGAAAATTCCCCCTAAAAATCCTACTGACTATCTACACGTCAATAAGAATGTATTGTTGCATTTCATTATTCTGAAAAATAAAAGAGCAAATGTATACCATGTGCGTATAAGAAACTGCTTGTCGAAAGGCGAAAGAAAAAATAATTGAGTGGATTTAATTAGTTATGTAAAGAAACAGCTATCAATCTTATAGACATTTTTTGCCGGTCAATTTATTATTTTATACAGTAAAACCTCTAAATAACGGTCACCTAGGGAGCGTGAAAAATGTCCTCTATTCGGGGGTGTCCGCTATCTGGAAAACATCATGTATTCAAAAATTACTAGAAATGCTTAATGTTTCATTAATTGATTTTTATAAATGCTAAAACTTCTATTTTATGATTAATTATAAACTAAAAATTTTAAGCTATAATACTGAAATAAAATTCATCATACTTTTATCCACTGTTTATTATATTATTACTAAAAAATCTGTTAAAAAAGTTTGCTTTTTCTTGCAATAAGTTGTAATTTGCTTTACAATGCTTTAACACTTCTGATTTATCAATATAAATTGCCGGTGTCCGAGGGTGGAGGGGGGGGGGGGGTGAAAAATTACCTTTTTTGACCATTCAAAACATAAAACCTTAAATCTACCTCCAGAAAATTTCAACACTTCACGGGGAGGTCTAGTTCCCCTCCCCGGACACCTCTTGAATTCAACGCTAGACATGATGGAAGGAGTTTTCGAAATCCACCACTTACATTTATCTCTGGACACAAAACTTGTGACAAATTCCTGTCATAAATTCAGAGACTTTAATTTTTTTCCTTTTTTTCATTGAAAATATATTCTTCATTCATTTTTTTCCAAAAATACTGTCCACTATTTGGAATACAAAAATTTAGATTTTGTGAATGGGGATTGGACAATTATCGGTTAAATAGAGGTGTCCGCTATTCTGGAGTGACAGTTATGGAGGTTATACTATACTAGAATTAAGTACTTTATACATGTATACATCTGTCTGTGTTTATTATTTCATTCTTACTCTAAGTAGCAAATTATACAGGTATATGCATGTGTGAATGGAATCTAAATTCTTGAACCGACCATGTCCGTTTATTTAAAATATCTTTATAGAATACACATCTAATATTTAATATTTAAAATAGCAATCTGCAAATTAATAAAATATTGCCATTCAGCTGCAATTTTAGTGACATATTTTGCAATAATGTAATTGTTATATTTTAGCGCTTTTTGCAAAAGACTAAGACCAATGAAACTGGCTGATAAATATTACAATTATTCTCTGATTCTAATAGATATTACGAGGTAAGACAAAGACAATCGAGGCATTTTCAATTACAATAAATAAAAATAAATAAATAAATAAATAAATACTGAAATTTTAGCGTTCATTCCAATATTAAGCACTCACTGGTATAATACGGATTTACATTAGTAAACGCACACACTCATATATAATATATATTGTAAAATTGCATGAGTTAATTTCGCTGAATCATATTGAAAAATATATTCCATTAAGAAGATAGTTATTTAGAATTTATAATATAATAAGGTAGAGGAATTTCAGGGATTTATCATCTTAATTAATTTTTGTATGGCATCTTGTTCGTTATATAAGAAATTCAGTTTCAATACATCATCTATAATTACAGATAATATAATTTGAATTGAGCGAGTAACTGTAAAGTACTGTTACTGAAATGAAAAGACTAATAAGAAGCACATTGCTCTTCATGCATCTTCTAATATAATATTTAATGATTGTTATTATTTTCAAATCATTCAAATTTAAAAATAAAAGTTATTTTTTCGGTTACACAAGGAATTTCAAGGAAATGTTTAGCGTTATATGCATTTCAATGAAAAACGTAAAGTTCAATAGTCTTTCTAACTCTTCTACCAGCATAAAAATGAGAGAAAATAAGAAAATACTCTTCCAACAATAGAGCACATAAAATATTCGATTAATTTTTAACACAAATATCTCAATTTCTACACAAAATCCCCCATTTTGGAAATTTATATCTTCCTCTTAGTAACTTTTCATTTTTTTCAGTGCACTGTAACGCGGCACTCAGCGTGTTAAAAGCAAGAACATATGAATTTGTATCTTAGACAAAAAATATGCATTTGTTACCTTAGCTATAATATCGTATATGCAGCTAAAATCAGAATTTATTGCGATTAAATTATAAAACATTCACCTCTGTTCGAATAAGTAGAGAACGGCAATTTAAAAATGCTACAGAATAATTTAAACAGAAGCCTGGAATCTTAATAAGAATATTCAAACTAAAAAGAAATTGAAAGTTTATTGAAAAGCTTGTTATAAGAAATATATTTACTATGACGTGGAACTCAGTTGGATAAAAGTAAGAAAATGTATGAATTTTGATACAAGACAAAAAATACACATCTGCTTC
Organism: Maratus speculifer; assembly: GCA_964019185.1. Taxonomy (NCBI): domain Eukaryota; kingdom Metazoa; phylum Arthropoda; class Arachnida; order Araneae; family Salticidae; genus Maratus; species Maratus speculifer. The sequence continues at coordinate 154,773,825 of OZ025296.1, forward strand.
CTTAACTATAATATTGCATATATAGCTAAAATCAAAGTTTATTAAAAATAAATTACAAAACTTTCGCCATTATTCGAATAACATTCCAGAATGGCTTTTTAGAAATACCAGAGAGTAATTTAAACAGAAACCTGTAATTTTAACAAGCGTATTCAATCTAAAAAGAAACTGAAAATTAGTTGAAAAACTTGTTATAACAAATACATTAACATTTACAAAAAAAAAAAAATTCATTTATTCATTTATTTAAAAATAAAACTCTTATGAATAAATTCGTGGTTTATCTTGTCATGTTTCGATGATTTGACTTTACTTTTTTTATCATCAAATATAAAATTTGAATTTCAGCTGTTACTAGAAGTTTTAAAAAAAGATCTTATATTAAAAACAACTAATGACGCGACACTCAACCTGTTAAAAGTAACAACAAAGTATGAATTTGGTTCTTAGACAGAAAAGTACATTTGTTTCCTTAGGTATAATATTGTATAAAGGCTGAAATCTGAATTTAATACAAATAAATAAAAAAATATTCGCCTTTATTCGAATAACATTCCAGATAGCCAATTTAAAAATAGAAGAGAGAAATCAAAAGAGTACCTGTAATCTTTCAAATGGTATACTATCTAAAAAGAAATTGAAACTTTGTTGAAAAGCTTGTTATATCAAAAGCATTTATTAGACGTATAGAAACATTTAATATATTTTTATAATCTGTTGAAAGTCATTACTTTTTACCTAGAACATATTACTTTTTATCCAGAATACATTACTTTTTATCCAGATCAACATAAGAAAAGTTCTTATAAAAAAAAAAAAAATCCCCTTAACTATAATATTGCATATACAGCTAAACTGAGAATTATTACAAATAAATTGTAAAACATTCGCTTTTATTCGAATAATATTCGAGAAAGGCAATTTAGAATTACCAGAGAGTAATTTAAACAGAACCTTGTAACCTTTCTAAGGACATTCAATCTAAAAAAAAAACTGAAAATTTGTTACAAAGTTTGCAACAACAAATACATTTATTACACGTATAGAAACTTAAAATTTATTTTTATAATCTTTTGAAAGTCATTACTTTTTATCCAGAATATTCGGAACAAATAGCTCCATATGTTGCAATATCTGCAAGATGATATTTATAGAAGTAATTATTTTGCCCATAGAAAACTCCCAGGTGCATTTCAAACAATATTCAGAGTGGAGTGGTTATGCAAATTAAACTAGAATTCTTGTGAAATGATGCATTCTTGATTTGGATGAAAATAGAAATTTTGAAAGGAAATCTGAACGTTTATCAGCAAATGAATAGCAAAGGTTCTGCGAATCTCAAAAATACTTTGAAATATAAAATTTAGAAAAAACATTCCAAAGATGAAGTATTTAAATTTCGGTGGATTATAATATTTATAAGAATGTGTAATTTTCTCAGGGAAAGAAGAAAAAAATTAATTTATTCGTTCTTTTGTTTAAAATTAAAACTCTTATGAATAAAGTCGTAGTTAATCTTGTCATGTTTCGAAGATTTTACTTTACTTTTTTTATCATCAAACATAAAATTTAAATTTCAGCTGTTACCAGATGTTTTAAGAAAAGATTTTATATTAAAAACAACTAATTTCATATAAGTATTACAGGCATGTTACGAACTTAATGATTCAGATGTAATTCTTAGAAATAATATTTAAAAAGATGTATACGTTCGTGTGCGGAAAATTCTTAATGGTACATTTTTTTCATCGAGTATTGTTTTCTCTTAAAAATTACTTTTGTTATAATCTGAATCTAGTAATAGTAATAACATTATATATATTTTTATTTCTATATCGCATTTTAGACTATCAGACATCAGTGACTCACACGGTAAAAACAGAATGTTCAAGGTCGATAACCGGGGACTGACGTAATACTCAACATGTGAAATGAAAACACAACATAAGAAAGTGGATCTTAGATAAAAATTTGTTTCTTTAGCTACAATATTGCATATAAAGCTACAATCATAAGTTATTACAAATATATTACAAAACATTCACCTTTATTCGAATAAAAGTCGATAAAGGCAATTTAGAAATGCCAGAGAGTAATTTAAACGGAAACCTGTAATCTTACTAAAAGTATTCATTCTATAAAGAAATCGAAAGCTTGTTATAACAAATACTTTTATTGCACGTATAGAAACTTAAAATTTATTTTTATAATATTTTGAAAGTCATTAATTTTTATCCAGAAAATTCAGAACAAACGGCTCCATATGTTGTAATATCTGCAAGATATTATGTATAGAAGTAATTATTTAGTGCATAGAAAATTCCCAGGTGCAGTTTGTACAAGTTTCAGAGTGGAGTGGTTATGGAAATTAAACTAGAATTCTTGTGAAATGATGCATTCTTGATTTGAATGAAAATAGAAATTTTGAAAGGGAATGTGATCTTTTATCAGCAAATGAATAGCAAAAGCTCTGCGAATTTCAAAAATACATTTAAAATATAAAATTTAGAAGAAACATTCCAAGATGAAGCATTTGAATCTCGTTGAATAATAATATTTATGAGAATGTTTAATTTTCTCAATGAAAGGAGAAAATAAATTCATTTATTCATTTATTTAAAATTAAAACTTTTATGAATAAACTCGTAGTTTATTTTCTCATGTTTCGAAGATTTGACTTTACATTTTTTTATCATTAAATATAAAATTTAAATTCCAGTTGTTACCAGAAGTTTTAAGAAAAGGTCTTTTATTAAAAAGAGCTAATTCCACATAGGCAGTACAGGCATGTTACTAATTTATTAATTCACATGGAATTCTTAGAAATAATATTTAAAATGATGTATACGTTTGTGTGTGGCGAATTCTTAATGGTACATGTTTTTCATCGAGTGTTGTTTTCTCTTAAGTATTACTTTTTTTACAATCTGCATCTAGTAATGGTAGTAACATGTAATGGTAATGGCATTATATATTTTTTAGTTTTATGTCATATTTTAGACTATCAGATATCAGTGACTGACACGGTACAAACGGAAAGTTCAATGTCGGTCACCAAGGACTGACGTGGCAGCATGTGAAGAGAAGATCTTAGAGAAGAACAGAGTTCTGTAATGTTATTAAGATTATTCAACTTAAAAAGAAACTGGAAGTTTGTTGAAAAGCTTGTTTAAACAAATACATTTATTACATGTATATAAACTTAAAAATTATTTTTACAATCTTTTGAATGTCATTACTTTTTACCCAGAAATTTCGGAACAATCGGCACAATATATAAGAGTTGTGTTCTTAGAAAAGATATATACACATGTTTAATTAGCTATAATAATGTACATACAGCTAAAATCAGAATTTATTAGCATAATTTACCAAACATTCGCCTTTATTCGAACAACAGTCGACAAGGCAATTTAGAAATACCATAGAGTAATTTAAACAGAGTCCTGAAATGTTAGTAAGGTTATTCAATTTAAAAAGAAACTGCAAGTTTGTTGAAAAGCTTGTTTAAACAAATACAATTATTATATGTATAGATACCTAAAATGTATTTTTATAATCTTTTGAATATCATTACTTTTTTATTCAGAAAATTCGGAACAAGCGGCTCCATATATATGAATTGTGATCTTAGACAAGATATATACACATGTTTAATTAGCTATAATAATGTATGTACAGCTAAAATAAGAAAATATTAGTGAAACTTGCAAAACATTCATGTATATTCAAAAAATAATCTACAAAGGCAATTTAGAAATATAAATCTATGACTCATATAGAAACTTAAAATTTATTTTTATAATCTTTTGAAAGTCATTATTTTTATTCAAAATATTCGGAACAAGCGGCTCCATATGTTGCAATATCTGCAAGATGATATGTATAAAAACAATTATTTTGTGCACAGAAAATTTTCAGGTGCAATTCGTATAATATTCAGAGTGGAGTGGTTATGAAATTTAAATTGAAATTGTGAAATGATGTATGCCCGATTTGAATGAAAATCGAAATCTTGAAAAGAAATCTGATCTTTTATGAGCAAATAAAAGCAAAGGTTTCTGTGAATTTCAAAAATACTTTAAAATACAAAATTTAGAAGAAACATCTCAAAATGTCGTATTTAAATTTCGTCGGATAATAATATTTATAAGGATGTGTAATTTTCTCAGTGAAGTAAGACAAAATAATTTACTCTGGATCTATGAATTTATAACTGGATGATATGTATAGAAGCAATTTTTTAGGGCGCAGAAAAATTCCCAGTTGCACTTTGTACAAGATTAAGAGTGGAGTGGTTATGGAAAATAGACTGAAATTATTGTGAAATGATGTATGCCTGATTTGAATGAAAATCGAAATCTTGAAAAGAAATCCTATCTTTTATGAGCAAATATAAAGCTATGGTTTCTGTAAATTTCAAAAATGCTGTAAAATGTAAAATTTATGAGAAACATTCCAAGATTTCCTATTTAAATTTCGTCTGATAATAGAATTTATGATAATGTATAATTTTCACAATAAAGGGAGAATTTTTTTCTGGATCTATTAATTTTTATCTGGATGGTATGTATAGAAACAATTATTTTGGGCACAGTAAATTCCCAGTGGCACTTTGTACAAGATTCAGAGTGGGGTGGTTATGGAAATTAGACTTAAATTCTTGTGAAATGATTTATGCTTGATTTGATTGAAAACTGAAATTTTGAAGGGAAATCTCATCACATATTATCAAATGAATAGCAAAGGTTCCGTAAATTTCAAAATTTGTAGAAAAACTTGCTACAACAAATACATTTATTATACGTAAATAAATTTAACATTTATTTTTATAATCTTTTGAAAGTCATTATTTTTTAACCATAAAATTCGGAACAAACGGCTCCATGTGTTGTAATATTTGAAACATGATATGCATAAAAGTAATTATAATGTACACTGAAAATTCTCAGGAGCACTTCGTACAAGATTCAGAGAATTAAGTGGTTATAGAAATTATACTAAAATTCTAGAGAAGATATGTGTGCTTGTATTGAATAAAAATCGAATTTTGGTTATTAAATCTGACTTTTTATGAGCAAATGAAAAGCAAAGTTTCTGTAAATTTAAAAATACCTTAAAATGTGAAATTTGGGAGAAATACTCCAAGTTGTCGTATTTAAATTTCGTCGGAAATAATATTTATAAGAATGTGTGCTTTTCTCAATGAAGGAAGAGAAAATATTTTATTCTGGATCTATTAATTTATAACTGGATGACATGTATAGAAGTAATTATTTTGTGCATAGAAAATTCCCATATGCACTTCGTAGAAGATTATGTACGGAGCGGTTATAGAAATTAAACTGGAATTCTTCCGAAATGATGTATACTTGATTTGAATAAAAAACGAAATTTTGAAAAGAAATCTGATCTTTTATAAGCAAATGAATAGCAAAGGTTTCTGTGAATTTCAAAAATATTTAAAATGTAAAGTTTATTTTAAATTTTGACGGACAGTAATATTTATAAGAATGTGTAATTTTTTTAGCGAAGGAAGAAACTAAATAACTTTTTTCACTCACTTATTTTAAATTAAAACCTGTTGTGTATAAAGTTGTAGTTTACTTTGTCATGTTTCGAAAATTTAACTTTACTTTTGTCCATCAAATGTAAAATTTAAATTTTCAACAGTACAAGAAATTTTAAGAAGAGATCTTATATTAATGATACAATAAATTATATAATAAATTGATGTTCATGCTCTAGCTATGCTACTAATTTATTAATTCGCATGTATTTATAGATATAATACTTAAAATGATGTATTAGTGCATTCTTGTTTGGCGTACTCTTAATCGTGCCCTTTTTTTTATCAAGGGTTTATATATATATATATGTAATGATTCGACGAGATCGATGTTCCATAACAATGTACAAGTTCCAGTGGCACACCATCTATGAAGCAGAACAGATTACTACTACCAAGAATCAACAGTGGGACGAGCTGAGCAGTCGCTCCGGCAATTTGACCAGCAGTGGATGAGTTTATTGGGCTATTTCCCCATAAGAAAGTTCAATCAAGCAGTCTTTAAATTAATTTTATTAGAACTCATAAATAAGTTAAGTTCTTTCACGCAATCACCTTGGCACTCTCATCGAATAACTTCCACTTCACCAACTCCGTGATTAAGCTACATTCCACAATATTAGAATTTTGGGGAGAAAAAAGAAACAGCATCCTAATAATTTTTGAAAGTCAATCGCATTCTCGGGAAACATGACATGGCTTCCGAGTAGTTTTTTAAGAAAAAATGCATTCTAATTCAGCGGAGAAATAAAACGCGCGTCTTGATAGTTTAAAGAAAAGGTGCATTCTACTCTCCTGAAAAGCCAAATGAAAAAAATCATTTTCACGACAAAACTAGCGCCCTCCTACTCCGCGTCAATCATTTTAAAAATCCAAATCAGGATGGACTCGAGCCTCTAACGGACAAAATGATCAATTCTAATTGGCCGTAATAGGCGGTCTATTGGCAAGAACTATATTTTTTCCTCGGAACACTAAGCCCTTTACCAACGCGTAGTAACACTTGTCACGCGATGTTAAAAAATAAAAAATAAAATTAAAATCGCAGGAATATGCCAGAAAGTAAAAAGCTTACGAAATACTTCCCGCCTTTTTGAGAAGCAAGAAATAATTTATTAATAACTAAAGTAAGAAAAAGAATTTTAGCTGTTACAAGTTACGAAACTAAGATTGAAATATGTTCCACAAATTTAGAATTGAAACTAAGAGAGAATAAAAAAAAATGGCGCAATTTTTTTTTTATTATTTTATTACAAATCCCCCCTCCCAGAAAGACGGGTGAAAAAGTAGGTCTGAGACCTGCAATTTCACAGAAAGGGAGATGATGCAGACTTAGCTCACGAAGTTGTTGATATAAGTAATAATAATTAGATACTGAATAAAAAAAAATTTAAATTAATTTCTCTTTTTTATATAAATATAGAATTCAAATTTAAAAACACCAAGGTGATGCGTGGAATAACTTCAAATTTAAATACAATAAAATAGGCTTCAATACAAATACAAGATATAATCTTGTTTAAAGTACACATCAAAAAGTAATTTGAAAATATAAGCAATTACCCATAGTAATAACATAAAAATGAAACATAAAAATGAAAAACAATAACGTTAAATTCTTTTTTAACAATGTCAAATCTAGAAATCAATTTTTAAAAGTTTGTTTCAAAAATCCTCTTAAAGTCATATTTGGAATGGCATAGTTCATTACCTCATTTCAAGGATGTCTAATTCATTTAACTGTCCAAATTCATCAGCTAACATTATAATATTAGTTCAGTTTTTGTGTGAGTAAGTCCTTGAACATTCATAACAGTTCCATTTTGGAATCTTTGTGAAAATACTTTTATAATTGTATTTTTAATTAATAACACATTTTATAATATAGTAATAATAAAATTTAACAATGTAAATAATAAACAATATAATTAAGAAACATAATAAGGAAAAATATCAATAATAATAAATATCATAAGTGTAAGTAAATCTCATAATGGGTATAAGTAAATCTCTTAATAAGTAATAATAAATATCACAAAAGACATTCTTTAAATACTTAATCTCGTTTATCTCATCTCATATTTTTGGGATGAAATATAGAGAGAAGTGGAATAAAATAAAAAATGCAATCAACTATGAAATCATTTACTTAATCTGGTAATCCGAGTACAGGATTAAGTAGGAATATGTACAAAAAAAATTAAAATATAATATGATAAATTAAAATAAAATAAAGATAAATAAAAATTTTGTTCATGTTTGAGAATGCACGTGACCTTTAAACTACTAAGATTCTTAAAAAGAAATATTAATAAATGATAAAAATAAAAAACAAGATCTATTCATGTTAAATAATTACGCAATAAATATTCTCTCGGTGTGATAAAACATTGCAAGATGCAAGTAGGAAAGAGAAAAAGAAACAAAATTATATTATAATTGACATGTACTTGGACTGGAATGCAGAAGCAAAGAAAGAGAGAAAGAAAAAAAAATATATTAAAATAAAGTGATAAAAATTTTGTTATTTGGCAAATAATTAATTTAATAATTGATAGATTAAATTTAATATTACAAATAGGTTCAGTTGAAAGAAAAAAAAATATTCTAAGTAGAGTAATTCAGTACAGAATAAGAAATTTCCACTTTGTTCGTCTACGCCGGCATAAATAAACAAATATAAAAATTTCCAGACAAGTGACACTCTCGCTGCAGTCAAGAGATATCATTGCCATTCTGTGAAAATTACAGGATATTATCTGAATTAAAATATGAAAAGAAATTTACTGTTTAAGAGAAAAAATTATAAAATGATAAACTAGAGATATAGTTTAAGCTACAGTTTTTACCTGAGTTTGTTGTTGTTGATTAGGGGGTTGTTGCTCATGACTTAATTTAAATTTATCAGGGGAATAATAAGGCCTTAATTTAGATACATGTACTATTTCTGAACTTTTGAACTGGTTTTGCCTATCAATTTCAAAATTTACTTCGGATAATTTGTTAAGAATTTTATAAGGGCCACTAAATACTTGTGACAACTTTCTAGTATTAGGGTACTGAAATTCTTCATAGATAACTAGATCTCCTATTTTAAATTTTGGTTCGATATAATCTTTATCATAATATCTTTTATTTTTTAAATGAAATTCATCAGTTCTTGTTTTAGCAATTTTAAGTGCTTCATGAACAGGGGGATAATAATTTTGTTGTAAGGGGGAGTCATAGGGTAATTGGCCAAAAAGCAAGTACGCAGGTGGAAATTTGGTAATAGAATGGGGTGTATTATTATATTCATTAATTACCTCAGTTAAAAGCTTAGTCCAGGGAATTTTAGAGGTAGTGGAGTTTACTTTACATTTTAATCTAGTTACTATTGTCTGATTTACTCTTTCACATTTCCCATTCGTTTGTGGATGATGGGCAGTGGTCAAACGTTGTTTAATATTATGATTTCGCAGGAATTTTTTGAATCTTGAAGAAGTAAAAGCAGCATTCCTGTCACTAAGTATTTTTTGAGGGGACTGTACACTTGAAATCTTACTAAAACAGAATAATTGTTGAGGGATTTTGATATTGAAAATTTGTTTCAGACAATTTGTATAAGTTTCTGTAGTGACACTTTTGGAAGGAAATGCCCAAACATATCTTGTGGCATGGTCTATTATAATATGGAGATATTTTTTTGTAGAATTATAATAATTGAACCCTCCTACAGTATCAACAGACAGACAGTCAAAAGGTTGATCTGTAGTGGGCATAGCTTGTAATAAGCCAAATTTTTTCTGTCTAGGTTTTTTATTTTTCTGGCAAATATCACAGTATTTAACAAAGTTAGTAATGTCTTGGGTCATATCTGGCCAATAATAGTTAGGAGAAATTAAATTTTGCATTTTTTGAACACCAGGGTGACCAAACTGTTCATGAGCAACATTAAACAATTTTTTTCTTAGGGACATGGGAACTACCACTTTACGAAAACCTTTTCTTTTAACTATAATCAGTCCATTGTCATTAATATAATTTGATCCACACACATTTTCTTTTTCTTGCATCTCAATAATCTCTTTAACGTCAAGAAGAAAAGTAAGGGGCTTACAAAAATGAGAAATAGGGTTTCGGGACAACATGTCGGCTTCGACATTTGTAGATCCCTTTAAGTACTCTATTTTGTAATCGAACATACTTAACTTCAATGACCACCTAAATAATCGACCTCTTAAATGTTTGACATTTTTTAACCAAACAAGAGATGCATGATCAGTATGGATGGTAAATTGTACACCGTGAAAGTAATGATAAAATTTATCTAAAGTATCAATGATAGCAAGACACTCTAGTTCGGTAATGAAATAATTTTTCTCATAACTTCTCAATCCTCTAGAAAAATAAGCAATTGGATGTAAAAAGTTATTATGGTCGGGTTGTTTAAGAACTGCACCTACCGCTACCTGAGAAGCGTCAACAAACATGTGTAGGGGTAATTTTGGGTCATAAATCTTTAAAATTGGTTTAGCAATGAGGGCATCTTTTAATTTTTGAAAAGAGTTTTGACATTCAGTATTCCATTCCCAAATAGTATCTTTCTTAAGTAATTTATTTAGGGGGTGTCTAATTTCAGCATATTTGTCAATAAATTTATGATACACATTTATAGAACCAAGAAATCTTTGTAATTCTTTAGTGTTAGTAGGAGGTTTTAATTTTTTAATCGTTTCTATATTAGTATTAGCTGGAGTTAAAGTTCCATTTTGGATTTCATACCCTAGAAAATTGATTTGTTTTTGAGCAAAAGTACATTTAGATAATTTTAATTTAATATTTTCTATTCGGCATAAATCAAAAATTTGGATGAGATGCTGTATATGTTCATCTATTGATTTAGAAAAAATAATTATATCATCAAAATAATAACAAGCAAAGTCTATTTTATATTTTGTAAGAATTCTTCTAATTGTCCTGTTGAAAATTGGGGGGCCTACCTTTACACCAAAGGGGAGAACATTCCATTCCCAGAGCCCACAATTAGTAGTAAAGGCTAACTTTTCGGAATCGGCTGGGTGAATAGGTATGTGCCAATAGCCTGAGGCTAAATCTAGTGTAGAGAAATATTGGGCACCACTTAATTTGTCTAAAATTTCATCTATTCGGGGTAAAGGTTCAGCGTCATTTTTCATGATAGAATTTAATTTTCGGTAGTCAACACACATTCGAGTTTTTTTACCTTCATCTCGTTTATTTACTAACGTAACTGGAGAAGAGTATGGGCTATAACTTTCTTTAATTAACCCAGCAGCTAATAATGATTGGATTTGCTGAGATATTTCTTTTTCATCAGCAGTGGATGTACGATAAGGCCTCAAAGATATTGGTAGGTCAGATTTAAGATAAATACGCTGAGGTTCAATATTAATTCTCCCTACATCATATTTATTTTTTGCAAAAATATCTAAATAATCCCTTAAAAGTTCCCTTACATTTTTATTTTGAATAGCATTCAGATCCCCCAATAGATTATAATCATCATTATTAGTTCGCGACAAGGATTGAGGAGTTATGGTATTTCCATAATCGGGTTGCACAGTAGTATCATTTTTTATAATATCAAAATGAAGCAATTCTAAGTTATCACTAGATATGTTGACATATGGGTTTAACGAAATATTGTCTTGTAACACCTGGCTTTTTGCACAATCAATTTTCAATTTAAATTTGGCACAATCAGGTAAACCTAAAATAGCATAGTCCAAATCAAGTTGACTTACTAAAAAATTAACATATCTCTTTATATTACCAAATTTAATACATAATCGACAAGATTTATTAGTTGTAAGAGTTCCTTGTGCCTGTCTGATAGTAATAGGGGTAACATTATGTAAATTATCATTTAAATATCGAACAAATTTGAGGGGTAAAATTGAGACAGTTGATCCACTATCCACCACACAATACACTTCGTTATTGCCCACATATCCAGGGATAAATAATTGTCAGACATTATTAGTAGGGGGTGGTTGAATATGAGCAGGAGTTTGAGCTTGACAGGAATTTGGGTTAAATATACAACTCCTCTCCCAATGATATGCATTTTCTATGCCTCTGTTTAAACATACTCTGCACGGACGACTAGGGTAATTGTTTTGATAATGAGTTGCAGGCATTCTAGGAGTGAAAAACCTAGGATTAAAATTTTGGGATGGATTGTTTGGAGTAGGTCGAGTCCAATGTCTGGGCTGAGGATTGGGATTGTGCATTGGTCTAGTTTGTTGAAAATTTCTATTGCCGTTATTAGAGGTATGATTTGGAATCGCTGCTAATTGTTTAGCAATGCGAAACCATTCACGAGTATTGGAAGGAGGGGTAACCATCAAACAATTTTGATACTCCGGCTGAAGGCCATCAATTAATCCCTGTATAATTAAATTTTCCTCAAGCTGAAGTTGCCTTCCAATCTCAACTTTCTTTCTAAAATAAGAATCCAAATCACTTAGATCATTTAACTTTAAGGAAGTAAATTCAGAAAATTTTGGAATTCTAACTTGAATGAATTTTTCACTTAAAATCTCGACAATTTCTTCATAAGTAGCACAATCCAAACAATCATTTATATAAGTTTTTAGCGCTTCCCCCTTTAAATATTTTGAAATATTTTGGTGTTTCCACTCATTATCTTTCTTTTCTACCGAACATTCTCGATCAAAATGTTTAAACCATTTAAATATATCCATGCCCGACCCAAATTCAAAAGGGACAATATCAAGTTTATTTTCTGACATTTTTTCTTCTTTTACTAATCCTGACCTTAGTAACATGAAAGAAGGATAATTCATATGGAAAATATTTAAATGCTATACTTCAATTATTAAAATTCAATTACTATACTTCAAATACCTCAATAAATAATAATAAAAATAAATAAATAAGTAATAAATAAGTAATAAAATAATAAATATCGGGTTTCCATACATGGGAAATAACAAATAATTTTAAAAACAAAAATACTTTTCTTTACGTATGGAAAATAAATTTTGCAACAGAGTATTTTTTTAACAACAAATTAATCCATCTTTCGATTTAAAAAAAAAAATAACACCTTTAAAACTAAATAAAATTTCTATGAGCAGAAAATTTTAATTAATTATAAATTAAGAACAAATTTATTTTTTAATATCTGTAATAAAAGAGAGAAAAAAAAATCAAGAATTTAAACAAAGAAATTATCATTAAATTTCTTAATCAATAAAACAATAAAATAATAAATAATAACTTACAGACATGTTCGATGTGGCCTTGTTCAAATACCTAATTTTTTATTAAACTAAACAAAAATAAAGAACTTCGTAGATACGACTCACAGGTGTAAATTTCAATTATCTTGTATTACTGATGGAATCTACCGTAGTTTCGCAACCATACAGCAGGTGTTCATTTATTATGAAATGAAAATTTATCAAAATATTTATGCACTTTTACCTAGAAAATACAGTAAATAAATAAATAAAAGAAAATGATGTTGAATTGATTTCATGCAGGTGATCTTTTGTAATTTTTATTTTGCATATCTCACAGTTTGGTTGCATATCTCACAGTTGAAAAATTTCTCACTAGAATGCGAGGTATATTTCACAATTAAAATATTTGTAGATGTAGATACCACACATAATTACAAACAAAACTTTATAAGACGATCTTTTTTCACAGATTGATTCATGTCGGTTCAAGATGAGTAATAAACAAAGGCCGAAGTTCCAGCAATTAGTTTCAAGCTCGGCGAAAATGGCACGTGCACACACAGCGTTGCGAAGAATTCTCTAGAGACGTATGCAGGTTCATTTAAGAAATCCTGCCGGCTAATATGTAATGATTCGACGAGATCGATGTTCCATAGCAATGTACAAGTTCCAGTGGCACACCATCTATGAAGCAGAACAGATTACTACTACCAAGAATCAACAGTGGGACGAGCTGAGCAGTCGCTCCGGCAATTTGACCAGCAGTGGATGAGTTTATTGGGCTATTTCCCCATAAGAAAGTTCAATCAAGCAGTCTTTAAATTAATTTTATTAGAACTCATAAATAAGTTAAGTTCTTTCACGCAATCACCTTGGCACTCTCATCGAATAACTTCCACTTCACCAACTCCGTGATTAAGCTACATTCCACAATATTAGAATTTTGGGGAGAAAGAAGAAACAGCATCCTAATAATTTTTGAAAGTCAATCGCATTCTCGGGAAACATGACATGGCTTCCGAGTAGTTTTTTAAGAAAAAATGCATTCTAATTCAGCGGAGAAATAAAACGCGCGTCTTGATAGTTTAAAGAAAAGGTGCATTCTACTCTCCTGAAAAGCCAAATGAAAAAAATCATTTTCACGACAAAACTAGCGCCCTCCTACTCCGCGTCAATCATTTTAAAAATCCAATCAGGATGGACTCGAGCCTCTAACGGACAAAATGATCAATTCTAATTGGCCGTAATAGGCGGTCTATTGGCAAGAACTATATTTTTTCCTCGGAACACTAAGCCCTTTAGCAACGCGTAGTAACACTTGTCACGCGATGTTAAAAAATAAAAAATAAAATTAAAATCGCAGGAATATGCCAGAAAGTAAAAAGCTTACGAAATACTTCCCGCCTTTTTGAGAAGCAAGAAATAATTTATTAATAACTAAAGTAAGAAAAAGAATTTTAGCTGTTACAAGTTACGAAACTAAGATTGAAATATGTTCCACAAATTTAGAATTGAAGCTAAGAGAGAATAAAAAAAAATGGCGCAAAATTTTTTTTTTTATTTTATTACATATATATATATAAGAATTACTTTTGCTACAATCTGAATCTACTAATCGTAGTAACATGTGATGGTAATAACATTTTAAAGTATTTTTTATTTTTATATCATATTTTATATTATGACTCATCGGTCACAGACATGGTCACAACGGACAGTTCCATGTCGCTCAACGGGGAGTAATATGACACTCAACATTTGAAAATAAACAGAATAATATATATGTGAATCTCAGAGAAAAATTTGTTTTCTTAGTGATATTGTATACACACCTAATATCAAAATTTATAACAAATAAATTACAAAACTATTAATTTGAATAAAAATCGAAATTTTGAATGGAAATCCGATTTTTTTATAAGCAAACGAATAGCAAAGGTTCTGTGAATTTCAAAAACACTTTAAAAAGTAAAATTTAGAAAAAAAAAAATATTCCAAGATGTCGTATTTAAATTACAACATGCAAAAAATTTACATTGGTTTACTTAGATACACTTATTACACGTATAGAAACTTTAAATTAATTTTTACAATCTCTTCGAAAGTCATTAATTTTTATTCAGAAAACCCCGAACAAGCATCTCCATATTTTAAACATCTACAAAATGATATGTATAGAAGTAAGTATTTGATGCATAGAAAAATCCCAGGTGCACTTCGTAGAGGAATCAGCGTGTAATGGTTATGAAAATTAAACAAGAACTTTTGTGAATTTATGTATGCTTGATTTGAATGAAAATTGAAATTTTGAAAGGAAATCTGATCTTTTATGAGCAAATAAATAAGAAAGGCTCTATGAATTTCAAAAAAACTTTAAAAAGTAAAATTTAGCATAAATATTCCAAAATGATGTATAAAAATTACAGTATACGATTTTCTTTCTTAGACAAAAATATACACATGATTCCTTAGATATAATATTGTATACACAGCCAAAATGAGAATTTATCACAAATAAATTACAAAACATTCGCCTTTATTCGAATAAATTTCCAGAAAGGCAATTTAGAAATATCAGACGTTAATTTAAATTGAACATTGAATTTTACTTAGGGTATTCAATCTAAAAAAACTGAAAGTTTGTTGAAAAGCTTGTTATAAGAAATACATTTATTACACGTATAGAAACTTTAAATTAATTTTTATAATCTGTTTGAAAGTCGTTACTTTTTATTCAGATAATCCCGAACTAGCGGCTCCATATGTTGCAATATCTGCAAGATGATATGTATAGAAAATATTATTTGGTTCATGAAAATATCCCAGGTGCACTTCGTGTAAAACTTAGCATGGAGTTGTTATGAAAATTAAACTAGACTTCTTGTAAATTTATATATGCTTGATTTGAATGAAAATAGAAATTTTGAAAAGAAATCTGATCTTTTACAAGCAAATGAATAGCAAAAGCCATGTGAATTTGAAAAATACTTTAAAATGCAAAATTTAGAAGTAGCATTCCATGATGCTGTTTTCAAATTTCATCGGATATTAATATGAATAAGAATGCGTCATTTTTCCAGTGAAAAGAAAAAAATATTTATTCACTCATTTATTTAAAATTGAAACTGTTATGAATAAAATCGTAGTTTAATTTGTCATGCTATGAAAATTTAACTTTACTTTTTTATCATCAAATGTAACATCAAAATACTGGTGATGCAAGAAATTTTCAGAAAAGATCGAACTTTTTTTTAAATTATAATTTCTATGATTATCAGTTAATTTTACTTGTGTAGTCCAGGTATGATACTAATCTATTCACCCGCACGAAATCCTGTAAAATAATGTTATTTAAAACGGTGTATTAATCCATTGGCGATCTATTTGGAATTTCTGAAGTATCTCGTTTTCATTTCAATGAATGTAAAAAAGTTTTTTTTTCATTGGAAATTTGATCTAGATCTCTACAATTGCCATATTTTCTATTTTTTCAACCGGATATTTCATTTTTCGAACACAATTCTGCACGATTCAGAATCTGCAAGTATATGTCTCCGTCTAAAAGGATTTAATTTTATTTAATAATTTTTCAGTAGAATGAGAAATCCCCCAGTCCTACACCGTTAAAACTAATGGTGACACATTTCACCTTTTAGGGGTGAAAGGCGTGTCTCACTGGTGAAACCCCTAAAGGAGCCAGAATGTCACCTTTAATTAATGTGAAAAGATGGCACCCTTAATCCAGAGTGTCCAATAATGAAAAATTAAAAAATATACAAACCGACTTTTGGTCCTAGAAGGATTCGAACCCACAATGTCTGATTACAAGCTTAGAGCTCCAACCACTCGGCCATCGAGCTCACCTTCAAAGTATCCCTGAAATGTTCAAATGTTCTGAAATTAAAAAAAAGGTTCCTTTATGTGAAAAAGCTCGCCAAAAGTGAGCCATCCCAAGTTCTAAACGAAATTGGGATAGCGAATAGTGGTGATACTCATCGTAAAAATAAATTGTTGTGTTGATCCACCAGTGACGGCGAGTAAAAGATCAAGGATGCACGTCACGGAGCATGCACAAATGACGAAGGGCTGAAAATCTTTCAACGGTATACTTTGCACGGCGCTCTAATTGGCCTGAATCGCACAATGAGAGATCAAACGGCACCCCAAGCACATTTTAAAGCCCGCGGATGTCAAATGGTAACACCTTTTCATCCCTAGGCACCAAATACATCTGGTTTGTCACTTTTATTTTTAAGAGTTTAGAACATTTCTTTTTACTCTTATCATATTCCCTACACTTTGTTCCATAGAGCTCTTAAGAAATAGCGACGGGCATTTAACTCTGTATAGATATATGTGAGAAAGTATTTAGTATGTGCATAGAAAATCACTTCTCGCATATAGCTCAGCTAAATGGATATGGAAATTAATTTGAATTCTTGTGCGAAATAACATATACTGATTTGAATGAAAATTGTAATGTTGATGCAAAGTTCGACCTTTTGAATTGAATGGAAAGCAGTCTTTTTTTTTTAAATTTCAACTATGCAACAAAGTATAATTGTGAAAAGAAGTTTAAACATTCCAAAATGTCGTATGTAAATTTAGTCGAACCAACATATTTCGCATGCAAATTGCAATTTTCTCTTTCAACAGATGCATCAAACTAATCCTATTCATTCATCCGTTTAAAACTGTAAGGTAGAAATAGTATTTATATGTTTAACTTTTCTTAGATTTTTGAAAAATAAATCGGACAAAAATTTCAGATTGTATTATAGAATGTTAGCCTATATGTTTTATTGGGTTTCAAAACATTGTGTTGTGAATTGTATAGCCTTTGCAGACTCCCAATATATATTGATGTAATTTTTTAAATATCAGTTATGGATTAACAATGTTAAACTGCTAAGTAAGAAAGATTGAACTGTGAAAAAAAAAATTAGATTTTATGTTTTGCAAATAAAATTTAATGATACATGGATACTTAAAAAGTAAATTTTTTTACAGTGCCTTCTGATTTTATTTTATTTTATTTTACATTTTTCATTGCAAAAACAGGGAAAAATAATAGTTTTTTATTACTAATTGATTTTACAAATTGAATTTTAACACACAATAAAATTACTTACGTTTTCATCTTTGTGCATTTCACGCATTTTTGTTGCAAGCCAATTTTATGTAACATGTTGCTCGCTATTACGCTCCAAGAATTTTTTTTTTTATTATCTTTAGTTTTGCTATCGGTTAGGTTATTCATACCAATTTCTCTTTTTTAACATTATTGAATACCTGAAAAATAAAATTTTAAAAATATATATTCAATCGGATACATCAGATCTGAAGGATAGCGGCTGACCAAACCAGTAATTGATCAAACAAGGCCAGTGCTATAGAGGTTTTATTGTATTTCCTTTTTTTTTTTTTTTTACATTTTAGAAGCATAACTACTACACCCCTTTGTTAATGTTCTGTGCAAAAATGAAATATGCTGAGATTAAATAGTAGTACTATTATAAGTAAATAGTTTCTTTAATTGCCATTTTCATAGTAAGTGATCCATTGAAAAAGTCAGTCTAAAATTCAAAAATTAATATTTAAAATGTCATACGGGCGCTCTTTTTAACAATCATTCATGTAAAACATTATTTTTATGAAGCAAGAAGTGAATAATTTTAATATATTGCTACTGTCATTAACTAATAAAAAGTAAATTTTAACATTTTCTAATTAAAAAACATCATAAAATAGTATATTCTACAACAAGCAGCTAAGAACATTATACTGCTAAAAATATTCGTTAAAATTTCGAGCAGAGGTTGGTAGCTGAGATTCCAGTCATAACCCGTAAAGAAAAATTCATGCCCATCATTTTGCACAGCCCGTATATCAGGATATGATGCTTTTTAAAACAGAATAATACTTTACGTACTGTTCCATAGCATGTAGCACGTTAGATAATAATCATCACAGAATCGGTTTTTTGGCGGGTTTAAAATATTTTAAGGTAAGTGACATGAGTTTTCGAAACACTAATAAAATCAAGGGTTACACAGTTGGAAAATGTATGGGATCACACCGTAATTTTGCTAACTGATGCACTAGAATTGCAAGAATATGTGGATTGCCTTAATTTTATGTATCTGAGAGATAAAACCTCTTATTTAGTGGACTAGTGTTTTTCATGAAAGAAGGCTGCTGATCGGGAAAATGATAGGCAAATTTTCAAATTACAGTTTTTCTGACGCTGAAATTGAAAATTGACGCTGAAATTTAAGGTTTTTCCTGAGAGTGTATAACAGCATATGCTACGGCATTCAAATGAAATTATTATGTCTAGTGATACGTTTAAAACTCATTTCCGCCTGAAATTACGCAATATTTCATAAGTTTGATTTACTATTGGAAGGGTATCAACTACTTGTGGGGTCACCGTACGATCTATATACACGGGTGATACGTGACAAGATACAAACACTTACTAAGTTGTAGATCCCGCGTAGTGGCTATTATATGCAACAATATGAGTATAGCTATTATGTACACAACAATATGACATTGGCTATCATATGCATCAATATGGCAACAGTGTGATAGCAGTTGCTCAAACATTCAAACAAAATTATTTAGTGATACATGTAAAAGTCATTGCCGCCTGAAATGATGCAATATTTCAAATTCAGTAGAATCGCGATTTAACTAGTATTATAGGACCTCGTCAAATAAGACGTTAAATCGAATGGTCGTTAAATAAATTTCCGCTAATATTGGTTGATCATAATGCACTTCAAAAACACCTAGCATTTTAATGTTGTAAAAACTGCTGACTTATACAATTAAAAATGTATTTGTAGTAGTGAGACTAATTTTTTAAATTAAAAAATAGTTTAAGAATTACGGAATAATATTACAAGAATTTAAACATTTTACAAAATAAAAAAATGACTTAGATTAGTTAATTCCTTTTTGATTATTGATTAGATTCCTTTTTGCTTTAAATGGTAGTTGGAAACTTTTAAAAGCAGTTATTAGAATTTTCTTTTCTTCCATACCGTTTGGGCACAGATGTCATATACGCACCACATTTGCACGTGCTTTTTTCTCTCGCCAATTTGTCATTGCAACTCCGTGCTGAGGAGAGATCCGTTTAACAAATTAAAACAATTGTTAGGGAAATAAAATTAGAAAAATTACAGATTTAAGTGAAATGTGCTGATTAATTGATGCAACTGCTAGCATTCAATATAGTTATAAGCATTAATGTTTATAATTAATTGTGAAAGTTATATTTGTTATTTTGTTTATTTATTATTTCCTCTTTTAATAAACTCATGTTTATTTACTGCTATTTTTCATTTTAATTCTTCAAATTATTTTCATTATATACTATATCAATAATTATTTATATCAAACTATCTTTTATTTATTTTTACTTCCTTTTATAAAATACTAGAATCGCTTTCACTTTTTTACGTACCTTTTATTTTTATGTAGCAATAAAAAATCTAGTGCTGTTATTGCAAGCAATTTGTAACTTATATCCAAAAAACAAAATTTACGCCAGTTTGTTAAAAGAAAAAAAGCACGTGCAAATGTGGTGCGTATATAAAATCTTTGCCATTGTTTGATTCAAATGATCCATGCAACTTGATGACATCCTCTGTTTTTTTAATGCTGGTGTATACATTGAGCATCGTCAATTTCTTCAGGAAAGAAGTATTTTTAATGTCCTATCAAGATTGAGAAAGCTACAGATTAAATCATCTTTTGAAAATGTTTTCCAAGTCATTCAGTGTCAACATAATCTTCAAATATACGATTTTGCGTCCAAATATTGTGTTGTCATAATGTTGTCATATTAAATGATTCGAATAGTAAGTTTCTGTTTTATCAACCCTTGGGCAGCTCGTTCAAATTCTCAAGCTTGGTTCTGCGGAATGGAAGCAAAACTAGCCTGTATAGGCGATTCAATCTGCATCGGTGTTGTGAGCGCGAGTTCGAGAAAACACACACACACAAAAAAAACCCCTCCAAGATAAGGATTATTATTTTTGACACAAAATCAGTTTATTGGAGAACGCCAGGCATGTAACAGGCTCTGGGGAGCAGCTTAGAAGTAAAAACGTATTACATTACACTTCGAAGGATGAGAGCCGAATAAATAAAAATACAATTTTTGAAGCCGCAGGTTTTGGCGAATTACATTGGTATTTATCGCCAATAACAAACACAGGATGTACACTTTCGATGCTAGGAGACATGCATTTGAAGACGGGCAGAGTGTAAAATTTGAAATAATTAATGCCAAACGATAAAAGGGAAATGAATTCTAATGAAATAAAATAAAACACAAACTTAACACATCTGCTTCTTAAGCAAGTAGCGTTTAACTATGAATAAAAACAGCCTAGAAATAACTCTTTAAAAGGTTGTTGCTATGATGAAAAATACATACAGTTACATGAACGAAGCGGATATACGTTGTGGTTTTAAAGAACCGATTTTAGAGAAAACTGAAATCACATTTTAAAGAAAAAAATGGCCGCTAGCAACCGAATAGAATAAAGGGATTTCAAAATCAAGCTTATTAAATAAAGCTACAAATTTAGAGAATATTGTAATTTTAACTAAGGGGGAGGGAGCCAATATTAAATTATATGTAAAGGGAAACGCCTTTACATAGCCTGCCGAGAATCATTTGCTATTTGCATAGCGACAAAGAATTCGTTTTGTGAACTTTCTTTAGTTCTAAATGGACTAGAATACCATCGACTAGCTTCTTAGGTATATTTTTAAATGATGTATAACACCTTGATCCATACGCTGGACAACGCATGTAACATTTGTTGGAAACAAAAATTATCATTATTGTATTTAGATTTTTAGTGTCTGGAGGACGTAAAAAGGTCGCTAAATCAAGATTCGGATCATTTACGGGTCGTTAAAATGAGCGATGAAGAACATTGAAAGCATTAGAAAATGGTCAGGACCTCATCCAATGGTCGCTAAACCGCGAGGGGACGGGAAACAATTGCTAGTGGGGTCACCGGGTGATCTACAAAGTCAGATATTATATAACAAGATACATACACTTACCAAATTTTAGATCTCGCATCGTGGCTATAATATGCCACAAAATGACAATAGCTATTGTAGACACAACAATATAACAATGGTTATTATGTGTATCAATATTACGAAAATATGACAGTAGATGCTCCAACATTCAAACAAAAATATTATGTCTAGTGACACTAGTAAAACTCATTTCCGTCTTAAATGACGCAATATTTCAAATATTTGATTTACTATTGAAAGGGTATCAACTACTGATGGATTCCCCATACGATTTTGAAAGATGGGTAATAAATGACAATATATACACTCAGCACTTTTTAGATCCCGTATAGGGGCTCGCGGAAAGGAACGAATCACTCTTCTGTAAAGATCACTCACAGAAACATACTATTGAATCTGTGACCAGAATTGGATTGCCTTGAGATGTGTGCCGGCCATCGAAGATCGTACGCACTAACGCACGCGCTTGCATGCACAGTTTGGTGAGTGTACGCATCTTTTCACGCTTCATCAATTTTTGGACATCATACACTCGTAAGTAACTAGTATATAGAAAACCAATGAATCATTTAGTATAAATTCTGTATGTTAAGATGTTTTTACTTGTATAAAATACAATTTTTGTATTGATTATAAAATGGTGCAAAAAAATAAATATTATTGATAAAAATAAATAAAGAGCTACAGCTGAAGTGGAACGAATAAAAAAAATTAAGACACATCATTAAAATTTTCTGTTTGTTCTAAACACTGAAAAAAGAATTATATATATTTATGTTAATTTTATGCGAAGCTGGAATAAATAGAAAAAATATCTCCATTATGTCTAAAAATTTTTATATGAAAACAAAAAATCTATAACCAGATTTATGTTCATTAAACAGTAAAGAATTATAAATTCTTACAACAAATCAACTAAAAAGATTTTAATACATATTTGCTAAATAAATGTTATTGATTAGAAAAAGAAAATCATCAGAAAAACTTAAGTTTGTAATTTAAATTCCGCAAAATAATGATACGACGTTTTTATTCATTTTTAAAATATATATATATATAATAAACAAAACGAAAAAAAATATGTTTTAATAATGAAAATAAGAAAATAAAGCTGTACTGCAATTTTATTTTAAATATAAATTTAATTAAAAAAATAAGTTCTTAATAACAGTTTTCGGCAATTTTTCATAGTCTGATTTTAAATTAAGAAACACTCAATGAGAAAAAAAAAAAAATTCTGTATTTTTAAAATAAAGAGCAAAGGATAAGTAAACCATATGCTACAAATCACTTTGAAAAAATAAAATTAAAATTAATCATTCTTTTTGAAATTTGTGATAAAATAATTTCTTTTTTTTTTCTACTGCGCATTTTTATTTTTCAGTTACAATTTTATTTTCAGCTTAAGAATTTTAATTATTTTGCAAACCATGTATAAAAAAGTTAACATTTTAAGCTAGAATATAAGAAAATCATTGCTCAATGGTTTCCCAGCACTCGTTCTTTTAATTTTAGTAGTTGGTGAATCAACATTTCGTTTTACAAATGCTTTTATTATTTACCGTAATTTCGGGTGTATAAGCCGCGGATCAAACAATTCTTTTTGAACCCAGAAATCTTATTTAGAGATTGAAGACAAATATTTACGGCGATCTAACTAGTTATATTTGTTTCTTAAAAAATTCTGGGTCGAAAAAAAATTGTTTGAGCTGCAGATTATACACCCGAAATTTCGGTACTTTTATTATTCTTTTATTATCTTACGTATCTTACTCATCTTACGCATCTAATGCATTTTATTTCCTTTTCTTTCTTTTGTTAAATTGTAAAGTATACTTAATGTGGTCTTTACCTTCTTTATTTATAAGGGGGTAAAAGTGGTTTACGGATAACAAAATTTGTGTTTTTAAATATGTCTGTCTTTATGTGACGCAATATGTTGTGAATGGCTTACCTCAAAAAGGAATTCATGAAATTCATTAGATTCAGTTAAAGCTTAGTTAGATTTTGGTGTAAATTGCAACATAGGTGGCGTTATTATGATGCATTTTTCATTTTTCTGCACTATGAAAAATATCAAGAACTATGTAATGATTGATTTTCGTCAAACTTATGATTCAGTTACGTCTGAATGTGATTCTGTGCTTGATAGTTTTTTGTGTAAATTATTCAACGAGTGGTGCTGTATGTAGCTTTTCTCGCGATTTCCGCAATATCTCTATGTCATCAACAAATTTCAGATTCCGTTATACCATAATAATAATTATTGGTGCTGATTCGTTTTAGGGATAAATCACCCAACTTATAGCGTTGCTTTGCAATGTTTTTCGCAGTTCTTTTATCTTAAGATTTTCATTAAACTTTACTTTCTGCTAAACATTGACTTGTAATTTTGCTAATTAGGTACTGGTGTTGATCATTCAATTGCTTGCGTTGTTATGCTGCATTTTTGTGATTTCAACAATTACTCTATAGCCAGAACTAATGCATGAACTTTCGTCAAACTTCAGATTCAATTATTCTTTGATGCAAATTTCTGCTGATTGGGTGTTTATTTTATTGACTTAACAGGTGGCGTTATTATACTATATTTTTCACGATTTCCGCACTGTGACGAATATGAATAATTTTACTATATCATTTTTAACAGGTATGATGAGATAAAAATACAACCATTCCAGAAATATCAATAAGCGTTCCAAGAATAAAAATTCCATAATAAGTGTGATAAAAATGCTACGTATATTATATATATATACATTTACATGTTCCAGCTAATCATTTGTGCATAACACTGGCATGCTGCATAAATATTCATAAATTTAGTTCTTCCTAGACCCAATCAACGCAAAAAACAATAGATAATAAAATTATTATTTTTCGATCTAACGTTTTTAGTTTTGTAAATTTATAATAATGAGCAACCGCTGCTACTTTTGCAATTTCTTTTAAATTACATATTAAATAAAATAAATAAATAAAAAAAAACTGTCTCGTATATCGCTTTATTTATTTTACCATATGGTTTTTAAAACATGATCAGTAAATTAATACATTAATTGTACCGAAATAAGAAATAATGCGGAGAAAGAATTAAATTTATGTAATAACTATGATAACAATCAAATTACTATTTTTATTTTAATGATACATTTTTTACACTTTCTAACAAATTACTTGCGCATCACACTGACATTTTTACATAAATACATATAAATTGAAATTTTACTAATCTAGAGAAACCCAAAAAAAGCATTACATTTTTTTTTCTTTCAAGGCAAGCTTTCTAATTTTAAAATCATTAATTGCTTAAATCTACGCATTTCAAAATGAATTTCTATTTTTTATTCACATGAATAAAAACATTTTTTGAGCTCGGCAAATTAATGTAAAAAATATTCCATTCTTATTTGAAAGCGTTTAGAAAAAAAACTTTTTTGAAAACTCGATATTTTGTCGGCAATTATTTTGAGCTTAAATGTAACTTACGCTTCCTGTATGTTTGATGCAACATATTTTCTATCTTCGATTTTTCTGGGTTTTTATTTATTATCATTTTCGATTCATATTACTTGCGCCATATATTTATTTTATTTTTTAAACTTTAACGTCAAAAGAATAGGAGGCATTTATTAGAGACTTCAGCTTTTCTTCCTGTTTTTTCCTTGTAATTCGAAGACTGAGTGCTTCTTGTAATATAATTTTCTTTTTTTCTATCGATTTTTTAAAGAATGTATTAAAAGTTCAATTAAGTATTTAACCATGATAAAAATATTAGTTTTAGAAATGAAGCTCTGTTTTATTATTTATTTCTTTTTGTCTTGAAAAAAAAAATAGTTTGTAATACTAAAATGAAAAAATACTAAAATGAAAAAATTCTCTTTGTATATTATGTTGCAAAATATAAAAAAATGGAATATGAGACTTCAGTTTTGCCGTTTTTTATGATCTTCTTTAGAGTAATTTAAAATATGTAATTTTTCTGTTCTTATGTTATATTTACTTAATGATTTCATATATTTTAAAATTGCACACTTCTACATTTATTTCCTTATATTTCTTTTAATTATATATATATTTATTCCATAAAGCTTTTATGTCGGCTAAAAATTGAATTAAACTGATAAAAAAGTAAGAATGGCAAATTAGAAAGGAAGTAACAATGTAGCAATATTTATTATCCTACTGTCGTTTTGAAATCGCTGTTCAGTCATTACTGAAATTTTTTAATGCTAGAAACTCTTGTTAATATACAAATGAATCAACGCTGAAACGACCGGAAATGTTAGTCAACCATGCTGACAAAATTTTGCCACCAGAATTTTTATTTTAAGTAATTACACTTATTTATTACACTTATTAAAAATCTTCTACTTTTAACTCTTGGATTTCCAAGCCTCCTTCTCTCAGATTATCCAATCCAAACTTATTTTTATTTTACTTGGATTTTTCAAGCAGTTCCCTCTCTTTCTGTAGGATTGTCCAATCCCAAAATTCCCTGCCTTTTATATTCCTCTCACTGCTTCATTTTCTCTCTAAAGGAAAGTTTCCTATTTTTTTTCCTTTATCATACCTTAATTGTGCAAGTCTTTTTATCAATATATCTATTGTGATAGATTAGACTTGTTAAATGATTTTACTGAGTTGACTCCGATGAAATTTGGGCTGTTTATTATATAATTTTCCATGAGATAATTTCCCAATAGTTTTATAATTAGCTAAACACTATTATGAAAGTTTGGTGTTATTAAAAGTCTCTTTTGGACGTATTTGGATGACATTTGCTTTGTTGAATTTTCAAGAATGATTTTATTAAGCTACAAATTACTATTTGTTCCTGGTCAGTCCAAATTTGGTCTAAAACATTATTAAATTTAAAAGTCGCATGGGCATTCATGTTGTTTACAGCAATGTGGAAGATCAATGAAGGTAAATATATAGATATATATTGTTATAAAACACAAGATCAAATATACTGATATCATTCGTTTAACCGTTTCAGACCTGAGCATAAAATAACTCTACAATTATATATTTATTGCTTTTGCATAATTGAAATGACACCATAGATGACAATAAGAGTCAGTTTTATGAAATCAGTACTTTAGCGGATTGGTAATTTAAGTTTACAAATATGGATATCAAAGTACTAATCCCCTTAGTTTTGTTAATTAATTAATTTTGTTAACTGTAATTTTGTCATTGCATAAATTTATATTACTGATAGTTTAACTGATGTTAATCAGCTAAACTATCAGTAATATAAATTTACGCAATAACAAAATTAAGGTCTTTAAAAAAGTAAATGATCACCAAATCCTCAAAATTTTTTTATTGTAAAGTATTTTTGTTAAATAATCATGAATATTTCTTACTTTCTTGGTCACAATGTCTTGAAGGCATTTTTGAAACTCGGACGAAAATAATATTTATTTTATGAGTTAATATTCATCAATGCTGAGATATATATTGGTTATATTTTAAAGTAAAAAAACATTCATCTGTACATAAGTAAAGCTATTAGCCTAGCGGGTGAAGGCTGCTAGTGTACTTTTTAAACCAGCTAGACATTAACTTTTCAGGGGTTCACTAATAATCATGCATTCAACCAAAGAATGAATGTAAAATTGCTGACAACTTGAAAGCTTTTAAAAGCATTATTGTGCTAAGCACTGTTAAGTCGGTGGACTTTATTTAACTAATTTTATGAAGTAATTTCAGATACGAATCGACATTTAATGGTTTAGTCTATATCAAATAGCACCTACTTGATAATATAACAATAATATAACTAATTTTATATAATGAAAGATAAATCTACAATGTTTACCGTCAAAGACGAAGTATATAACGAGTTGTTAAAATAAACTGTAAACTAGTTTAAATTCGTCAATTAAAGTAAAATAAATAGAACAAAATAATAAGTATGGTAATGAATAAGAAACATTTACTATTTTTATTTTGTCTTTAAATCACTATAATCACAATTACGTCAGCTTTCTGTTATAACATTAATAAACAAACTTGTTAATTATTTGGATTAAAAATAAGAATCTATATAAATAAAAAAAAAACTTTATGTACTAAAAGAAATTTCTTAAATAAATCTGTACCATATGTACCACAGTAGAGGAAATACTGAATGATTCCTCTACTATTTATTCAAGCTTAATACATCTTAAAATATTATTAAATAATATTAAAAATGACAAAACAATAAAAGTTGAAAGAAAGTAGTAATATTTCTAATCCCTACGTTGTATTTATTGTTTTATTTTTTACATTACAAAATTTTCTAATTATGCGTGTAAAAAAAAATAAAGTATATTATTATACTACAATATATATGCCAAACAATCTCCTTAAATTAATCTGTTCATGGATATCAGTGAAGCAGATAATACAGGGTGACACGTAACTACTGTGACGTGATAAAAAAAAAAGATAATTCTGTTTAATGTTTTCTTTGTGATTTTGGGCAACTCATGTTCCTCATGCTTTTTCGTTGTCTAAATGGTATTGCCGTTTGAATTAATTACTTTTTGGTTGGAAAAAAGGATGTGTGAAGACTAATCCTGCTTTTCTAAATCAAGCTCTCTCCATAAGCTAACTTTGCTACTTGAGGTATCAGAGAAACAAACTCTAGTGCAATCATGCATGCAAGTCCCTGAATTTATCAAAAAGCGCACTTTGAAAAAACCTGGGATGAAATCACAGCTGAAGTATTCTGTCGCAGCCATCTTGGCGAATTTTCTGGAAGCCCTATGTCACTGCATCAACGCAGAAGAAAGCCATTAGGAATATTATTAACTGTTTCTTGTACAGAATTTTTTTCTAATTTGAATGGTTAAGAGTTAAGGTTTTTTATTTGCGTCACAGCATTTATGTGTTAACCTGTATATATTATTTCTATTGTCAGAAATATTTTTTCTCAAAAAGTACATAGTTTAAAACAATGAATCAGGAATCTTTGTAAAGGTTTTTGGCTTATATCTAGCATCGCATGTGGAATTTAAGTATCATGTAGCGTATGACGATGAATGCTGCACCACTAGCTAGGCCACATGTGACATTACACGTTGAATTAGCGTATTTTATTTGTTTGAAATTCCATTTAAATTTAAAATTGGGTGTGCATGTGGTAACGACAGTGAGAAAAGAGTGCAGGAGTGAATGAAAGAGATGAAAATGTCAGTTAATGCAAGGTTGAACACAGAGTCACTGGTACTGTATAAATTGTATCTGTTTTTAAAAACAATTAAATAACGTAAATAAGGACAAAATAATAAAACCTAAACTAAAAATTTTGAAATAATAAACCGTTACATTTATTATCATTCAGTTGTTTTTATTTTTCCGTACAAACATTTCAATGGACGATTACTCCAGTTCGTTTTTATGGTAGAACAACTCGCTAATTATCGGAGTTAAAAATAAGAATGTATTAATAAAAAGCACGGATTTGTTTTTTCTTACATCTTAGCAAAGTGTTGGGTCACGTTTCACAGAGAAAAAAATGCCACATTTTAACGATAAGTTCTTTTTTTAGATTTTTTTATGATGCCATACTTCAGAATTCACTTAATCTGAAGAAATCTAAAAGTAAATTCTGTTAACAAAATTATTATTATTATTTATATCGATAAAAACAATATCACAGTCTACACACTTCTTATATTTATTTTTATATATTTAAAATGAAATGTTTGGTATACCATTATAAAAATTTCTTTGAAAGAAGTCTATATATAGTCTTTTAAAAAAAATCAAATCTGCTGTCGGAAAAATTGTAGAAAAAAAATAAGTACAGAAAAAAAACAGTTAAAAATATTCCCTACATTTCTGTATAATTTTCAGCGGAGAAAATAAAATTTAGAAAATAATTTTTTTTGATAAAAAGTCAGGTTTACTATTTTTTTAAAAAGTGCTTTTATGTCTGTATTACATTTTAGTTTTATACTCTCTCCACAATTATTTTATATTTAAGTTTAACATAGTTATTTTTTCAACAATCTTTTGAATCTCAGATTTAATATTTTTATTGTCTGCACTCTTATTTATACACCACGTTACGATTTTTTCATCGATTTTTTTACTCTTTATGAAGAGCAAAATGTATGCATCAGTAAATTTAATGACATCTTATTCAGTTGCATTTTATCTCTCATTTTCATTTTTTGTTCCTTTGGAAGTAAGTAATTTGGTTCTTTTCTCCCTTTGTTGTATATTTTTTTTTATCTGATATAATTTGGTTCTCCTTGCATTGCTTTTTTTATTCTATTTTATGTGAAACTAAGAGTCAAAAACATTTAAAAAAAGAAATATCTATCATCAAAAACTTTCTTCGTTGTTTTGAAAGTACTTGTCTTTATTCTTCCATTTTTCCATCTTATTCATGCAGAATAGTTAAGAGATAAATGTACAAATTATTTTAATGCATAGTTAATGATGGCTGAAGAAATGTCATTTTAAATGGATTCAATAAGTATAAACTTTACAAAAGAAATTACAAAACTTTGAATTAATATGTTCGTTTTTCCTTAATTTTTTGTTTGAAAAGCCATGGTTAGTGTCACATGTAGCTTTTCCAAAAATTCATTATTATTTTTTTTTTTACCTTTTTTGCTTTTAGTCTGAAAACAATACATCTTACATATTTCTACAGAAGATTTTATGGTGTAACCATAAAAAAATGTCCCAATTTGAAAATATAATAATTTATTAACTATAGGTTAAAATGACATGGGTTTTTGGTGTGTAAGTCACATAACAGATAGCTTTTATACTTTTCCCACCCGTTATTCAATTCACGAGATATATCCAATAAAATAAGTTATATTTTTCCGTTCTAAAATACTGGTAACCACAATTTGTAGCATGTGACTTATATTTCAATTCCTCATGGAAAGAGCGTATAATATATGTGAGTATTACATCTACAGTAAATGTAAAAATAGTTCAAATTTCAATGAGCTTACAGAAAGTGAAAAACTGGAATACATTTAATTAAAATTCGCATAATGTATAATATATAATTTTTATAATTAATATAATCTTTTAATAATAAAGTAACGACTTATAAGCAAAATTTAAACTAGTGTGCTAAATTCTTCGTGTGTCATTTACACTTCAGGATTGTGTTCTCATGAAGGCTATTCCATCTTGTGCAACAGGGCAGCCTCATCAACACATCGAATGAAAAATGCTAAGCTGGGCATCGCCTTCGTAACTTAAATTGTTGAGCACTTGGAGCGCTAATCCAAAGGTTCCAGGTTCGATACCCGACTTGGACGTTTCTCACACTGTTATTTTCTACGCTTAGTAATCAAATAAGACGTCATGTATTAAACATTCAATAATTTACTAAACGTACTTCATTCTTAAAAATATAACTGGAAAATTAATTAAAATTTGTAAATATGTAATAAATTCAACGATTCCCATGATTAGGTAATGATTTTATGTTGACATGGTAGTTGCATCCTATTTAAGAAGAAGTCTCATTATTTACAAAGTTATTAAATTTAATGTATATAATCCTAAAAAATTTTGTATTCATGCATTTTAATCAACAAGTATTGCACTAATATTGATCTGAATATTTATCTACTAGTTTTAGTACAGACACACCAAAATTTCCACGTTTCACGTATAATTTCCGATATTTTCCGCAGAATTTCCGTTTGATGTACAATTTTTTTTCGCTTTAATATAAAATTTTACTAATTTCGAAATTTTTGGTATTTTATTGATGGTGTTTTAGTTTTAAAATACAGAAATTCAATACTACTTGATTATCCTGTCCACCAGTATCGCCAAATTATTATTAACTATTATACAAATAGCCATCTATTCGTCGAATGAATGTCATATCATTTAACATAACGTTTTAAAATTGGCATATAATTTGTATGTTAATTTAGAAAAAGATGTTTCATTTTTCAACTGTTTTGTCTTGAGCAGCGAAAAGCAATTTTACTATGCATATTGTAACTGTATAGGTAATGCAAAACCTTTCTTTTTTCTTATCCGTATTAGCCTGATGCTGTGTTTTTTACAGATAATTTGGATGCAGAATATTAAAGAAAATAGTTTTATGTTTGATTCTTCATTTGTAAATGTTGATCTCTTCCCTTAGTAAATGATCGCATGCTGCATCAAAAAACAGATTTGAGAGATAATAGTGCATTGCAGGAAGCGGCGGGTAAAATGGGACGCCATACCCTCATAGCAGGCATGGTCACATCACATCTGTGACCAAAATGCCACCACTCAGTGACGTCACATTGTGACTGAGATGTGACTTTCTTAAATTTTTTTAGAAAATTACAAATATTCTTCAAAACATGTTATTTACTTTTAAAAACATGTTTCTGGCAATTTAAGTATCGTCGCTTTTCTCACAGTTTCGTCACAATGTTAATGTCAAAGAAGTCACAAATGAAGTCACATTTTTCACGAATTTATCACACCGTGACTTCACAAAGTGGTCACAGTGTGACATCACAAACGAGCTCTAAAACGGCCATAACGACTTCACATTTTAGTCACTGTGACTTCACATCGACGTCACATGACGTCACATCAACAATCGATGGTTACAAAGTCACATTGTGACTTCACAACGACGTCGCAGTGACGTCACCATGCCTTTCGGGTACATCTGTTTATCCTCCCAGAGCTAAAGAGAACTCAGCCATTTAATGCTATTGGCAAGTTCGGATTTCTTCCGCGGTTGTAAGAATGACCTCCCCTTCATACTAGGAGAAGAAATACACCGTTCAGATTACGAAGCAGGCATGACTTCCCTACGTAAGATGATGATGTTTGAAAGGTTACTTTAAGTCTTCGAATGAGGTTTGAAAAGTCATTTGGAGTAATTTTACCAGCACAAATGTTACGCTGCCTATTTCGGGCAAAAAATAGCAAAAAGAGAAAAATCCCGAAAATTTCTAAAAGTTTCCAAAACAATAAATTTCCCTTTTTTCATCTGCTTTTTGACTTTTTTCTGTTTTTTGCAACAAATGAGGGAATTTCCCATGAGTCCGATGAGTTTGCATTTATTATTTTCAACATCTTCCTTAATTTTCTTTTTTTGGTTACGTATCAGAGTTTTTTTAAATACATAATGAATTCCACATTTCAGTGTTTCAGTTTCCAGTTTTGAGACTATAATTGTAATCACAGAGCTCCCAAATGGTCCGCCCACTGAATATAAAAAATTGCATAGAAAAAGCTTCGTTTTAGGGTACTCTTGCAAATTGCACAGTAACAACCTTTCGTCGGAGGTAGCGCAAATGCTGTAGAACCCTATTATGAAATTTTCTGTTAAAAAATATTGGTGTTTAGTTCGCGGACCAATTGGGAACCCAATTTTGTATGATTAATACATAAATCAGGTTTGGTTTATATTTAAAAAAAGATGAATTCTTCTTCACTGCTTTGCGTATGATATTTCAAATGCGGAATATGTTTAATATAAATCATTTTTTATAATTAATGTTTATGAAACGAAGATGTAAAACTGCGTTTTGTGGATTTTTTTATAGATAATATATTTATATTAATATATGAGTAAGGGAATTTTTGCACACTTAAAATATCCATTCCGTCGAAAAACATATCAGAAAATCCGCATTTTTGTGTTTATTACTTGAGTTTATTTATATCAAAGGATGTTTAGGTTATTAAATTATGCATTCAATACCTTTAGACGAATAATTTAGGGAGCCTAGTTAACAGCCACATCCAACCAATGAAATATCTCTTTTAAACGTTATTACTCGTAATACAGCTCATATTCAAAATATTAGAATAATTACCTTTTTTTTAGAAATTGAAAATATCGTTTGGTAATTTAATGTCTTTTAATGAAAATATGCAAACGATATTTTTATTAAGAACTTATTGTTGATTAAACTTACTTGTTATCTTAAATTTAATATCATTTTTGAAAAGATTAATTGCAAAAAAAATTATTTTGAAAAGTCAAAATATTAGAATATTTATTCAAGTGGTTCAAAATATTAGAATATTTCACATTAATTCTCCTTTAATTATTACCAATTCTTAACTGGTGGCATCATTGATTAAATTCAGACTATTTTATTTAAAATCAGTATTCTTTTTTGCAGTTTGTTTCTTTTTCGTCTTAAAATGGGCCGTGTGAGTGATATTCCTGAATTTACTAAACTTCGTATGGTTGATTTGTATCGGCACGGTAAAAATCAATGTTTTATAGCGAATTATTTACATTGTTCGCAATCGAGCGTTAGTAAAATACTAACACAATATTCAAAAATTGGAAAATTTCAAAATAATCGCCGAAATGGTGGCCGAAAACCAAAAACATCTGCTAGAGATGACAGGAAACTGAAGCGTATAGTTAAGAAAAACCGTTTTAAAAGTGTGCGA
Organism: Maratus speculifer; assembly: GCA_964019185.1. NCBI lineage: Eukaryota > Metazoa > Arthropoda > Arachnida > Araneae > Salticidae > Maratus > Maratus speculifer. The sequence continues at coordinate 154,808,118 of OZ025296.1, forward strand.
TTCTTGCACCGAAAATGGAAAGAAGAAGGAGTTGAAGTTTCTACATCGACAACATTAAGACGTCTCCATAAATTTAAATTTGAATCTCGTGTACCGAAAACAAAACCTCTCATGACTGCAAGACAAAAGCGTATAAGATTGAATTGGTGTAAATCAAGACGTTTATGGAGCAATGAAGATTGGAAAAATATATTATTTAGTGATGAAAGTATGCTTTGTGTTTCATGTGGTAATCAAGATATTCGAATTTGGAGAATGAAGCAAGAAGCATTTGATAAAGAATGCCTTAAACGTTCCGTAAAATTTGCTGCTAGTGTCATGGTTTGGGGTTGTATGAGTGCAGAAGGACCTGGAAAGTTATGCATCGTCTACGAAAAGGTTAACTCTCTGATATATCAAGAAATTTTAGAATGTTACATGATTCCATCATCAGAAGATTTATTTGAAGATGATTTCATCTTTCAACAAGATTTAGCGTCCCCGCATACCTCGGTGTCAACTAAGAATTGGTTCCGCCAACGCAACATTAAGGTACTTCCTTGGCCACCAAATTCACCATATCTTAATCCCATCGAAAACTTATGGTGTATAATGAAGAAAAAACTTCAGGAAAATCCTCCTTCAAGTAAAACTGAGTTAGTGGCACGTATAAAGTCTATTTGGGCTAATATTGATAGAAATGTTTGTAAACACCTTGTATATAGTATGCAAGATCGATTGTACGCTGTTATGAAAGCTAAAGGGGATGCTACAAAATATTAACTACCATTTACTTCATATTCATAAGGTAATATTGTTGCGTAAAATAAAATATTCTAATATTTTGAACCAATCTAAATTTTATTCTAATATTCTGGTGTGTTTAAGGAAGCTGTATACCTAATTTATTGTGCTGTATTTTATATTTTATAAATGTTAAAATCTTATCTAAACATTCCAGATTTAATTTATAAGAAATTTAATTGCATTTACTTAGTATAAAAAATAAATAAATGACAAATAATTTTTTTCTTATTATTTTTTCTCAATTATTCTAATATTTTGAATATGAGCTGTATAATAAAGATTGTATGCCAATGATCAAAGGAAAATAATGCTATTAAACTTCCTTCAGTAATGCAATTATTTTTCATAAACAAACTGAGAAACATTAAGACATTTTCAATAACGAAAATAGCGGTTTTTTAGAAAAATTAGTAAAGACTTCTTTAAATTTTCTAATTAAAGTCTTGAAATTTAACCGAAATTTAATTTTAAATGATTTTGTTTTGCTGGATGCAATTTTATCATTTCGAGATGAAATTGTAAATCTTAAATTTTACGAAAAAATTAAGAATACTCTGCAAATTTAAATACCTGAAGATCTGTTTCTATAAAGGATAATTCAGCAATTTGTAAATGTATTAAATTGAGTTGCAAGTATTGATTCAAATGGTCATAAGGGATAAAACACATTTTGCAACCAAAAGGAATTTTATTTTTTCTACAAAATGATAAACATAGAATCCCCACGAATGCACTATTGTTGATGAATTTTTTTTTTTGCATATGGGGTTGTGCAAATATAACGTTATCAAGTGTTTGGTAATTTTGGATCATTTTTACTTTTCGGATATAATGTGTTATCATCACTCGACACCCCTCCCCTCCGTGGCAATGATATCGTTGTCAACGTGTAAAATTATTTTGAATTTTAGAATTGATTTATTTTGTTAGGAGTAATATGCAAAATTGGCTACATTTATTTTCTCTTACTATATTGGTTTCAATGAAGAGAAAGCAATAAAATATCATTTTACACGAAATAATACTTAAAAGAAATAGTTGCTTAAAGTATTTTATAATAGCTTTTTTACATAATGTATTCAAAAGTTATGAAGTCTTCTTGCACTTGCCCCGAATGGAGGAGCGGCGTGGGTAAATAAAAATTCTTATCAAAAAAAAAAAAAAAAAAAAAAAAAAAAAAAACACGTGGATAATAATCTTTCGCTTTTATTTATTAGTAAACACAAGCTCTATTTCAAATATACTTCACACATGGTTTCTCAAGCCGTGATTATATATGTATACAAATATGAAAGAGTATAGAAATATCAAACGTTGGTGTATTTCATATTGTAGTGTTAAATAATTTTTAATGATTTAGTGATTTTAATGATTTTAATCCTTATATTTAGTATATTATAAAAAAGTAACTAACTTCAAAAATAATGAAATTTTTTGAATTAAAGATTATGTTACATATAAGTAGAAAAAAATATTCTATCAAAAATTGTTTGGATATCAAAAGTGAACCCCCTCCCCCTACGCTATTCGCTCTCGGGAGATATTTTACAATAGACGTTCCTCCCGCCCCCCGCCCCACTGCTAAAAATAAAGGTGACACGCCAGTTGCATTTGACGCCCAGGGATGAATAGGTGTTACCATTTGATACCCGCGGGCTTGAAAATGTGTTTGGGGTGCCGTTTCATCCCTCACTGGATAATTCATGGTAATTAGGGTGCCGCGTATTGTATCCCGTTGGAAAATTTTCACCCCTTAGTCATATGCGCATGCTCTGCGATGTATGTCCTTAACATTGACTTATTTTCCCTTCATCTCGCCATCACTGGTTGATCATAACAGCAATTTCTCCCTACGAAAACTATCACCGCGCCGGCTCTATCGCAATTTCATTTAGAACTTCGGATGAAAACTTTTGGCGAGCTTTTTATATAAAGCAACCTTTGAATTTCAGGACACTTGAACATTTCAGAGAGACATTGAAGGTGAGCTCGATGACCGAACGGTTGGAGAGTTGAGCGTGCAATCAGACGTCGTGGGTTCGAACCCTTCGCGGGCCAAGAGTCGGTTTATAACTTTTTTCATTATTGTGCACTCTGGATTAGGGGTGCCATCATTTTACTCTAATTAAGCGTGCCATTCTGGCTCCTTTAGGGGTGTCATCAGTGAGACAAGTCTTTCACCCGTAAAAGGTGCAATGTGTCACCTGTAGTTTTAACAGTGTAACGTTATATCTGCACAGCCCCTATGTAAAAATAAGATAATGGATATACTGGTATGGAGGTAAACATTTTGTAGCTTCTTTGATGCTACTAAAATTATTTCTTACCAATACTTGTTTGGAAAAAAAAAAAAAAAAAAAAAAAAAAAAAAAAAAAAAAAAAACAGAAATGAAACAGAAAATTTCTGAAATGTATAGTTACCTAATTTTCAAATCGTGTTGGATTAACTCCGATAAATTTACACTGAGTTCACGATAAAAGGCTAATTATTACTTGACATTTATAATGACTGATGCAACGTCAATTAGTTTCCTGAAAAAACGATATTTATGCAATGTCAATATCAACAATGATATAAATATCAAAGGTTCAATTTTATTAAAGTGTCATAATTTTTCCTACCTCATTTCTCGAATGTATAGAGATAATTCTCTGATCTTATCTTTTTTTTTGTTGTTATTCTAGTTATTTGTATGAGACTGTTATTGTGTTACTGTATCAATTTAAATGCTTCATCATTTAAAGTACGATAATTGTTGCTGCCTCATTGTTCAAAAATTTAAAAATAAATAAATTTATATACATATTTTTACAAATAACTTGGAAAATGATTGTTTCTCTTCGTGTAAAGATATCTGAGACATATCTGAATACATGTGATGTGCCCAGATTTTATTCATTTTCTGATTGGTCCACGTTTAATCATTGGCGTATGTAATAAATGACACCGTTAACACGTAAGCCACGTTTGTTTATTTATTTAGGTTTTCTTTTTCCGTCAACAAAAGGACATACTAATCTACTTTACTCGTCTACCTTTATTTCAAACAGGAAAGGGGTACTTCTGTGTGTGTTCTGATGACAAAAGAGCATTAACCCATTAACGCCAGAATTATTTTTTCGCTAAAATTTAAATTTTGTATTTCCCACCACTTTTAAAAGAAAATTAATTTTTATATAAATTTATCGAGGATTCTGTCTCGTGAAATAAGGTATATATTTATCTTCCTCTTTACTGGTGGGAAAACCACTTTTTTGCTGTTTTTGGAACCGTCCTCAAAAGAGGACGCTGGGCGTTAATGGGTTAAAAACTGCAATAACATTAATAACCACAAACAATTTGAGATATAGCTTTCAAAGAAATTTCATTTAAATGTAAATTTTTTATTTGTTGATTAAAGTATTTGTATTAGACTGTTGCTATGTCACATTAATTGTGATCCGCTTTCTTTGATTGTCAAATATTTTTCAGTTGCGTACGTTATTAAAAAAACATCAATTAATTTTATATATTTGAAGAAAAGTGTCCCCTCTTAGCTATAGATCCCACATTTATTGATAGAAAGTTAATTCTTATGATTTCTGATTCAAGTATTACGCTTATTTTTTAATTATGTTACTCGCAGTTCTGTCCAGAATGTCAAATCTTTCAAATATTTTGATCTTGAATATGATATTTGAACGCCGACATGACAGTGTCGTCCACAAAGTTTAAAAAATATTGCTAAAATAATGCTCGGAACAAAACCTTGAATAGCACAAACTGTATTTAATTATGAATCAAATGAATTCAATTAATAAATAACAATAAATATTAAGTTGTTTTATGTTATGGATTTGATTGTATATGCCACTAAAAACATATCTCTATCTAATAAATGAACTATACTGTGTACATGTCTTATATCTTCATCTTTTACGTATAATATAAATATTAAAAGTAAGCAAGTACGTATAAACGCGCTAATATGTTTCACAAATGTAACTTTCAAGATTATTTATGTAACTTCAAATTTACATAATACGTATTTAAGCATAATATGTGGGATGTCGTGGAATGCCAGATTATATGATATATTATTTATAGGGTTTTTTGTGCTTCAAATAGCAAAGAAAATTATTATTAAGTAAACGCATTTCTTAAAGTCAAAGTCCATCTATTCACATTTAAAAAATATATGTTTGGCTCAAGTGTTCACTTAAGAAAATAGTTTCTAAAATTTATCAAAATATATGATCGATTTAGAAAATTTGCCCTCCCATCTGTATACTTTCTTAAAATGAACAATTTAAAAGCAACTACCTTTGGAAATATTTTGCAAGAGGCATTTTATTCAGCTGCGTAAACCATTGTTTTTAGTGTTTTCAATCTCTTCTGGCAAAATCTAATGATCGTAATTCACATATTTATGTTCGCCTTCGACATAGCAAATTTCCACGAGGTTCTCATAGATCCCCATTATTTTGAAGGAGTCGGTTCAAAAACACATGAAATAAGAACGAATTGGGTAGCCTTTTTTTTCTGTGTAAAAAAAGGAAAATGTTTTATTAAATCATTTTATAGATGCTTTTAAAAATATATTGATTTTGCGGGAAGATTTTAAGAAGTTTTAACTTGTTTTTTTGTGTGAATGACACTGGAGTAATATATATATATATAATTATATACATTTCTCCGTAAAAAGTACAGTTCCACACAAAGAGTGTATGTAATGGAACCAGTGGGAATCGTTAACATAACGCAACGTCCTACACTCGCAAGTGATTAGTGGCGTTGTGACATAGTGTACTTTGGATGATATGAAAAAGAAATTTCACTCAGTAAGAATAAAACTTAAAAAGCACAAATTGTATTTAATGATGAATTAAGCGACGTATATGAATAGCTAGAAATAATGTTTGAGTTGTTCTGCCATTAATGTGATTTTGTATGTAAGTAAAAATATATTTTTTTCTACTAACGTAACTATATTACGGTTGTAGTTTACATCTATATATGTTACGTATAAGATAAATATTAAAAGTATGAAACTGCTTATGAAACGTACTAGTATGTTCGCAATTGAAATTTTCAAAATTCTTTATGTAACTGCTAATTTACGTAAATTGCGTTGCACGTAAGATGAGAAACACATGCATTTACGATAGATTATTTAAAAGTTCTTTTTCTCATGCTTTAACTTGAATTCAAATCTTCAATTATTAAAGTAAATGTATTTTTTACGTCAAAGTGATTGCATATATTTTAAAAACATGTTTCACTCAAGTGATCACTGAAGAAAATAGGTATCTAAAATTTATCCAAATGTATAATCGACTTAGAAAATTCTCCCTCCCATCTGTACTCTTTCTTAAAACGAGCAATATAAAAGCAACTGACTGAGAAAATATTTTGCAAGAGGCATTTTATTCAGCTGCGTAAACAATTGTTTTTAGTGTTTTCAATCTCTTCTGCCAAACTCTAGTGATCGTAATTCACATATTTATGTTCGCCTTCGACATAGCAAATTTCCTCGAGGTTCTCCTAGATTCCCATTTTTTTGAAGAAGTCGGTTGAGAAACACTTCAAATAAGAACGAATTGGGTAGTATTGTTCTGTGTGTAAAAAAAGAAAATGTTTTATTAAATCACCTTATAAATGCTTTTAGAAATATATTGATTTTGCGAACAGATTTAGTGAAGTTTTAACTTGTTTTTGTGTGAAAGGGAGTGGAGTGAAAACAAAAGAAAATATATACATTTTTCCGTAAAAAATACAATCGGGTGTTTTATACAAAGAGTGTGTGAAATGGAACCAGCGGGAATCGAACCCACAACTTCCTACTTTCGCAAGCGATTAGCGGCGTGATGATTTCGTAAACTTTGGATGATATGAAAAATAAATCAAACGCAGTAAAAAAAAACTCTCAAAATGCATAAGTTATATTTAATTTTTTATTAAGTGACTCATATGAATAGCTAACAATAAAGATTGTGTTCCTTTGTCATAGATTTGATTGTGTATGTGAGTAGAAATATTCCTCTATCTAATAAATAAACTGTATTACGGTTGTAATTCATATCTATATGTGTTACGTATAAGATAAATATTAAAAGTATGAAACTGCGTATCAGACGTGCTAGTATGTTCGCAAATGTCATTTTCTAGATCTTGTACGTAATTGAGAATTTACGTAATTCGCGTAATACGTAGATCGAGCAATGCCTATTTATACGATTTATTATTTGGGGTTTTTTTACTCGTGCTTTAATTTGAGCTCAATTATTCAATTATTAAAGTAAATGTATTTATTTTAAGTCAAAATAGCATCTATCAATATTATAAAAGTATGCTCCACTTAAGTGTTCACTCAAGGAAATAGCTATCTAAAATTTATCCAACTACATAAATGACTCAGAAAAAATTCCTTCCCATCTGTATACTTTCTTAAAAGTAGCAACCTAAAAGCAACTGCCGGATAAAATATTTTGCAAGAATCATTTTATTCAGCAGCGTAAACCATTGTTTTTAGTCAATGTATAGAATTGAAACTGGTGTTATACACAATTGAAATGAAAAAAACTTCTTTAAACACCATAAAATATGTTAACTGCGCAAGGCCTTTCGAAAGAACTTAGTCTTTCTTCGTCAGGCGCAAAAAAGACGTGCGTCCACAATGAATGTAGCGGCACGACTGAAGGGGAATGCGGGAGGGAGAGGAAGCAAGCAGAAGGAACAGCCAATAGGAAAGAAGAAGGCAACAGCCAATCACGGAAGAGCATAAACAAAACTAGATAGACAATGAAGGAGAGGAAAGGAAGAAGGGGGGAAGGGAAATGGGAAAAAAAAGCGGGTTAAATTAAAAAATTAACTAAAAGGAGAGATTAAAATGAAATAAAATGTACGCAAAAAATATATAAATTAGTAATAAAAATGAATAAATAGATAAATAAATAAATAAAATAAAATAAAATAAAAATACATAAAAATAAAAAATAGTTTACAATTATAAACACACATAATTATAATTGTAAACTATTTTTATGTATTTTTATTTTATTTTATTTTATTTTATTTATTTATTTATTTATTTATTACTAATTTATATATTTTTTGCGTACATTTTATTTCATTTTAATCTCTCCTTTTAGTTATTTTTTTAATTTACCCCGCTTTTTTTTCCCATTTCCCTTCCCCCCTTCTTCCTTTCCTCTCCTTCATTGTCTATCTAGTTTTGTTTATGCTCTTCCGTGATTGGCTGTTGCCTTCTTCTTTCCTATTGGCTGTTCCTTCTGCTTTCTCCCTCTCCCTCCCGCATTCCCCTTCAGTCGTGCCGCTACATTCATTGTGGACGCACGTCTTTTTTGCGTCTGACGAAGAAAGACTAAGTTCTTTCGAAAGGCGTTGCGCAGTTAACTTATTTTATGGTGTTTAAAGAAGTTTTTTTTCATTTCATTGTTTTTAGTGTTTTCAATCTCTTCTGGCAAAATCTAGTGATCGTAATTCACATACTTATATTCGCCTTCGACATTACAAATTTCAACGAGGTTCTCAAAAATCCCCATTATTTTAAATTTGAGATCAGATTCCTTATGTTTAACTTGTTTTTGTTAGATGCATAGTGCAGAATGAAATGATTCCTGCGTAAATATCTAACTTATAGAATCACAAACAATATGGAAAGTACTATATCACTACTAACAATATCAATAGTGCAAAGAGAAACTAACAATAAAGATTAAGCTGTATTGTTATAGATTTGATTGTGTACGCATATAAAATAAATTTCTATAAAAAAAAACTATGTAACGGTTCTGGTATCTTCTATATCTATCTCTAATTCTATATCTATGTATCTTACTTAAGGTCAATTTTAAAAGAATGCAACAACGCATAAAATTCGTTAGTGTGTTCACAAACGTAGTTGTCGAGATTTTTTACGTAACTACGAATTTTCGTAAATCGCGTAATTTTTAAGTTGATGGATACCTGCATATATATACGAAAGATATATTATTCGGGGTTATTTTTTTTGTGCTTTAACTTGAGTTCAAATATTAAAGAAAATAATTATTAAAGTAAATACATTTAAAGTCAAAGTGCATCTATCATAATTTTAAAAATATGTTTCACTCAAGTGTTCACTTAAGAAAATTGGTATCTAAAATTTATCCTAATACATCAACGACTTAGAAAATTTTTTCTTTCATCTGCACAGTTTCTTAAAACGAGCAATCTAAAAACAACTGCCTGAGAAAATATTTTGCAAGAATCATTTTATTCAGCTGCGTAAACCATTGTTTTTAGTGTTTTCAATCTCTTCAGGCAAACTCTAGTGATCGTAATTCACATATTTATATTCTGCTTCGACATAGTGATTTTCCACGAGGTTCTCGTAGATCCCCATTACTTTGAAGGAGTCGGTTCGGAAACAGTTGAAATAAGAACCAATGGGGTAGTCATTTTTGTGTGTAAAAAAAGAAATATTTTATTGAATCACATTCTAAATGCTTTTAAGAATATATTGATATTGTGGGCAGATTTAGTTGATTTTTAACTTTTTGTGTGAATTACATTGGAGTAACACAAAATAAAATACTATATAAATTTCTCCGTAAAAAATACAACCGAGAATTCCCCACAAAGTGTGTGGGAAATGGAACCAGCGGGAAACTTACCCACAACTCCTACACACGAAAGCAATTATGACAGAGAGAATTCATGAATTTTTGAAAAGCAATCGAACTTAGTAAAAAAATAAAAATAAAATAAAATAAATAAAAAGAACAAATTGTTTTTAACTATGAATTAAGCGACATATATGAATCGATAGCAATAAAAATTCAGCTGTTTTGTCATAAATTTTAGTGTGTATGTAAGTAAAAATACATATCAATCTAATAAATAAACTATATTACGTTTGTAGTTTATATCTGTATATATTTCTTATAAAATAAATATTAAAAGTATCAAAAAAGAAGAAATAAATTGAGAAATTGATCATGCAGGAAAAAATAATCAGTTCAGCGTAAATGCTTGTTTATTAATTATTATTATTATTATTATTGAATTAACTAATGCCAATTTAAATTAAATTGCATGTTAAAAGAAATGTTATTTTATAATTATTTAATAAAAATATATATCAATCTAATAAATAAACTATATTACGTTTGTAGTTTATATCTGTATATATTTCTTATAAAATAAATATTAAAAGTATCAAAAAAGAAGAAATAAATTGAGAAATTGATCATGCAGGAAAAAATATTTCAACGTAAATGCTTTTTTATTAATTATTATTATTATTATTATTATTATTATTATTATTATTATTATTATTATTATTATTATTATTATTATTATTATTATTGAATTAAATAATGCCAATTTAAATTAAATTGTATGTTAAAAGAAATGTTACGCTTTTAAATACATATTAAATTTGATTTTGCGAAGAGATCAAATAAGTGCTAACTTGTTTTTGTGTGTAAACACAACAGTGTAAAAAAATCAAATTTTGCTTGAACGCCTTTTAATTAATATTTAATTTATCATATTATTATTATTATTATTATTATTATTATTATTATTATTATTATTATTATTATTATTATTATTATTATTATTATTATTATTATAATTATTATTATTATTATTACTATTATTGTTATTAATTTTGAAGAAATGTAAGAGTAATAATTATGTAAAAACATAACAAATCTAACGCATTTAATGCAAAAAGTATTAAAAATTATTGCATTAAAAATATGTCGATTATTACATTTCTTAGAGATTTTTACATTTTTACATATTATTATTATTATTATTATTGTTGTTGTTGTTGTTGTTATTATTATTATTATTAATGAAAAAATATGAAAGTATTAATAAACTAATTAATATAAATTTAAAGAATTGTACGCTAAAATATGCGAACATCGTATGCCTTTAACAATACGTTGATTTTTCGGACATATTGGACAGATTTATCATGTTTTAACTTCTTTTCGTGAGATGGATAGTTCAAAAAAGTTTTCTGTGTAAATGTTTTTAATTAATACTTACTTTCTCCATATTATTATCGTTATTATTAATGTTCAAAAAACTTAAAATATCAATTTCGCAAATAATGCCAATTTAAAGAATTGTATATGAAAAGTTGCACTTTTAGAAACATATTGAATTTACGGGAAAACCAATCAAGTCTTAATATGTTTTTGTACAAATGATAGTGTAGAAAAATGAAAAACAAATTTTGCGAAAATGCCTTTTGATGAATATTTTACTTATCTTATTATTATTGATATTTTTATTATTACTTTTATTATTATTAATCCTTCTATAGTAAAAAAAACTAGCCTTAAAAGGAATGACTCCTGGAATGATGCTGATGTGGAAGATTTCCGGAACTAACGAATCCGGGTTGTCCACTCCTTCCATGAGTCGAATAGACCAATCAGGAAAGGACTCCGTCTATGCATCGCCGTATGGGTTACCATAAAGAGAGAAAAGGTTACCATCGCCAACAATCGCTAAGTTTGTCGCCAACTTGGCGATATATCGCCAAATTTGGCGACCAAAATTAGTTGTCAAAAGTGACGCCAACTTGGCGATAACTGTAATATTTCGCCAAATTTTTAATTTCTTTACAACACCAGTCGTTTGATACATCATTTGAGAGGTTTGCAACTGCTTATTCATATAATGGATGTCTTGTGTGTTATCCCCCATTCTGCTCCCCAGGGGGGACACATTTTTAATTTCTTTACAACACCAGTCGTGTTACACAAGATTTGAAAGGTCTGCAACTGCTTATTCATATTATGGATGTCTTGTGTGTCATCCCCACACTCTGCTCTCCCCAGGGGGGGTCGCATTTTTAATTTCTTTACAACACCAGTTGTGTGACACATCATTTGAAAGGTCTGCAACTGCTTATTCATGTTATGGATATCTTGTGTGTACCCCCCCCCCCCTCTGCCCTCTGATGGCGCGCATTTTGTAATTTCTTTACAACACCAATTGTGTGACACATCATTTGAAAGGTCTGCAACTGTTTATTCATTTTATGGATGTCTTTTGTGTCGCCTCCCACTCTGCCCCCCAGGGGGCACATTTTTAATTTCTTTACAGCACCAGTCATGTGACACATTATTTGAAAGGTCTGCAACTGCTTATTCATACCATGGGGTATTGGCGAGCGCAGCAAGCAGGGGTAGCCAATAATTTGGAATCGCGAAGCGATTACGCGGAGGGTTGGCGAGCATAGCGAGCAGGGGGGCAGGGCCCCCCTAGTTTTGAAAAAAAAGTAATGTCAGATATAATTAAATAAGGAATAAAAATTTAATTAATTGTATGTTAAAAGAGATACATGCAATGCTTTTTTAAATATATTAATTTTGCAAACAATATAATCAATATTTAAATTGTTTTTTTGAGAATTGTAGTATAAAAAGAAAGAAATAAATAAACAGAAAATCTGCCTAAATGCATTTTAATGAATATTACGTTTCTTAATTTTACTGTTAATATTATTGTAATTATTGTTAAGGAAATGTAAAGTATTTATATTTAAAAGAAAACTTAATGAATTGTATTTTGAAAGAATGAATATTCTTTGAAAAATACATTGATATTGCGTACAGAATTTGTCGAGTCTTATGTTGTTGTTGTTGTTTGAATAAAAGTGAAGAAAAAATGAAGTCATGGTGACGCATTATTATATACTGAAGAATTATTTAAATATTTAGTGCAAGAATATGAAAGCACATCTGATTTAAAGATGATGTTGAGAAATTTGAGCATTAAAATTCGTCGAAGAGTGCATAAAAAACAACAAGAAATAGATTTCTACCTTGCAAAACTGTGAGACAAACTATATTCCTTATATTGTACTAAATGTAAATCCAAATGAAACAATGAATTATGTTTATTGCATTTCTTTTCTATTACTTAAATTATGTGTGTCCCATAGTATAGTAATTTGACATTTCTTATCCTTTTCCCAAACATTTAAATAAAAATTTTCATAAATTTGATTTTCCGTTATATAAGCATATCCGGGACGAGGCATTTCGAAATCATCCACTTTAATGAAGAATCTACGTAGCTAAAAATTATTTAAAAACGTAAAGTAATAATTTAGAAAATAATGCAAATTTAATGTATTGTATATTAAAAAGATATGATATTTGACTGATAGTCTGACTTATGTAAAATCAAATATTTCTTAACGATAACAAAAGAAACATACAAACGCAAAATAGTATGACTAATCGATTCCTTGAAATACCACAATTTCAAGAGAATAAAAGTAAAAATAAATAACGTATAATAGATAATAATATTGGTTTCAAAATATTAACGGTAATGCAAACAAATGTACTTACAAATATGTTATTTCAATATAATAATCGATACTCAGCCCTACGAGCTACTTCCGATGTTTTCCGATATTGATTTCGGTAATTCATCTTCTAAAGTCTCTACAAATGTAACCGTAAAATCCCATTTAATATGGATTCCGCCGAAGTATCATTTGAATAGTTTGTGTATATTTTTTGAGTATATTATTGCGACTTTAATGTGTTATATGTTAAAGGGAATCCTACGCTATTGATAGCCTATGTTATATAAAATCTTACATTTCTTAACTATTACAAAAGAAACATACAGACGTCAGAACAATATAACTAATTGATTCCTTAAACTACCGCAATTTGAAAAAAATATAAAAATAAAGAATGTATAATAGATAATAATATTGGTTTCAAGATTTTAATGGTAAAGTAAAAGTACTTAAAAATCCGTTATTTCGGTATATTAATCGATACTTAGCCCTACCAGCTATATTTTATGTTTTTCAATATAAATTTCGGTAATTCATCTTCCAAAATCCCTACAAATGTAATTGTAAAATCCTATTTAATATGTATTCTACTGAAGTATGATTTGAATATTTTGTGTTTAAATTTTGGAGAAAACATAAAAAAAAATATAATGAATAATATAATTATGCATTATCTTACATGAAATTTCATACAGAATAATTATTCCTTTTTATACATCATAACATAAGTAAGGTTATGTAGTATTTGTTTCAAGAAATTTGAGAACAAATTAGGAATGGTTCAATAATTATTTGGATATAGATTATGTTTTTTCTTTATTTTTGATATATGCTGTTTGTGGTTGCCTTATATTACTTTTTTATGCAACAGACATGAAAACTACATGTACTAAAATCTGATTGCTTTTGATAGAAAACAATGGCGAACAATCGAGAATACCTATCTACACTTCCACTCCATACTTCTTTCAGTCATCTAACAAATGTAATGAACTAGACATCTTTTTGACTATTTACATCCTTATATTAATTATTACCGTTAAATTTAATCAATGATGCTGAAGGTATAATAAACTTCTGATCGATAAAATCTTTGAATGTATTTCAAGTGATTTTATCAGCACACAATATGCTATTCCTTTCGGTCAATTATTAAAATGTCGTCTCCAAAAAATAGTTTTTTGTTATATAAGCCAGGCATTAAACAAAGTACGTTTATAATTATACGAGATAGTCTCGTACTTAAATATATCACATTTAAAGAACATTTTAAGAACATTTAAGAACAAAATTCCGTCGAAAAAACCGTCATTTTAAGAACAAAATCACATTTAAAAACAATTTGTTTGAAATTTGAATCTGAATTTATTCATTTTTGAAACATTTAAAATTTTTTTCGTAGTTTTTAACGAAATTGTTTTAATGTTGACAGCTTAAATACGCCATTTCTGTCGAAATTAAAGGAGACATAATTGGAAAATAGTAGTTCATTTTATATTTTGTTTGCCATTTTCTCATAAGAACTAAACAAAATTGTCACTAAAATGTGTGCTATGTTGAAAAAAATATAATTTTATTATTTTTGAGGTTTATTATTTTTTATTTTTGATAGTTCTATTATTTATAAACATTCTGCTGTTAGAATTGACATTTAATTATGTGTATCATTATTATTCTTAGAAACATATGACCCACTAAATTTTTTGTCGAGTTTTTTGAATGGCAACATTGTTTTTTGTTGGAGTTGATTATTATTTCGCGATAGTGATGTCATATGTATATACTACTGAAGATGCTGTTTAGGATTAAATCGTTAATATTGAACTCTTTGGCAAATGTCGTCCTTTTATATAAAATAAAAACATGTTGTTTATGTTATCAAACTGAATATGTTTCGCACTATCTATCTATCAATCAAAATACACCTATATACATATATTTATTGTCATCGGTGGTGACACTAAATTCTGAAAAAAAAAACATAGTTCCTGTCTTTTAGTTTTCTTATAATGCATTTAATACCAGGACCGTTGTGTACTTGTTTAGCCCTTTCGGGTCTGTTGTACTATTAATAGTACATGTGATTAAATGGTGCATAACTTTGTTTTAAGAAATACTTTTGCTACTATTTATATGTAATAATGTTAGTATATGTTTATGCATTTACTAAATGATTCATTTATGTTTAGGCATTTAAGAATAAATTATTATTTTTGATTATTTCTATTTGCGCGTTTAGATTCTTTTATTTTAAACATATATTTCACTCATTAAATTTAAAATAAAGGTTGCTTTCCTGAAATAATATTGTGTAATTAATTGTAAAAAATATTAGAATGTCGCAATATAAGTTAAATTTTGTTATATATATATTATAGATACAATATTTTCTAAAGATCTCCAAAAGTTCTTCCTTAGCCTATTATCATATGAATATGAATTGAATATTTCGCAGAACAGCAACATTCATTATCTTTAAGACAATGACATATTCGTTAAACACTAATTAGCCTATATGAATGGCTAGTGTTAATATTATTTACGTAAAAACAATTTTTTATAAAAGCTGAAAAAAAATCGATCCCGAAAGGGTTAACACCACGACCAAGCTCAGAAAATGAAAGTGGTATGTTTTGTATATTATCGAATCCCGCCTTTATCAATAACAATGTTTGTGAGCATATTTCTTTCAGATGGTAATTTAACAAATGCTAGACCATTGAATATCTTCCTTCAATCATATGATTAACTAATTTTATTTTGTAACATACCAACTTTATAATCTGAGCTTTTCATTTATAATGTACCAACTTAATAAAAAACTGCCAGTTTTTCTCAAATTTTTGAGTATTATAATAAAAAGGCTCTAATATAAAAATGAAGGTAACGAATACGTCTCTGATATGATATATAGAGAACCATTGGTAGATATTGGGTTCCAAGAAAGCGGAAATGAGTAGATATGGATTTCTAAAAAACATTTTGAAGCGAAAATGAAATAAATTTTATAAAAAAAGGAACAGAATATATTTAATTTCATAGCAAGTAGTTTTTAAAATTTCAAAATTTCACATTAAATATCCCACTCTTTTAGATATTGAAAATATTCGTGTGTAACAGATATTTTTTTCCAATCTTCTATTTTCTCTTTCAGATAAATTTGCTTTGATGCCACCATCACTATCATCTTCGAAGGTAAATAAATTAACATCGATTTTCTTTAATATCAATCACTCTTCCTGTCAGCATGTTTCACAATATTTGTTTCCTCTAATCTACCTGCAGCTTTTTTTATTTTAGCGTATATCGGAGACATACGGAACAGAGAAGCATTGATATAGATGATATAATGCACTTAAGTTCTTTAGCTGCAAAAAGGAAATTCAATATATTGGTGTTTATTCGTTTTTGCGTGAAGGAAAAAGCTTTTAAAAAGATTCTGCTTGGCAAAATAAAACTGCTAGCTGTCAGAAAGTAGTTTTGCGAAAGGAAATCGATAGCACCCGGAAAAAAGATATGAAGATGGGTATCCAGTAATTCTAATAATAATAAAAAAATTGTGCAATGTTTTTAATTTTGATTGCGTTTATGCGATTTTTTTTTACATTAGAAGCTTACCAAAATGTAATCTACAAATTGGTAAGACACATTAACAACACTAACTGAACTTAATATCTAACACTTCTAAAAAAAATCAATTTTCTTGTGAATGTGATGCAAATGTGTTGTGTCAGGAAAAAGAGTGTGCAAAAAGTGTTGTTAAAAATTATACGATTTTTCCAGCAATAAAGATATTGATATTCATTGGTAAAAAAAAATGAACTCACTCTATAATCTTCTGAAATTTATTTTTAATAAAGCAAATTGTCTCTTTTTAAAGTTATGTAATTTTAAAGGTACCATAAAGGAAGTGTTTTGAAAGTATGTCGTTTTACTTCGAAAGTGTGCCTCGGTATGTGTCATATTATAGTATTCGAAATTGTGTTCTGTTTACAATATGTTGTTAATTCAGGGGCAATGTATTGTGCAGCCCAACTTTATTAGAAGAAATTATTTTCATCAACACGATTTACAATATACTATTTAAACACAATAAACAACACTATTTTTTAACGTTTTTCTTAATAGCAACACCTAAGCAACATATTAAGAACTCATTTCTAGATAGTTATACTTTTGCAACATATTAACAACACATTTCCAAATAGCAACATTTTGTAACAAATTAAGACCACAATTACAGCACAATATATATATACATATATATATGAAGTTTCCTAATTCCCAACATATTTTTTGCGTGTAAATTTGGTGACGAAAAGTGTTCTAATATATGTTTATTTTTGTGTGTTGAGAATTTGTAGTGTACTATTAAATTCATAGACAAACAATATATTTTTAGTAAAAATTACTTTAGAAAGTAATTTCCAAACAATTTGGATAAAGGTAAAATATTTAAATGTCTTCATTTATTTTTAAGTTGATTCATTTTATACGGTATGCTTTACTGGGCAATGTCCACCAAATGTTTCAAGCTATAATTCATATCGATCACATTCAGTGAAATACTTGACAACGATATCTTACTTGAATTTAACTATATAATGCGCGAAGAGCTAAGAAATTTAGGCTCCGTGAATTGTATTATTTAGAAGCATTTTGAAAGCGGGTAAAGTAATTGAAAGTCTGCTTATTTTTAAACATATATGTTTTAATATGTACCCTGTAAAATAATGGCTTAGTGACGACATTCGTTTTTATATATTACTGAATAAACAGCTAACGGTAAATGAGTATCATATTGAAAAATCCATTACGTGCAGCGTACGTATTTTATTAAGGGGGTCCGGGGCTCAAAATTCTATTTTTTTAAAGAGATTTTTGCTATGATATTTTTTTCTGAATATAATCTAAATATAAAAATGTAAAAAAAATGTGAAAATTTTTAAATATTTTTTTTTTAATTTAAGTTTTAAAAATTTAAACATATTTAATTTCTGATATAACTCTGGAAGCACTTATTAGATTTACAAAATTTTAACACTTTTGTGTACAGAAAATGAGTCATTTTAAATTGTCTTCAAGATTTTTAAAAATATTAATTAAGAATTTCATAAAAAAAATTTAAGTAAGAAAATGAAATTTTTGTATGAGGGAGTTTTGCATTAATTAGCATATTTCCACAATTATCACTCAAAATTAAAATTCCTGAAGACAGTGTATTGAATAAGTAAATAAAAGCTCTGTTAAAAATTCCATACATATATCTTGCAAGGAACCTTAGATAAAATCTTTTAAAGTTGACAAATCGTGAAAAAATTCATTCTGGGATAAATGAAGTTAATGATCACGTCTAACGGTAACTGATGCATGGCTTTTCAAAGCAAAATGTTTTATATCTATGGATCTAAAGAGGATAAAAAATGCAGTTTGTGGTATTTGACGGTAAAAAAGTTTTTTCGCTTTTTTTTCTAAGAAAATAAAAAAAATCCATTTTTTGGAGAATTTTCAGCCCCAGACCCCCCCCCCCTCAATTAATCATTTAACAATGATTTTTTTAAACTAGTTTCATTTAAATGAAGTAATAAGATTTAAAATGATTCTTCCTGAAAATAGTTTAGTAAAATTGTAACGATTGGGTGCTCGTGCTGGGAGTTAAATGCAGACATACTCAGGAAATAAGATAAAAACACAGTTTATTTAAAACTATAAGGGCTCAAGGGAAGTGGAGCAAGTCTAAATTTTCACAACTGAGAATACTACTAAAAGATTGAAATCATACTCACAGCTCCGGAAACTAGCTCAATCGGGGCAACTCTGATTACTTCTCAGCTATCTTCGGCTAAACTGCTAGATATCTACGGCTTCAGATATCCTTTATTCACTTGAGATAATCAAATGCAATTACTATTAAGTTTCTTACCACCGGCCAACTTCTCTATTCGAATTCTCAAACTCCTTCCCAACTCACTGGAGGCTCGTTGCTACTTGCAATCTGCTAGATACCAGCGGAAACACACTTCGCTGACTAATATCTCTAGAACACTCTGCTGGCTATTGCCAGAGACACCACTGCTAGCTGACTAATGCTCTGCTGGCTATCGCCAGAGACACACTCCGCTATCTAATGTCGCTAGTCACACTCAGTCTTGGCTGGCTAATGCCAGAGACACACCACACACACTCAAACTCCAAGCTTTTATATGCTGCAAACTGAGATACTTCAAATTTACATAATACTGCTAACCGCGAGCCTAACTGCAGAATCCGAAAGAGACACACACACTCTAGAAAGTTAAAGTAAAAGAGAGGATAGATGTCGCTTTTACGCTTACACATGTTAAATTATTGACGTCACGATCTCAGAAATACTAAAGTGCCTTTATGACAAAGGTCAATCCCTCACAAAATAAAATCAACAACAATATGAAAAAAGAAATTGTAAACATGATATTGATATATATATATAATATATGAAAAAAAGTGAAGATGGGTGGGAGGGCATTTGCTAAATTGAAATACGTTTTATGCTGGATGTTCAATTAACACATATGTATGGATAATTGTATAGTTATATTAATTAAATATACTGACATAATTTAATAATTAATGTTAAAGATTAACTTGAACCTAACTTTTAACAATTTGGACAATGCCTAAAATACTATTTCTAAGTGTATAAAATGTACATATTAAGAATATATTTTATTCCTAATATCTTCTTATATTAAGATATTGAGTTTTTTGCCAAATTAACGGATTTTGCGCTACTTCTTTTATTGGTAACTATAATGTGTGATATGTTCTTTTTCTTTTTCTATCCATTTTAATAATGTTATTGTGATTTATTTGTAATGTTTTTCTGTATTTTATTTTGGTTATATGTGTGTTGGTAGCCCCAAATTTGTATTATTTTGCTTTTTCATAGCTAATGCAAAGATGAAACCACACACTTTATTTGTAGTTCCAAAGCATTTGAGGGCCTGATGATTCTGCTTTGGTTCTGCAAATTTCGACTGTATTCAATTTAATTTCCCCATTGTTTCAATGTAGTAATTTGGTAATAAATCCCATGGTTTATATGTTATTTTAATATTAATGGTAGTATATATATATACATATATGTGCGTGTGTATGTATGTGTGTGTGTGTGTGGTTGGGTGGGTGGGTTTGTTTTTATTATTTTTATTCTAATTTGTATTAAATACTTTTTTACGTCACTAAATTTTCCCAATTTTACTGTTAAAAATGAAAATTGACTTATATGTAAAAGTTTATTTTGGTTTATTGAAAGAATGTCTTAGCATTTTAGCCAGGATTGAAAATAAGAGTAGCATCAGTTTTTGTATAAATTTCGCATTTAATAATAGAAAGATTTACAGCTAAAATAAAAAATGAAAAAATATTTCTAAAATGCACATTATTTACTAAGGATCTTTCTTGCTTAAATTTTATGACTTGCATCCAAAGAAAAAATGCTTAATTCTTTATATGTGCTTTATAATCTGTGTGGCCAAAAGTGACCAACCATTTGTGATTTTAGACGTTTATTAAATATCTAGTAAAACGCATGAGGGATTTTATGAAATTCTAGGATTGTGAACAGAATAGTACAGATCATATCTTTCAACAAATATTTTTCGCCTAAACCCCATAGTGAACCGTCAACGATTGAAAAAGTACGAAAATCTTTTGGATAAAACTGGCAAAACTAATGTAGCAAAAACGTTCCAACTGCAGATTATGATTAAGTCACTCATCGTAATAAACTGTGTTCTGTTTTATTACGATAGCATGTATATTCGTAGAAAATTTAAGGTTTACATAAAAACAGTCCGAAATTTTGGCACATTTTTTGCTTATAATTTACAAAGTACTTAACAAAAAAAAAAAAAAAAATCCTTTCAGAAAGTATAACAAACAACATTGTACAAAATACCATGTAACTAGAATTAAAAAATAATAAAAAAATGTATGAAGCATGATCAGGTTTGCTAATTAATGCTTTCCAGTGCATGCTTGATTGCAATCAAAATGTAATATACATAATATGTTAGCTAAATGTTATAGAGCAACTTTTACAATAGTCCCAAAAACATAGCTTGGAAATTCTCAAAATTATTATCCATAGAATAAGCTAAAAATTCGTAAATCAAAAAAAAAAAAAAAAAAAAAAAAAAAAAAAAAAAAAAAAAAAAAGCTAAATGATGAGAAGCGGTATCTAATTATAGTAGCGCGTGCAACATTGCGTATCATATATTGTTACCAGTCAATGGATATATGGATGCATTCGCTCATCACTTCGCTTCATTGTGGTATCAATGGATTTTTAGCTTATTCTATAAACGATAATTTTAAGAACTTCACAAAAATTGCTTTCTACATTTAGCTAACACATTATGTACATTGTATTTTGAATGAATTCATGCATTCACAAGAAACATTATGTAGTAAACCTGGTAATTTTTCGTACAATTTTTATTATTTTTTAATTTTGATTACAAAGTATGGTGTACAATGCTTTTTGTCATATTTTCCGAAAAGAACATTTTTTTATGTTAAGGACTCCGTATTTTTACATTAAGAAGTTTGGGACTGTTTTTTATGAAAACCTTAATTTCTCTACAATATACCGGGTGTCCCAAAAATGACTGATGGATTTTAAAATTCAATAACTTGCAAACGGTGACATCTATTTAAAAAATTTTTGCAGGAGAGTTATGTATAGTGTCAGGAGTTTTTTTTACCGTGATTTTTTATTTTAGTTCACATCTCAAACAATAGGTGGCGCTGACGGCGATTGAAGGCCAGGTCGATGCTTCACTCAGCACCGATCACCTGGCCTTCAATCGCCGTCAGCTCCACCTACTGTTTGAGATGCGAACTAAAAAATAAAATACGGTAAAAAAACTCCCGACACTATACATAACCCTCTTGCAAAAAATTTTTAAATAGCTGTCACCGTTTGCAAGTTATTGAATTTTAAAATCCATCAGTCATTTTTGGGACACCCGGTACATACTATAATAATAAAAAAAAACAGAGTATTACAATAAGCCTCTTAATCATAATCTAAAGTGACAACGATTTTGCTACATTACTTTTGGCAGAGTTATCAAAAAGATATTCGTTATTTTCTTTATGTTGACGCTCTAAAAGGAGTTTCGGAAAAAACTTTCATGGAAATGTACGCCTTGTACCATTCTGTTTACATACCTTTAATTTCAGTATAATTCCTAATTTAACTTTCTATCTATTCAGCAAAATGTCCAAAATAAAAGTGTCTAGTCATATTTGACCATGTAGGTTAAAATGGATATCGCTTGATGTTACTAATTGATATGTATTTAAACAGTTTCACATTAACAATACATGTGTATTTGTGCTTAAAATAACAGTCTACTATTGTTTGTAAAATGCATATGTATATTTTTCTACCTACTAACTGATACTTTTTAAAACCAATAGGTTAATTGCAAATATCTAGCGTATTCAAACACATGTTATGAATATGACGTAAATAATGTCTGGCCAGAATTTCCTTTAATACTGAACTAAAATTTTTACTTTCAAGATTAAAATGTATTCGAAAATTTATTGAATTTTGCATGAAGGAAAAAAGCTTTTAAAAAGATTCTGCTTCTCAGAGAAAAACTACTTGCCGTTTGAAAGCAGTTTTGTTAAGGGAAATCAATATCACCCCAGAAAAAGATGTGAAAATGCGTATCCAGTTATTCTCATAAATGCAAACTTTTTTTCAGCATCAGCAAGATTTACCAAAAGTACAAGTAAAATATACAGAGAAAAAAGACTAGCAGAAATAGAATTTGAGAATGAAAGAGTCCTGGTATTTGTGATTATTTATTAGTATTTATTAAATTTATGAGTAACTAATGGTCTTGTTTGTTTCACTTCATTAAAAAAAACTCTTCAGTTTGCTTGTTACCATATATGTCTTCAAAACCCTCAAAAAACGTCTAGTCCACAGACTTATATTGTTGTAAATTGTACGTATTCGTCATAATTTTTGGTTTAATTCTACGTCACTAAGTTATGAATCTAAATAGTTAGGCTTAAAACGTTTGCAACCACATAAATGTAACCCTTTTGTGTCCAGTTTTTAGAGATAAAATATTTTTCCTTTAATAATGTTAACAATAACAATCCAAAAACCCTTTCTAAGTTTAAAGATTGTGTCATTCTCTGAAATTTAATGAGAGTATTTATTTTGCGCGATATTTATTTCATATTCATATCACAATAGGCTAACGAAGGTATTTTGATAACGTTTGCATAAACATGTATGACAACAGGATTTAACCTGTATTACAGATCTCTGTACTTTTTTTTCATTGCACATGATTTGTTCAAAAAAGCAACCTATAATTTATATTTCAAAGGTGAAATATGTGTTGAAAATAAAATAATCGTCAACGCTGCAAAGAGATTTAAACAAACTATTAATATTAATATTTTTACTATATGCAAAATCATAAATGAAATTATAATAAGAAATTCATAGAAATGTACTACAATGACTACACTAAATGATCAAAAGTAACGGGTCTCTTGCGATGTTAGACGTTTCGTTAAATATGTAGAAAAAATACACGAGTAATTATCCTGAAACTCCAGGTTTATAAACAGAACATTACCGATCATATATTTCCGCGGAAAGTTTTACCCGAATCTGATAGGGGACCATCAACAAATGAAAAAAGAATTAAGATCTTTTGGATCAACCATTCAAAACTAATGTAGCAAAGATCTTGAATCTGCAGATAATGATTAAGTGACTTATCGTAAAAACTGCCATCATCTTTATGAGGATAGAATGTATCCATTGATTAGTGTCAATATAGTATACACATTAAAGCACATACTATTACATTTGGATAAAATCCCTCATGTTTTTGTTTCCTTTTGAGAACAACGGATTTTGAGCCTATCCTATCGATGATCATTTACAGAATTTTCAAGATATATTTTTGAGACTTTCTCAAAAGTTGCTCTATACACATTTAGGTAACAGATTATGCAAATTATATTTTGATTGCGCTCACGCATGTGAGGTGAAATATTATTTAGTAAACATTAGTTTTTTTAATTCTGATAACAGGGTATTATGTACCATGTTCTTTGTAATGTTTTTTTTTTTATTTTTTATTTTTTTATTTTTTAAATAACACTATTTTTATATTAACAACGCTACAAATTATAAGCAAAAACCGTTTAAAAAACTTTAAATTCTCTGCAAGTATACATTTTATCTTCATAAAACTGAACAGACTTTATTATGGTAAGTGACTTAATCATAATCTGTAGTTGGAACGTTTTTGCTGCATTAATTTGGGGAGGTCTATCCAAAAGATTATGGATTTTAGATAAAATTTGAAAACTTGGGAAATTAATTGCTTTTCAGAGTTTTGTTCTAAATATTTCCTTGTTTTTATAACAGTTTAGAATAGAAAGCATTTTGAAATTATGTGATAATAAACCTTTAAATACTGGTCGGATAATAATGCAACATCTATTATTGAATATTAAATAAACATGCTTAATTTTACTGAAACTTAAATTATGAACAAATATAATTAATTCTCACTTTTAAAAAATCCCCTTATCTGTAACAATACTGCTGAAACTGAAAAGGCAAATATTTCCTCTGTTTTAGCATCTAATTATAATAGGTTTGAAAAGAAAGGAATTTGAAATTATGTGATAATAAACCTTTAAATGCTAGTTGGATTATAATGCAGCATCAATTATTAAAATTAAATAAACATAAACTAAAGAAATTAACTTTAACTACTAATTACTAATAAACTAAAATTATGCTCAAATTCAATTAATTCTCACTTAAAAAATTCCGTTATCTATAAGAATACTGCTAAAACTGTAAATGATGCTGTACTCCTAAAACTGCAAATGAACTTGAATGCACTTTAAATTATGTGATAATAGACCTTTAAATATTAGTTGGATTATAATGCAGCATGAATTATTAAGCATTAAATAAACATGCCTAATCTTACTGAAAATAAAATTATGCACAAATTTAATTAATTCTCAATTAAAAAATCCCTTTATCTATATAAATACTGCTGAAGCAGTAAATGATGTACCTCTTCTACAACGCACTCCTATTTGCTTTAAGAGGAAGTTTTAGCTTAATTTTTTTTCATAAAACACCATTATTAACAATTAGTTTTTTATTTCTTTTTCATACTTCTTTGTTATTTTCTTCCCTTTAATCAGTTATTCCTGCGTGGGTCAGCTCTTTGTTTCCACCGACCCCTCTCTAATTTCCTTTGTTCTCAATTTTGCTATGGGTATTTAGAAATGCTATACCTTGACCTGCGGCGCTTTTGATGTTCCCCTCTTTATTAACCAGAGGGTTTCGTAATATTCCTCTTTTTGTTTCGTATTTTTTTATTAATAAATTATTTGAAGGAAATATTATAAAATTCTTAAAAATGAATATTTTTAAATTTGTAGTGACAAACGAATGGTTTTATTTTCTCTTATCGTAAAGAATTTCTGATTTCTGATACATATTTTTTCTGATTAAATATGTCTTTTGTATTAAAAAAAACATACATTAAAATAATAAAAATAAAAATAAAAATAGTGTTGCAAAACTGCTATACGTAAAGAGAAGTTATTAACAAATTGCAAATACAGAATTAGAGATACAGATATTACAATCTTGTATGATCAGTTCTTTATCCTATATTACTTTTAAGACAATATAGAATTTAAATTTTAAATAAAACAATAATCTAAAAATTTATAGAAAGATATTTTAAAAAACACATATATTTGATTTTAATCAATTTCTCAATCAATTTTTCAGTAGTGAATTACGCTTGAAAATCTAGAAGATTTAATACATACATTTTCACATTACTATACTAAGCGTACAGCTCATATTCAAAATATTAGAATAATTGAGAAAAAGTAATAAGAAAAAATTATTTGTCATTTATTTATTTTTTATACTAAGTAAATGCAGTTAAATTTCTTATAAATTAAATCTGGAATGTTTAGATAAGATTTTAACATTTATAAAATATAAAATACAGCACAATAAATTAGGTATACAGCTTCCTTAAACACACCAGAATATTAGAATAAAATTTAGATTGGTTCAAAATATTAGAATATTTTATTTTACGCAACAATATTACCTTATGAATATGAAGTAAATGGTAGTTAATATTTTGTAGCATCCCCTTTAGCTTTCATAACAGCGTACAATCGATCTTGCATACTATATACAAGGTGTTTACAAACATTTCTATCAATATTAGCCCAAATAGACTTTATACATGCCACTAACTTAGTTTTACTTGAAGGAGGATTTTCTTGAAGTTTTTTCTTCATTATACACCATAAGTTTTCGATGGGATTAAGATCTGGTGAATTTGGTGGCCAAGGAAGTACCTTAATGTTGCGTTGGCGGAACCAATTCTTAGTTGACACCGAGGTATGCGGGGACGCTAAATCTTGTTGAAAGATGAAATCATCTTCAAATAAATCTTCTGATGATGGAATCATGTAATATTCTAAAATTTCTTGATATATCAGAGAGTTAACCTTTTCGTAGACGATGCATAACTTTCCAGGTCCTTCTGCATCATACAACCCCAAACCATGACACTAGCAGCAAATTTTACGGAACGTTTAAGGCATTCTTTATCAAATGCTTCTTGCTTCATTCTCCAAACTCGAATACCTTGATTACCATATGAAACACAAAACATACTTTCATCACTAAATAATATATTTTTTCAATCTTCATTGCTCCATAAACGTCTTGATTTACACCAATTCAATCTTATACGCTTTTGTCTTGCAGTCATGAGAGGTTTTGTTTTCGGTACACGAGATTCAAATTTAAATTTATGGAGACGTCTTAATGCTGTCGATGTAGAAACTTCAACTCCTTCTTCTTTCCATTTTCGGTGCAAGAATCGCACACTTTTAAAACGGTTTTTCTTAACTATACGCTTCAGTTTCCTGTCATCTCTAGCAGATGTTTTTGTTTTTCGGCCACCATTTCGGCGATTATTTTGAAATTTTCCAATTTTTGAATATTGTGTTAGTATTTTACTAACGCTCGATTGCGAACAATGTAAATAATTCGCTATAAAACATTGATTTTTACCGTGCCGATACAAATCAACCATACGAAGTTTAGTAGATTCAGGAATGTCACTCACACGGCCCATTTTAAGACGAAAAAGAAACAAACTGCAAAAAAGAATACTGATTTTAAATAAAATAGTCTGAATTTAATCAATGATGCCACCAGTTAAGAATTGGTAATAATTAAAGGAGAATTAATGTGAAATATTCTAATATTTTGAACCACTTGAATAAATATTCTAATATTTTGACTTTTCAAAATAATTTTTTTTGCAATTAATCTTTTCAAAAATGATATTAAATTTAAGATAACAAGTAAGTTTAATCAACAATAAGTTCTTAATAAAAATATCGTTTGCATATTTTCATTAAAAGACATTAAATTACCAAACGATATTTTCAATTTCTAAAAAAAAAGGTAATTATTCTAATATTTTGAATATGAGCTGTAGAACCAACTTTTTTTAGTGAAAAATGTCCAAGCCAGGGATTGAACCCGTAACTCTTGGAACCCCAAAATGAAATTAAGATAAT
Organism: Maratus speculifer; assembly: GCA_964019185.1. Classification (NCBI taxonomy): domain Eukaryota; kingdom Metazoa; phylum Arthropoda; class Arachnida; order Araneae; family Salticidae; genus Maratus; species Maratus speculifer. The sequence goes on from OZ025296.1 coordinate 154,835,921, forward strand.
TTAAGAATTACATTTATATCGCTTAAGCATTGCTTTTTTATATATTTTTTCTATATATACATAAAGTAAGATGATGTTATAAAGATGTATAATCAAACTAATAACACAAATACAGAATTTAGGTATACGTATTACAATCTATTACAATCAGTTCTTTATTCCATATCATTTTTAATTAATGTAAAATTTAAAAAAAAACAATAAAGAAAAAGATTATAAAAAAATGATTAAAAATTATATACAGAAAGTCTAATGCTCCTCAAGGAAACAAAAGAATTACAGGACACATCTAGTCAAATAATGTTGACATAAAACACAAAGAGTCGACTACCACATTAATCATGCCGAAATGAAATTCAGAAGTTTTATGAGTTTCGTTTCCATTATTTAAATATTGATTTACTGTTAACTTTTAATTTATGTGTACACACACATTCAAAATGATATTATTAAGATGTTAATACAAATACTGAATTTCAGGTACACATTTTACAATCTGCTCCAATCACTTCTTTATCCCATATAATTTTTACGATCATATAAATTTGAAATTTAAAATATAAAATTAATAAAAAATATATACAGAATGTCTAATATTCTGCAAAGAAACAAATGAATGACAGTACATCGCTAATCAAATAAAATTCAGATGTTTTATATGTTATATTTCTATCGCTTTAATACTGCGTTAATATTAAGATTTATTTTCTGTATACATAAATATTCAAGATGATAATATAAAGGTGTGTAATCAAGTCGATAATATAGAATAGGAATAATAATAAAAATAATAATAATAATAATAATAATAATAATAATAATAATAATAATAATAATAATAATAATAATAATAATAGTAATAATAATAATAATAATAATAATAATAATAATAATAATAATAATAATAATAATAATAATAATAATAATAATAATAATAATAATAATAAACAGAATGATTAAAATATTTTATGGACACAAATGGGTAACAAGACTGCGGAAGGCAACTAATATTGTCGTAAAAAGTTAACCACCACGTTAATCATGCCAAAATGAAATTCTGGTATGTTATTAATTACATTTATATCGTTTAAAAATGACATTATTATTAAGTTTTTTGATCTGTGTACAAATATATTAAAAATTATATATAAATAAAAAAAAATAAAAAAAAAATATTTTATTTTTATATATTTGATTATAATATATTTAACTATGTTAAATTAAAGCATTTTGTAACTTATTTTGATAATAACAACCTAAAATAAAACTCCTGTTCCTTTAATACACAAGAGTGCTAAAAATAAATAAAATGTTGCTAATATTTTTATAACTTCTTCAGTATGTTGAAAACATTTCCTTATACGTCTATATTTTTCTTCTAAAATAGTTACATTATTATAATTGATTCACAAACTTGTTTTTGTCTTAAACAAGCTGCACCTTTTTTTAGTCTCAATTAATCTACGTGAAATATTTTTAAAACAGCAGAAAATTTTTCTTGAAAAAAAAATACTGTGTTTATAAACAGTTCAGTACCATAATAACTCCTAGAAACGCAAATAATAATGAAAAAAATACGCATATGTTTTCACACAAACTACCGTAATTAGTCATAATTAGCGTTCTTATGATGTGCTAAAATTATAAATAATGGACTGAATGTTAAGTTCAAGTACAGGAAGACAAGAGTTTTGAAACAAATCCGACTGAAAAGCTTTTATTCGTTTAAGACCTGCTTAAGAATAGAGACGTGTAATGATAAATGACTCTGTAGCAAAAGTATCGTCTTTTTGTTTTGTTCTCTGGAACATTGCGTGGACTATTAAAGGAATAGAAAAAGGTTGTTTAAGCAAAGAAAAGGACAAAGAAAGTAGCACACTGATTTTTTAGTTTTGCACACGTTTTGTATTTCTCATAATTGTATTGTTTTTAATTTTAATCTATTTTTTAAATTATTGACAATAATCGGTCAATAATAAGTATAACATGAATGGATGTTTATTTAAAAATAATATTCTTAAGATGAGAATTACAAATTTTATTAAAAAATACTATGCGTAATCATACTTAGAAATATGTAATTTTTCCACAGAGGTGCTACAAATGACTATTGTGATTATCAACTCTTCACAAAGATTTCTGCTTGGAAATGATGACGACCAAGACTTTTAACATTGAAATCTCTGCGATCATGTGGATGACGAAAAATACAAATAATAAACAAAAAGCTTTTTTTATTAAGGGAAATAAAATTGCTGAAAATAAGTAATAATACTGCATTATTTTTTTACAGTGTGTTGGAAACATTTCCTTATTCAGGTAACATTTAGCTTGTTCGTAAAATATTACATTGTTATAATTAATTCAAAAACTTTTTTGTCAACTAATTCTACGTTACTATGATTTAAAACATTACTTTTGCCGTGAATATTTTAATTCTAAAAAAATCAGATTATTGCACTTAATTCACAAACTTGTTTATGTTAAATTACCTATTAAAAAAAATCTACTGTGTTTATAAGCAGTTCAACATCGTAATACCTACCAAAAAATAAAATAATAATAATAATAAAACATATATTTTTTCACACAAACTACCGTAATTAGTCTTAATTAGCGTTCTTATGATGTGCTATAATTATAAATAATGGACTGAATGTTAAATTCAAGTACAGGATAATGTGAGTTTTGAAACAAATCCGACTGAAAAGCTTTTATTCGTTTAATACCTGCTTAAGGATAGAGAAGTGTAATGATAAATGACTCTGTAGCTAAAGCATCGTCTTTTTGTTTTGTTCTGTGGAACATTGCGTGGACAATTAAAGAGATATTAAAAAGATTTTTTGATCAAAAAGAAGGCAAAGAAAAATAATACATTCTTGTTTGAGAATTGCACACATTCCGTAGGGCTCATAGTTATATATATATATATATATATATATATATATATACGTAATTTACTTAAAATATTTTACGCAAGCAAATAAAATTGCTGAAAAGAATTAATAATATTGCATTTTTTCCGTGTGTTGGAAACGTTTTCTTATTCGAGGAAATCTTTATTTGTTCGTAAATAGTTCATTATTATAATTAATTCAAAAACTTACTTTTTCCGCCTCCTAATTCTACGCTACTACGTTTTAAAACATTCCTTTTGTTATTTATATTTTAATTGTAAAACGTAATTAAAAAAGGATTATTTTAATCAATTCATTTATAATTATTTCAAAAACTTGTATTTTTCTTCAACTAATTTCACGTTACTATGATTTAAATATTCCTTTTGGCGTGTATGTTTTAATTCTAAAAAAGTCAGATTATTACAATTAATCGACAAACTTGTTTTTGCTAAACAAATTGCACATTTTTTTTAAAACCCTACTGTGTTTATAAGCAGTTCAACATCGCAATAACTCCAAGAAAAGAGAATAATAAGGAAAAAAGCATGCATATTTTTTCACACAAACTATCTTAATTAGCCATAATTAGGGTTCTTATGATGTGCTAAAATTACAATCAATGCACTTAATGTTAAGTTCAAGCGCAGGAAGATGTGAGTTTTGTAACCAATCCCACTGAAAATCTATTATTCGTTTAAGACCTGCGAAAGAATAGAGACGTTTAATGATAAATGACTTTGTGGCAAAAATATCGTATTTTGTTTTTTTTTTCTCTGGAGCATTACGTGGGCTATTAAAAAGATATTTAAAAGATTGTTTGTGCGGAGAAAAATACTGAGAACAAGAATATATTTTTGCTCGAGAGGTTGCACACGTTTTGTATGTTTCGTTATATTATTGGTTTTTTTTTTTTTATGTTACTCTATTTCTAACATTGACAATAATCACTAAATATTAAGTGATATATAAAGGCTGTTAACTAAAAAAGTTTCTGTCTTCTCGGCCAGCATAGGTAGATTTAGAAATTAAATACAAATTTCATCAAGAAAAAAAAAAAAAAAAAAAAAAAAAAAAAAAAACAAGTTGGAAATTGCACGTGAAGCATAGCAAATGAGGTGCGTTCGTACTATAAATTTTAAAATATTCAGATCTTGCTGGTATAGTAGAGCGTACTTTGTATATAATATAGTGGTCGAAATCTTTGTGTTCCTGTAAATATGCAGGGAGTAATTTTTATTATACGTCATTAACGTATATCTTATTCATAAAACGTGAAGTAGGTTAATATAATTAAAACACGCCCCAAACAATGTTTCCCCGTATAACATTATTTAGTGGAATACATTTGTGTGGCCCTGTAATTTAATAATAAATATCCTTTGCATCCCAGATTGTAGAGAATGTATATTTTAGTACATACATATAGATTCATGTCAATTATATTATGTTCAAATGAGTGCACATCATTAAAATTCAATTGAAACTTTTTCCCCATTGATCGTAATGTAACGGAATACTTTTGATTGTCCAAGTAATTGATCTATGCATCCGATTTTCATAACATTTGAAATGATTCGACAAAATTATGTAATAATTATACGTTTTAAATTTCAAACAATTAAAATGCATTTGAAACTTTTTTTCCCATTGATCATAATGTAACGGAATACTTTTGATTGTCCCTGTAACTGATCTATGCATCCGATTTTCATAACATTTGAAATGACTCGACAGAATTATATAATAATTATACGTTTTAAATTTCAAACAATTAAAATGCATTTGAATCTTTTTTCCCATTGATCATAATGTAACGGACTACTTTTGATTGTCCCTGTAATTGATCTATGCATCCGATTTTCATAACATTTGAAATGACTCGACAAAATTATGTAATAAATATACGTTTAAAATTTCAAACGATTAAAATGCATTTGAAACATTTTTCCACATTGACCGTAATGTAACGGAATCCTTTTGATTGTTTCTGTAATTGATCTATCTATCCGATTTTCATAAAATTTGAAATGACTCGACAAAATTATGTAATAATAATATTATTTAAATTTCAAACGATTCTGTTGGATAGTTTTTGCGTTGTTATATGCGGACCGACAGACAGACAGACAGACAGACAGACAGATGGACAGACAGACGGACGGACTGAGCGACAACAATAGGTGCTACGTATTTACATAATTACGAACGCACCTAAAAAAGACTAAATCAGGATTAGAGATAAACCCAGTTTAGAGATTTTATCCGGTGACTTTTTATGAGTTTTAAATTATATTTTTCTGTTTATCAGAATTATGTTAATGCGATGATTGTTAGGAATTGATAAATTTAATGTTTCATTTTATTAACAGCAAATCGTTTGCAAATTTGCTATCGTGATATTTATTTTTTTCTTACGGGACTCGTTGCTATGGCAGCGAAGCTGTTTTTTCATTTGCTTTACTTTTATATTTTTTATCTTACGAGATGAGTTAAAATTTAGGTATAAAAAATTGGCATCATTTTTTGATGAAAAAAAAGAGATTTTTTTTAGAGAGAATGTTTATATTTTTTGTTTGTCATGCGTGTATTAAGTTTTATTGAAGAATTATGTTAATTTTATGAAAAGGCACGCAGAAATAATTATAGGATCATCTTTCCAGTTTAAGAACGATGATCAGAAATTATCAAGGTAAAAAGAATTTTCATTTTGTACATATGTAAATAATTTGAATTCAATATTTCTTCATACTATTGTTCTATGTATATCATAAAATTTTTTAAAAGGAAAATTCGAGAATAATTAGAGTATTTTTGAACCCAAATAATAAAATTTTGATTATATACAAAATAATGATATTTCTTTACCTAATATCTTTTTTTATTCTTATTATTTTCTTTCTTTTAATTTTACTATTAGTATTAATATTATTTTGCTATACGTGTTTGTACTATCAAAACTTGTCAATAAAACATGATAACATGAAAAAGATTTAAAATAATTCAATGCATATTCTTATTTTGTGAATTGAAGAACTTACGAAACAATCCCCCCCCCCTGTGTTTTTTATAACAGTTGGTTTTTTATTTATTTTTTTAGCATAAAAGTTCTAGATGAGATTACGAATATTTTAATCAATTTTAAGTGGTTTTGATATCTTGTGAATTCCCGAAGTTATGCACTTTTTTTTCTTCTTAAAATCCTATTTCTTTCGTTCCTTGATCTCATTTTTAATTGTATAAAAAATCTGTTACACATAAATTTTTGCACTCTTTTCAGAGGTAAGAATACGTTTAGATTGATTTCATGTATGTTTTAATTAAAAATTTATTGAGATATTTTGCATTTTGACTGTTAATTAACATCACCGAAAATTTCTGATGCTTGATCCTATATTTCAAGTTGAAAGAGATTCATGCAGAATTATGAAAGTTATCATGTCCGAAAAAGTGATAGATAGATAGTTAAAGGTAGATAGTTTATTTTTTTTTCTAAGGGTCATGATCGGCTTAGATTTATAAACATTTTCAGGAATTCAAACAATAATTAATGCAATAGGTAGATTTTTTTATGATATCATTCTAAACTCTGAAATGTTTAAGCAGAGAAATAAAAGTATAACTGAAATATACTAATGGTTTCATTCTTTCAGTTTAAAATATATGGTTTCTCCGCAGGAATGCTAATAGAAACTCTTGTGGATACTAGTTCTTTTACTAAACTTAACTAAGAATTTTGCCAGTAGCTACCTGTACCTTGGTACAGAAAAACAAAAATGTAAATTTCCTATTCAAATAAAATACTGAAAACATATAATATTGCATTCTGTTATTATTATTATTATTATTATTATTATTATTATTATTATTATTATTATTATTATTATTATTGTTATTATTATTATTATTATTTCATGTGTTTTAAAAATTTCCTTATTCGTGTAAATTTTGTTTATTTAAAAATAGTTAAATATTTTCCATAAAAAATACTTTTATGGGTCTAATTTAAATCAAGCAAAGCATTTATAAAATCACAATGATTATTAGTCGGAAAAATCAAATCTGTTTATGAACAGTTCTGCATTATTGTACTAAAAATATTCAAAATAAAAATCGTCATGTGTTTATATTTTAAAATCGACAGGTGTAAATATTTATGAATAGAAAAAAAGTAGTTAGGAAAAGATTTTAAAATATATAATGTTGATATTTATAACATTGTATATACAGTCATCTCTCGTTAATTCGAAATCGGATAATTCGAATCTTCGATTAATTCGAACTAAACATGAAGTACGGAAATTTTCAATGGCAGAATAACGTTAACAATTTTCATTAATTCGAACTCATTCTATCTTGTTTTTGTTTAATTCGAACTAGCGAGAATTACGAGTTTTCATTTTTTTTCTTTCTCTCGGATTTCAGATCATTTGAATAACTTTCTTTCTTTGATTTCTGTGAAAATTGTTCCAAACGGGTATACATATAATCCAATGCATTTGATATGCTCTTTCTTAGAGCCCCGTGTGTCTATCAGTAACGCTTTAAATTTTTCTTCCATTGCGCTTGTTTCTAATCTTTTAATTAGTTTATGTATTTATACAATCTGATTTAATATGAAGTCATATTCTAATGATAACAGACAAAATAAATTTAAAAAACACTATAACATTAATTCCTTTGTAATAGTACCATATGAAGCATGTTTTATTTCATATTTTCCATAGTTCGAACTTCGAATAATTCGAACATTTCTTGTGGTCCCGACGAGTTCGAATTAACGAGAGCCGACTGTATTTACATTGAATACGATTGTATGTATATTTAAAAAATCCTAAATAATCTTAGCAATCAAAATAATCATAGAACATTCTTATAAACTTTTAAATATAACATATCTATAAAAAATTAAATTCCTGTGATTACGTTAAAAATTTCTCTAATTTTTGTTGCGATTTATTCAAATATTTACTAACAGTATGTTTTGTTTAGTTTTAGAGACAGTATTCATGCATATCTCTAATTAAAAAGGATTTCTTAAATCATTAATAAAACAAGCCTAAAAATGAACTTTTTTTAATGCTAAGATATAATGCAAAATTTTTTTTTTAAACAACGTAGATTATTCTAAAAAAAAGAAGAAGAAAAATGAATTAAAAATTTATAAGCTTATTACCACCGCAATATCTTCAAAAAATGAATATATATATATATATATATATATATATATATATATATATATATTGTAGCAGACAACCGCAATTAGTCATACTTAAAGTTTTTAGGATGTGTCTAAAAGTATAAATAACTGACTAATATTAAAAACTGGTATAGGAGACTATGGAAATCTTCATTAATCTTACTGAAAAGATTTTATTTGCATAGGGCTTATTCTTAAATATCTTTTTTTTTATTGTTTCTGACATATTATGTGCAATATTCAATATTGTTTGTGTGGAAAAAATGCTGAGAAACAAAAAGTTATTGCTTGAAAAGAAACATGTTTTTCATATCTTAAACAACAATTTTTCATTTTTGTTACGTAATATTATTCTATTTTAAACAGTTTTAAAATTAGTTTTTATGATTTACCAAAATATCATTTTCATACATTGAGTTATACAAAATAATTCATAAAAAATGAACTGTATGAGGAAGATTAGCTGAGATGTGTTTTATATGCATTTTATGAATATTCGAGACCAACTGTAAAAGGGTTAGATGCATTTCTGTATTAGATCGTAACCTGAAAAATTATGTTTTCAGTTGTGTTAACAAAAATTAGTCTATTTGAATTTGTACGTAATTAAACCTTTTTTTATGTGAAGAATATATAAAAAAATTTGAAATATATTGGAATGTGCGAAATTATTCATTGACAATCCGTCTATTACTGATACTTGCTGAAGATGTGAGTTTCGTAAATAAACTAAATTTTAGCACCCTATTTGTTGCTTATGTACGTAAAAAGGAATTAATTGTACACTGTATGGCCAAAATTGACTGGTCACTTGCGATTTTAGAACTTTTGTCGAATATCTAAAAAATACATAATTAATTCTACTGAAAATGTAGGTGTATAAACAAAATAGTACAGGTGATATATTTCCCAGAATTTTTTTTCCTCGAAACTGCATAAGAGGTCGTCAACAAATTGAAAAAGAGCAAATGTCTTTTGGATAACCCTGTCAAAATTAATATAGCACACGTGTTCAAAGTGTAGTTTGTGATTAAATGACTTATGGTATTGAACATTTTTCATTTTTGTGAATATGGCATGGTTATTGGAAAATAAATTAGGATTTTTATAAGAACAATCCCAAATTTTGCCAAGTTATCCCGCTTATATTTTCTTCGCTTATATATCCCATCTTAATATAATAATGATCGTTTCAATAAAATCTGACAAATAACAATGTACACAATATCCTGTAATCAGAATTAAAAATTAATAAAAATTTTACAAATAATGAACAGGTTTGCTAAATAATGTTCAATGCACATGCGTGAAATCAATTAAAATATAAATTGAAATGGTGTGTAAACTAAACGTATAGAGCAACGTTTGCGGAAGTCTGAAAAACATAGCTTGAAAATTCTGAAAATTATCGTCGATAGAATGAGTTAAAAATCCATTGTTCCAAAATGATGAGAAGTTGTATCCAAATATAGTAGTACGTGCAATGTTGTGTATGTTGTATTGACACTAATCAATGGATACATGGATACATCCACTTGTTTTTTGCTTAATTTTGGGAAAATGAGAATGTATTCAAATGGGAAAGTGTATTCATATTCTTCACTTTGAAAGTTTTATTAAATATTTATTTTGCATTTCTTGATATTTCTTGATCATTCTCTCTTTAGAAAGAGAAACACTATTTATTAATTTATATTAAAAAAGAGCTGCATGTCTTTTATTGAGACTCATGACAACAACTAATTAAAAATATCTACTTGAAAAAATCTTATATGAAAAAAAAAAAAAAAAAAAAAAAACAGTAAGAGGAAATCAATTTCAGCAAATTGATAGTTACTAATTAAAATCATAAAATAAGTAAATAATCTTGAGTATATATAAGTTTGTATATTAATGTTTATCTTAAAATGTACTTGAAGTAATAAGCCCATAAGGGTGAAAACAAACAAAACACAAAAATTCTTACTTCATCTGCCAAATATGGTAAGTGTCGATATTTTACCATGATGCGTGAAAAGTTCTTCACTTTGATTATTTTTTTTCATTTACTCTTATCTCATTTGTGAGTTAAATTTTTTTACATGTGTTGTAACATCCAATTAGTTGTAATAAAACTTATAAACTATCATAAAGGTATGCAAAATGTATATATATTCATTCATACAAGATGTACAAGATGTATATTCATTCATATAAGATGTAAAATCTACCTCTGGTAGCCAAAGTTTATGCTATGTTCTTCACAAATTTCACTACAAATTTAATAATATCCCCTCCTATAAACGAGCTTAAAATAGTGCCGGTTAATTAATTTTACACTGTACTTTTAAAAAACAACTACACGGGATGTACTCTTATATAAGTATATATGGGTGATTCTCAAAATAGGGGACGATTTCAAAAATGAAATCTGAAAAAAATTACTGTTAGCAAAATTTCTGAAAAAAAATAGGTGTTATTAATATAGTATTAGGTATACTTTCCATGTAGTCAGCAGAGATAAATATTTAAAAATTAACTTAAAAAAATAATTATTATTTTTTGAGCCATGCTAATGACAAAATAAATTGCATGGAATAAATATATTATGAAATTTTTATTTTCTTCCTGTTTAAATATTTTTTTCTATATTTAATATATTAGCCTTCCTTTTCAGCAAATGGTTTCCATTTTTACATATATACATATAAGGAGAATAAAAACATTAACAAAGAGCAAACTTTGTTACATGAGCAACATTCTGACACTAACAATGTAAGAAGCTGTCTTAGTGATTTTCCTACAGATTTAATGCATATTTTAGGGATAATAAATGTAATACCTAAATTTATACGTAAAATTAAACTTTATAAAGGATACAATATACATTTATGTACATAGGAGTCTTTAGCATGGACAGAAAAACCATGCTAATGACACTCATATCTGTCCATGCTAATGACAAATTTTAATTTAAATAAGATTATGAGCCATAATATAATCACAATGCAATAGTCCTTTCTGAGGCTTTTTAAAACACAAAAGTTCTATGCAAATAAATAAAATAAAAATTTTAACTATAAAATAAACTTGATAATTGTTATCCATTCTAATGACATACAATTGATGTACGCCCCTAATATTCAACTTCTATTCTTAAAATACAATACATGCTTCTATTTTCTGGATGGGATAAAATGGCTACTTGTTACCATGGAGAAACTTTATATTTTTAAACTATTGTCATATGTGAAAATGAAATTTAGATTAATAACCAGCTGTTTTAGTATGACCTTGTTTTGAAAATCGAATATAGAGGACAAACTTTAATTCTTTTTTTACGTACTATAATTATATTTTTAAAAATAAATTTATTGCATAAATCCTCTCCTTGATTAATATAAAGAAAGAATAACATTTGTTTATTTTATAAACATGATATTAACTCTTGAAAAATGCTAGTATACTCAAGGCACAGCTGCTGTGGACATCCCTGCTAATGACATTTTGAATCTTTATTCTGTTATTTTAAGGTGTTTTTAACTAAAAGTGAGTAATTCTTGAGTGCAAATAATGAATAATATTAAGAAAAACATATCTAAATATAAAAACATGACAGAAAACCTCTCAATTTTTTTTGTATGCCGAAAGACATAAATTGTCCCCTATTTTGAGAATCACCCATATACATATCATCGTTAGAAAATAGAAATACATAATCTTTTTTTATAACGCTTAAAAAAAAAAATCTTTAATTTCAAAATGGTTCAAAAATGTTATTTACATATATTATGATTTTCAAAATAATCCATTATTAATTGATTAAAAAGTTTCTTATTGCAATAAATCACCTGACAATTCTTTTTTTTTTATTCATTTGAAAAACGCGATTTTTTTTTAAACCACAAAAACTTTTAAAAACACTGTGTTGAAATACTACGTTTATATTAAATTCACCATCAAATTAACTCATAGATTAAAAAAAAAAAATGTAAAACAACGCAATTAGTCATAATTAGTGCTATTATGATGAGATACAAATTATAAATGATGGACTTAAAGTAAAGTTCAAGTAGAACAAACCATGAGTTTTTTGACGCAAATCTGGCTGTAAAGCTTTTATTAGTTTAAGACCTGTTAAAAAATAGCGATACATTATGACAAATTACTCCGTGGAGAAAAGGTAACTCTTTTTTTTTCTTTTGTGAAACATGACGTAGTATATTGAAGAAGATTATTTGTGAGTGTAAAAATAACAATAAATAAAAATGGTATTGCAATGCAAAAAGTAGAATAGCTTTTAAATTCTTCAGCCTTAATATTTCTGTTTCATTCTCTTAGCAAATATATTAAGAATATATTTCATGTTAAAAAAGTTTAATAAAAAATTGATTAAGTATAAAATTTAAGTATTTCATAGCACTTAACATTCTATTACTATTCTAAAAAAAAATACTACTCTATTATCCCGTCGACGAGTTTCGTCAAATTATACAAATTGCCAAACTAATAGCTAAATTATACATATTATCATAATTTTTATTTTAAATAACGAAAAAATAAATAACTAGTAGAATATTAATAAGAATACAAATAAAAAGTCGAAATAAAAATTATTTATTGACATTTTAAACATGTGAATCGTATTTAATGTAATTGAATGTGACATTCACAATCATCCATTATTGCCATTAATTCCTATAGTTTGGCGATAATTTTTTGGTCAACGGGATAACCTAGTAGTACCCTAAAAATAGGAAATATTACTTGCATACAACAAGGGAAATAATAAAAGAGCTATCAAATAAAAGTTCCGAATTATTGAATTTTTCCATATTACTTTAATTCCACATAAAATAAGAATAATATTATATTAAAAAAGATTAATGAATAAATTTTGTTTAAAAATTTATTTTCATTACTTGTATTTAATATTTTTTATGTTCAAATAACCTAACGCATGCTTGTAACTAGTTCATTTTATTAAATACATTAAAGTGCGATTAAAAATTCGATTAAAACACGGATTTTTTACGATTTCTTGAAAATCACTGTAAAGCCAATGCAAAAATATCAACAACAAATCGAAAATTGCACGTCAGATGTAGCAAATGAGTTGCGTTCGTACTCTAATGAAATTTTAAAAATATATAATACTTCGGATGCAATAGACAATCCGAAATATTTTATGTGTCCCTGTAAATACTAAATGCTTTCTATTAGGCAAAATTAACTTTCAGCAAACGTCAGCTACGTATATCAGTATTATAAAATGTCAAACAAATTGATATAATTAAAACGCATCCCTAATAATGTTTCCCACTAAACCATATGTATTAAAATAATTTTATGTAGCCCTGTATATTATTAAAAAATATTTTTTGTATCACATATTATACAGAATGTATATTTTAGTTTATATTTCATAGATGCATATGAATTGTATTATGTTCGACATCATTAAAATGCTCTTGAATCTATTTTTTCCATTGGCCGGAATATGTAACGGTGTCCTTGTAATTGCATTTTCACTATACATCTGATTTTCATAAAATATGAAATGACTCGACAAAAATATGTAATAATTACATGTTTTAATTTCAAACGATTTGGTTGAACGTTTTTTATGTTGTTATTTGCAGACAGACGAACGGATTGAACGACGACTATAGGTGCTATGTATTTACATAATTACGAATGCACGCAAAAAACAACAACGATTTTTACACGATCTTTTTTAAAACAAGAATACAGTTATTGAGATGCAATTTCCTGCTCTCTTCTGCAGTTGTTGCCGATTTCACGATTTTTTTATTTAAATAAAAAAAACACTCTTTTTGCATTGTAATAGTTACTTTTTTAACTATGGCGAGCATTATTAACAAAATAATAGTTATAGATACTGGAAAAAATCTATAAAAAATAAGCCGCTAAATTAACAACACAGTTTATCTTCTTTGATCCCCGCGCTCCAACATTCTTCGTCTCTTGCTTCGAGGCATTGTTATACTTTTTTTTTTTTGGTTTTAAATTTGCATTATAAGATACTATGTTTTATAATGTGAATTATAGGCAAAAAAAAGTAATATTCATATAAATTTTAAAAATATATATGATAGCGGTTGTTAATTATTTTATATTTTCTTTGCTTGCTTTAATTTTTACTATGCTAAAATTGTTTTTTACAGAAATGTTGATAGTGATAGCTTTTTTTAATAATGAAAATAAGGACAGATTATAATTATAGTTATTGTCTGAAGAACTAAAGGTGATTTAAACAACTGAATTATGCTGTAAATATTTAAAATTTTTTTCTTTCTGTTTAAAAAAGAAAAAGCGCCTAGGTTTATTATCGCCGCGAACTGATATCTCCGTTAACTAAGCTGTAAGATTCACAACTATAGAAAGATATTTTAAAATAATATAATTCTACACATATAATTCAATTAAATATATTCAATTATGATTATTAAGACCAAGAGCTATATGTCTATACCTCATAATCATATTTATATCCATCTGGGATATTTTTTTAAGGTTTTTTATAAAAACTGCGCTCAGCATTCAGGGGAGTTTGCAGAAAAATTAAGTTTTCTTCTTTATTTTTGGTTTTAGCGCATTAATCGAATTGATAACTAAATGTTTAATTCTATATATTTTTAGGTATTATTTGAGTCTATTGTCTAAAAGAAATAATGAGTTAAAGCTGATTACTATTAAGTTTTAACCCTTTTGGTTCTCGTGTACTATTGATAGTACAGGTCTTTTCCTCAAGCATAGTTTTGTCTTAATAATTGTTTTGCTACTTTCTTTATATAGAAGCGATAGTATATGTCTATGCTTTTTCTTATCATGACTACATTTATGTTTTGACTTTAAGTAATACACTAATAATAATAGTTTACTTAATTCTCATTGCATCGTTCACTATTCTAGTTATTTTAATCACATATTACACTCTTTAAATTAAAAATATAGGTTTCTTTTCGGAACGAACCATGTGTGATAAAGCAGAAAAAACATTAAAAAATTGTAATATCTGTTAAACTTGGTTGTAATACGATATTTTCCAAACTTCATTAAAAAATTTTCTTTAATTTATTATTATGTAAATATGAATTGGATAATACACAAGCTAAGTACATTCGTCACATTTCAGACAATGAGATAATCTTTAAACATCATTGTATATTTGGACACCTATAATTAACGTTATTAAAGTAATAATAATTTTGTTTTCAAAATAGAAATAAATTCGGACCCGAAAGGGTTAATAAACATACATAAAAGACCCAATTATCAACCGTAAGCATATAAATAAATGCTTTAAATTTCATTTAGATAATTAGACTTGTAAATAAACCATTTCCTCATACATTATATAAATCATGTTTAATACACAATCCCACTTTCCTTCGCTAACATGAAACGCGTCTTAATTGACTTCAATTGAATCTCAAAATATCTATTTTTCGCACAAAATACGCTTTTCGGGTAAAAACTGTGAAATAGAATTAAAATTTAATAATACCGAAAAAATATTTTTTTATACCTAGTGATATCAATTTTCTATTACTGAAAATTGAAATAAAATAAAATGTATTTGGTTCTTTCTTTCAAATATTGAATAAGCAAAATACCTACATATTCCATTTTAATATTGAGAAAATGTATCATCCAGTAGGAAAAAATACTCTGTAATAATTCAGATATCTGTCTGACGTTTTTTAAATTCATAAAATAATAAAATTAGGTCCTTCATTTTCACCGAATATCTACTTTCAACTTGAATATCTCCTATACACCTTTTTTTCCAATATGCTCTATTCTTACAAAGAAAATATTTGAAAACGGAAATGAAAACGAAAACTAATATTATCATATGAATCAATATTTGAATTGGAATGATATGACATAAGCTATATTTATTCCAATACTTCCATTTTATTTCCCCCCTTACCTACTTTCTACACTCCTAAGTATCTCTTTCATCCTCTTTGGCAACCTACCAAATGGCAAAGCAACGGCGGTATATTCAATTCGGTGCAAGCCAATGCATAATGAAGTAGCGAGGAAATGGAAACATCTATATATAACAGTATTACACAAGATAAATATATTGATTTGAAATCTGTCCTCGACAGCTACGAATTTTATAAGGAGAAAATATGAAGATGATTAAATCAAAGAATTGTGCTTAATGTTAAATAAAATGGGAGGGTTGCCTAATATGATTACACGGTCCTTAAATGCTGATTTTTATAAACTCTCCCATTTCTGTTAGTTCGGGTCATAACTATTTGTAAAAGTATTAACAATAATTGTTTTCTAGTAATAACGATGAATGTTTTGAAATTAAAAACAGAAGTGTAAATTAAATTTGCTAAAGAAGTTTGATTTGCATGTCTATTCAAAGATGTGAACGATAATATTTTTTTTTTTTTTAAACTGTAAATTTTATGGAAGTCAAATATCATTATATAGCATTTTAAATGGCGAAATAGTTAAAGTCCTCTGAGATGTTCGTCAGTTTAACAATCTGCCTCATTTCTAATAGTTCGGATGTTAAGGATTTGTAAAATTATTAACAATATGCGTTTACTAGTAATAACAATAACAACAGATGTGTAAATTAAATTTGCTGAATAAGTTTGTTTTGGATGTCTACTTCAAGTCTTCAAAGATGTGGACAATAATGATTTTTTTTTATTATTTGAATTTAAAACTTCATAGAAGACAAATATGATTACATGATCTTTAATATGCGGAAATGTTTAATGTTTTCTGAGGTTTTCAGTATTTTTACAAACTTTTCTGTTAGTTTCAGCTCATAAGAATTTGTAAAAGTGTTAACAATGTCCGTATACTAGTAATAACAATGAATGTTTGCAAATTGAAAACAGGTGTGTAAATTAAATTTGCTAAAGAAATTTGTTTTCATGTCTATTACGTATTTTCTACACTCCTATGTATCTCTTTCATAGTCTTTGGCAACCTAACAAATTGCAAATCAAAGGCGGTATATTCAATTCGGTGCAAGTCAATGCATAATGAAGTAGCGAGGAAATGGAAACATCTTTATATAATAGTATTACACAAGATAAATATATTGATTTGAAACCTGTCCTCGGCAGCTGCGAATTTAATTTTATGAGGAGATATTATAAAGATGATTAAATCAAAGAATTATGCTTAATGTTAAATAAAATGGGAGGGTTGCCTAATATGATTACACGGTTCTTAAATGCTGAAATGTTTAATACCCTATGAGGTGTTCAGCATTTTTACAAACTCTCAATTTCTATTAGTTCAGATCATAAGAATATGTAAAAGCATTAGCAATGTCTGTTTATTAGTAATAACAATGAATGTTTGCAAATTGAAAACAGATGTGTAAATTAAATTTGCTAACGAAGTTTGTTTTGCAAGCTTATTTGAACTTTCTAATATTTCGAGTCATAAAAAATTGTAAAAGCGTAACCAATGACTATGAATATTTGAAAATTGAAAACAGATATGTAATATGAATTTTCTAAAGATAGAAATCATTTTCTATGGGTATTTATATATACATATATACATATATTTAATGTACTCTTACTACTTAATATTTAAATACTCTCAATTAATAGCAGCATTTGTTAGCCCATTTTAATATAGATTCCGATGCAGTTACAATATAAGAGAGAATAATTGCAAAATTTAAAAGTCCTATTCATATCTGATTTCAATTAATCTTTAACTTTTTTAATTGATTTTATTTAAAGATTTGTGGTTTTTAAATATTACATATTTTTAAAACTAATTGATTACAACATCGATCAAGAAACTTTTGCCAAACTGCGTATATAATTAAATGCTAATAATGAATGATTCTAAATGACATTAGCTTGAAATTAAGCCCACGTGTTATTTGGGTTTAAAAGTGATTTTTAATTCAACGTTGTATTTTTATTAATGATTTATTATTTATTTGTTCTTTTATAATAAAAAAAAATATGTCATAAAACTATCAACTTATGATATTGAAAGAGAAAATATTATGGATTAATATTAGTTAAAGTGAAATATTTATCCACAATGCTTTTTTTCTTCAGATCTGTATTTAACATTTACGTACACTTTGTAGTTATATCCATCTACGTTTCTCACTAAATATATATTATTTTCTTAGAAATTTACATTATCATTGATATTTTTTATGTCCCTAAATAAATTCGATTATATCATTTAAAATAATTGTACAAATTTCGTTTCCGTTTATTCAGTTTATTCACAAATGCAATAGCTTAAAAATATGCGTTATGGACTAATTTAATAATTTTGGATTTAAATAAGTGAATTCATCATAGTTTGTCCGAATTTACATTCATTATGTGGCTACCTGGCAAGAGAACATCATCATCAAGTAAGTTTATTCTTTGGTATTTTTTTTTAATTCCTTAATTTTCGTAAATTAAAATTTGGGATGGCAAAATCGTTCTTTTTGTATAACATGAAGTATAGCTCAGCAATTTTGTATAATTTAGCGAATTCGGTCAATGGGATAATCAAGCAGTACCCTGTATTTTTAGAAACATATTATGTATATCCAATAATATGTTTATTTATAAAAGGAATCATTTGATTCTAAAGCTACATAGCTACTCGAAGGAATAAAAAATACTGGTTTATATTCCATTCAGTGTAATGGAACACATATTAAATTGGCAAGCAGATAGAAGCATCATATACGTGAATTACACAAGTTTAAAAAAATCACTGCAATTTGTGCACGATAACAACAAAACTTGTGAAAGAAAAGTGACAATATTATATTTAATTTTTATAATAAATTCTCCGAAATATTGACAAGAGGAATTTTCATATGTGAGTTGAAAAAAAATTAACACAATTTATGTTAGTAAACTTGTTCAAACATAAAACAGTATAGTGACGGTTTTGAGAGAGAGAGTTAGAACCTGTTTTAAGATCTCGACATAACATATGTATGTGGACGCGGGGGGAGAATATAATCACTATTTGATTGTGTGACACGATATGAAACATGTCATATAATACACTCATTATGTAAATTAAAATAGGAGGTTCTTTTTCTCCAGCTGCATTTAACAATAGAAAACGTCAAAGAACATTGGTGTATTTAATTACATGAAAACGAAAAAACACGAAGTTGTGAAACAAATTTCATAGAAGATAATTATATTATATTAGAGTATCGATTTCAAATAAGCCTTTAGTCAGTCTTTTTATAAAATAAAGAAGAATAATGTTATAAAGAAGAATACACAGAGAAACACGTTATTAAAAATTAGATAAATCCCAAGATAATTTATAATATTTTTTAGTTTATTTGTATGTGTGTATAATTTATATAATATAATATCATTGCTATAAATATCACAATTACAAAATATTATTATTTTTAAATCTGCATTTAACAATAAGTGGCGTAACAAAAAGTGGCGTGGCAAAGTTCTTACATTATTCTTATATACCCGATCAATAAAAGCTTCAAAAATTCAAAATTGTAATCTATATGTATGTATTTTTTAAACTAAAATGAAAAAAGTATTAAAACTAACCTTTGCAGATTCTCTTGATGTACGGATTCAACCAAGTCTGAAAAGTAAAAGAAAATATTTATTATTAATCTAATATTCATAATATTTATTATTAATAAGATTTTATTATTTATTATACGGTAATCTTCAGCATGTTTTAAAAAAATTCAGTACGAGAAGTTAAATTACATTTTATAAAAATCTATACCATATTTGTCTCCGATACATCCTTAAGGCGTTCATGAATTTAATTTGTAATTCAAAATGTTTTCCTCTACATTTAAAATTATAGAGCTTAAGTATAACTATTGTATTACAGTAAAAAAAAAATAAATTATATCAAATGCATATTATTTTGTAACGTATAAAAAAAATCTAAGTTTATAAGATAAATAATGTATTTAGAATGTACAGCAATTCATTTCTTTTAAATAATAAAAGTAAAAAATAGACGAAAAAATTATTGAAATCATTAAACAAAATAAGGTTAAATGAAAATGCTTGAAAAAAAAATATTAGCAAGAAGTTGATTAAGTTAAATTTTTCTGCGCCGTGTTTGTATGTTGGAGTTATAAAAACCTTAGGACGAATATATTTATAAAAGTTCAAATATAACTTCAACATTAGTTTATAATCAAATATGCTTTTTAATTAGATGTATCTGATATAGCACGTTGTCTAATTTGAACCGAAAAAGTATTGCCTTTGTTATAGCTTATTTTTAACCGTTATGATACGGTTGCGACAACATTTGCAGATTTTCTTGTTTCTATTAATTTTTATGCGTTATACAATTCGCATGAGAGTTTCTGAATGTATTTAGAACTAATTTTTGATTTACATTTTATCCCAAGGTACTGAGTGAATGAAAATGTGTCTATATGAAGTCTACGTGTATTAACAATATTTATCTGTTTTTCCTTTTCAGAAATGTCAAAACAACACTTGTTTTCAAATTTAAAGTTTTACCTTTATTAACATTATTATATATTGACCGCCAAAAATAAAAGGTTGAATTTTTGACTTTTCATCTGAACGTCTTTGCTACCACAAACTCTGAAAGAAAAGTTTCGCTTTATAAAGATCTTAATATTTTATATCTTTAATTAAGGCTAATTTTTTAATCGAAAAATAGTGGCGAGCATGTAATTTTCTTAAATGTCTCCATTTATTTTAAACGTTGCGTGAATGCAACAATAGTTGGTAATGAGTTAAAAAATAGTATACTATAAAATATATTTTGTAATAAATTCTTCAAACTATCATAAAAAATGACAGTATAATTTGAAAAAAAAATACTTCTAGAATAACGTACTTGAAAGAAAGCATATACCAATAAAATTGCGAGGTGAATCCTCATCATCCATATGTTGATTGTAACTTGTGATAAGCATTCATTACAGACTCTGCATTGTCATATAAACAACTTCATGATTCTTGCCTTCCTTTGGCCAGCCAGGTGGATGAATTGCCCTCCAGTCAATGTCTATCGACTTGATTGAATTGTCTTTCCTTCCAGTTACTGCAAGGCTTGTGAAACCTGGTTCTCATATTCCGCATTTTTTATGTTATTTTATTCTGAGATGTAATGGGTTATTTGCCTAAGCCGTTGTCACGAATTTTCCTGTAACACGAAGCCCCGACTTCTGAAGTATAACATAATTCACTTTCTCGTGACAATCTTCATCTTTGAAAAGTTCTGAATCATCAATATTGTTTAACTCTTTTTCATATTCTAAGGCTTCATTTAATGTTAAACATTGCTGTTTAGAATATAGGGATGTATTTTAAAAAGGATATAGAATTTTAGGAAATTAACAATTAGCCTGCGCAGTGCAATTTATACTGACATTGCATTTTTTCAGTATTTTAAATATAGAATATTCGCAATACAAAAGATATTCATGTATAGTTAACTTCACGCTTCACTTCACTAATAGCAGTTTAAATTAAGCTTTTCCTCATGTAATTTTTCGATCGGAGTAGTTTCCTTCAAAGTTTCTTGTTTTCTGATTTTTCCAATTTGCTTAGTGAAAGGCGATTTCTTTTTAGTTTAAAATAGTTATAAAGACCTATTTAAAACGTATAATTATAATTGAACAGAAACATCATCAATATTGTCGAACATATTTTCATATGCTGACGCTTCATTCAATATTTAACATTGCTGTTTAGACAATAAAGATGCATTTAAAAATGATATAATGAAACAAAAAAAATTCTGAAAAAGAATTGAGTTTTTATATTTTAATATTTTACTTGCATATTTTAATTTTGATTATAAAATTTTCAAAAATTGTCAATTAGTTTGCATACTGTAGTTTGTACTACCATTACTTTCTTTTTTCAGTATTTTAAGTACAGCATATTTGCAAAACAAGAAATATATATATCATTAACATTTCGGGTCATTTTACTAATTACGGTTTCAGATAAGCCTTCCGTCATAAAAATATTTGATCGGAGTCATTATCTTTAAAATAATCTGTATTCCATTTTTTCTCCTTGTTATATATTTAATGGCCGGCGATTTCTCTTTATGTTTAAACAGTTAAAAATAGTTATTTAAAAATAATAACTATAAATTAGCAGTAATAACATGCATATGTTTTATTGAAGGGATTGTTCTATCGCATAAGCTGTAACGTCATTTGTGACTTTTTAAGCCATTATCAATAATTTTGCTTTTTTTAAAAAAAAACAAGACGGATATCAAAATTGGAAAATGGTTAAGCAGGATTATTTTCATTTATACAAAAACAAATCTTTAATTGACTAAAAATTGGATTGGGGTTCAAAGACATACAATACGCAATAAGCTTGTACACTGTAATTTGTACTGACATTGCATTTTATCCAGTATTTTAAACATAGAATGTTTGAAATAAAATAAATATCTATACGTATATGGTTAACTTCCTCTACCTTTTCACTAATTACAGTTTAAGATAACCCTTTCCTCATTAAAAAAATAGATTGAAGTAATTGTCTTCAAAACCTCTTGTTTTCGACTATTTCTGTTATTATATGCTATAAATGTTAAATTCGGGCTCAAACAAACAGTTTAACGTGAAAACATTTGAGTTTCTGTTACAATATTCAAAATGTAATTTAAATAAAATAGAACTTTACAGATTTATTTTAAAGTGTGCAATATGCACCAAATATTTATAATTTGGAAGAACTTTTCGAAAAAATGAAATATTTGAATGAAATGAAATCAATTACTATATTTGCGTAAATGCTAAGCATAATAATGTTTGAATGCAAAAATGTCCGAACAGTAATTGTTAAATGTTTCTTAGTTAGTCGTAAATTTGTCTCATTAAGTGAATACAATGTTATGCTCAGCATCACGTATCAGATGGTGATGAGTTGAGATAAAGATTTCGGAATATAAAGCAATAGATTTCTATAAAGTTCCAAATCTTACTTTTTAGTTTTACAGCTTTTTTTGTGTACAGTTAGATTATTAGTAAGCATGCAAATTTCTCTATAGCTATATCTATAGAGGTTTTTTTTTTTTTTTTTTACTTTTTAACAGTGTTCTGTTAAAAAGTAGAAATGTAGATACAAAATTTTGCTGCTTGTTTTGTGTAAAATTTTTTTACAGATTTGTTTTACTTTAGTTTATAACTATCTTCCACTAAATAAAATCCAAATGACCAAAAATAATGCTGAAAAATTAATGTTTTTTTTTTTTCTTTTTGTACTACATCGAGAGATTTATTACAAAGAAAGTTGTATCATAAGAAGTTAAAACCCTTAACGGTCTCATTGAATTACAGTTTAAAAGTTCAGATTGATTGTTGCCATTTTTTGAAAAACAAAATCAAATTATTTAACTACACAATGGAGCAGTTAGTTATTTTATGGATTACCTAGTCGCCGAAAAAGTATCCATCCCGTGTACAGATAGGGTCGTATTTCAATGCAATGGGAGAGATGTGAATGTTTAGATGCGGCTCGTGGGCACAAAAAGAAGAAGATTTTTAAAGAGTAAAAAATAACAAACAAGCTTGTTTTTAGTGTAACAAACTTTTGTTTTTAGTGTAACAAACTTTTGTTTTTAGTGTTTTTAATTGTTAGTGTAACAATATATAAAAATGGGGGGAAGAGAAAAAAATGTTCAGTAGATCCGAAAATTGAACTGTACAGTCCATAAACAGGCAAAAAGCTACCGAAAGAAATGCCCTGATAAAAAAAGATTATTTGCAGATACTATATATTAAAGTTTATAAGGTTTTAAAATGCACATAAGCAGTTAATAGAAAGACAATAAAACTAAATAAGATTATATACAAAGTAAGAAATAAATCAGAAATCATGAGAAAGGCAAAAAATATTAATAAAAAGTACAAATGATGAAATTTCAAACTAAATGGGAGTTAGAAACATGAATGAGAGGGTAAAAAATACTAAAAGGAGGACGGCGATCGCATAATGTGGTAGCTCTAAGAACAAAATGATACCAATATGAAAACAATTACAATATTTTATAAACCAGGTGGAAATCAATTCTGATTAAAAAAAAAAACCGTGAAAATCGCAGCTCATGAATATCATGGGAACGAGAATTAAGGAGATAACACATTTTACAACTTTGTGTCTGAAAATATATGCAGTATTTTGCCGCATACTGTATACCTAAAATTTACAGATTTTAAAGTTTTATATTTTGTTTAAGGTTTTTTTTCTCTCTGCATATATATTTCAACTGATGTATTCATGAAACTAATGTAGTTTTGTTTATTGTAATGCTTTTTGAATAATATTTTAACTAAAGAATACATTTCTATCAACTAAAGTTTTGTGTAAAGTGAAATAAACAGAACATCCTTTTAATGTTTCTATTCAAAGTTCTTTTTTAAAAAATACATTCTCTGAAATAAATTTCAAACAAACTGCTGATTGAATGCGTACTTATTTAATAAAATTTTAATTTTGTCACAAAATTCTTTGTGTGGGATTCATTAATATCTAACTTTTTGAAGACAAATATTTACAAATGAATCAGAAAATACAGAATTACTTTAATTTTCTGCATTATTTCGATTTATGTAAACATGCCTCCGCTGGTGAAAAATGTACTTAGAAAACAAATTTGTTCTCAAATAATATCTTTTGAAAATATTTACTTATGCATTAATTTGCTTCCTGTTACAACACATTTTTAGAAAATAAAATATAACATTGCTAAAAAAAATTTAACATGTTATAATCATTTAAATAATATAAAAAGTAAGTATATAAGTATAAAAATCACTTGCAACTAAATATATATATTAATTTATTCGATTAAACAAATTTTTTATTTACAGGATGGTTTTACATTATCTGCAAAAGAGAAATGGCAATTTAGATTGTATGATGTAAAAAGGTAATTACGCTATTAAAATATCGAACTGGTAAACAATATCTTATGAAATTGCATTATTTATTATCACCAGTAATATAAAATGAGTTTTTAATTACTGATTTTAAAAAAGAGAGCTAAATTATTGTAGCACTAAAAGGTCATGGACCTAAAACAGTATGGTGATGGAAGATTTAAAACTAATTAATTTTAAGCTGTGCGGGTGTGCAATATATGTTTTTTAACACTTTCCAACAAGGTGAGAAATGTATATGATGTCGGTTTGTCTTCCCGTATAACCGTCTGTCCTTCTGTTCGCGTACTAACTTCCGTAAATATATTCGGATTGCCCTTAAATTTTTGGATGTTATTAAAGTTTACTCTAGCACGAACCTTATTTCAAATAAAGTTTCTAGCATGATTAGTTTATTTACAGACACAGTCAAAAGTTTACCGTTACATGACGGCTTATGAGAAGAAATTGTTTCAAATGAATTTTAAAGATATTACGCCCTGTCAAATATATTAAAATTTATATATATTTACAAAGTAGATTAAAATATGCATTCTGTAAAATATGCAGTGAAAAATAGCTATTATTCATTTATAAGGTCATACAAAAGAATTACAGGATGGTAAAGTGGGGCATCGTGTGCGACATATTTTAATGATATTAAACTAATCTATGCATAATAAAATTTATATATGTCGTTGGGGCATAATATAAGTTATACCATATTTACTCGTGAAAAAGGCGCACTTTTTCCAAAAAAATAGGGCAAAACTCCTAGGTGCGCCTTATACATGGAATAATTTTTTACTGTTGGATGCAGTCGCACGATATGCATATGAAATAAGAAATTATTCAAAGAAGATATTAAAACTCAGAAAATGTTACTTAATTGAAGTATAACTGCATATTTATTTCATTCCTTGCGAATTTTTCTACAACAGAGCTAATGACATTATCTAAACTCTAATTAGTAATTCTCTTTAACTTCCCTCATTCCTATTTCCCATCATTGTTTTACAACCCGAAGTCTAAAAATGCATTTTCGTCTTGTTTTCTGGTCTGGTGTAATGTTTGTTTGGCCACTTTTTTTTTTTTACTGAAATTCATTTGGTCATTCTTCATTAGCGTGTCAAATGTATGGTGCGCGTCATATACGAGATTTTCAGAAATCACCATTTTTAATTGTAAAGTAGGAGTGCCCCTTATACAGGCGTGCGCCCTATACACGAGTAAATACGGTACTCACAATCATGCATAATACGAAGAGCATACGATTTATAGGGACACACAAGAAATTTCAAAAAGTATGTTCTTTGCGAAGTACTGTATATGTACCTGATGATAACTAATGAATGGAAGAAGCGTATTTTAATATGATATATGCTTTTAAGTTTCACTAAATCTATGCATATTGTATTATGTATATAAATGCTATAGTTGGTACACAGGCCTGCACAACAGAGGTCGCAAACGTTACTGAATAATAGCGTAAATTACTTAGTATTGATTTTTAAATAAGTTATGAAATTTTATAAAGTTATGTATTATTATTGATCTGCATTCACTTCACTAAAAATGTTGGTAGAATACAGATAAAATGATAAACAGGGCTACGCAAAGAATGGGATAAATGGCATAAATAAGTTATGAATTTTTATTAAGTTATGTATTATTATTG
The DNA here is from genome assembly GCA_964019185.1 of Maratus speculifer. Taxonomy (NCBI): domain Eukaryota; kingdom Metazoa; phylum Arthropoda; class Arachnida; order Araneae; family Salticidae; genus Maratus; species Maratus speculifer. The sequence continues at coordinate 154,862,608 of OZ025296.1, forward strand.
ACCTGCATTCACTTCGCTAAAAAATGTTGGTAGAATACAGATAAAATGATAAACAGGGTTACGCAATGAATGAGATAAATGAATGCCTATAAATTATAATTTGTGAGAATGTGAGTTTAGTAGTTTTAAAAATGTTTGAGTTTAAAAGAAGTTTTAGTTTAATACTGACGTGTAATAAAGATACAAAGTAGTCTGAAGGACTGAACAAAAGTATTCAAGTATGTGTACATCTATTAGTATAAATTGCTGAAAAAAAATTTCAATCGGCATTTTCTCGCTAAACTAAATTAACCCATTATGTGGTTAATATATCAACCAACAGATCAAATTCAGGACTGTTCGAAAGTATTGGAATCTATATTTGGCTATACACAATAATTTTATTTCCATAAATAATGAAGTTTGTATATAAGATTTCAGGAAGTGTTGGAAATCGTTTCATAGTCTATGCTTAACGCATAATTTTTCTTACTCGTTTTTCTTTTCTTTGATAATACTTTACTAAAATTCTATTTAATTAAAACAGTTGTAATTTTCCAAATTTGTGTAACTAATTTGATTCTTTATAGATATTTAACAATATATATCTGCGTGGGATTATTTTAAAACAATAAAAAATATGGTCTTAATTTTTTAATGTTCAAAGTTTTTTTTAAATACTTTTAATTTGATTTCTCATAAGTCAAAAAGAAAATTGCTTCTTTTTATTCTCAAACAGTATTTTTTCTGACACCAATGGAAATTGATATTCAGTAGTATTTTAGAAAAGTGTACCAAAGCGACCTACTTTCTAAAAATGTGTAAAAGGTTTATTAGGTTTTGAAAACAAATAGTTTATGATTAATTTTTTTATTGATATATGAGCTATTTTCTGTATATTTACTGTTAAAAACAAATTTTCATTTCTATCTCTATTTTAAGTGTTATACATTATTTAAATATTTCACAAAAAACAGCCACATTTTACTTGTCGAAGTTTTCCATGTGAACCTTATAAGGACAGTTGGGAGTCCCTATACCTACCATCTTAAATTAATGTGTATTTTCTCAGAAACTACCAGAGATACTCACTCGAAAGTTTTTATAGACATAATATGAATAATTCCTAATAAAGTGAAGTAAATTTTATAAATAGATATTCTTAAGCTATTTTTTTTAGTTAAAACAAAGAAACTTACATAGTTTTTTTTTTTTTTAAGAAAAGCATTTTCATAAAACATTTTGTAGAAATGTTTCTAACATTAGTTCACACCAGATTGATCAAACTTACGTGTGAAATATTTTGACAAGATTTCAAACTATAGTATGTAGTAGTTTTTGTAAAAAACGCGTCGAAGTGTGAAAAAGGAATATTTTGAGAAAATTAAATTTGAAGTTTATGTTTGTAATACTATGCATGATTAAACAAACTAATTCACTTTTTTTTTGCTTCTTTTTTGCTGATGATGAAAAATAATTACTACTCAAAAGCAGGAAGACAAAAGATTCATTAAATAAATAAATAGTTAAAAATTACTTTTTTACGAATTTGACTCCACACCGCTATTAATAAAAAACACAATCACATTTTATATTCAGAAATTTAACTAATTCATAAATTTAATCTAAACTTCAAAGCAACGATACCATTCACTAATTTTAAGTATTTTTCTTAAAATTTAACTACATTACAGCAAATTGCCAGGAAGTATATAGTAATTAAGTCTGCTGCAATATGAATACTTTCTACTGCAATCGAAAGTATTGACACTCTAGGTTAGTATTTTTCAAATAAAAATTTTGACATGGAAATTCGTATATATCAATATAAATCAGCAAAAAAATAAATAAATAAATAAATCAGTAAATAAGTAAAATATTTTCAAAATGTAAAATATATAAATGAACATTTAGTATAACATTAAACAGAGCCGCTTTATACCTTTCTTTAATTAAATGAATTGACAACCAAATGGTCTGAAATTACTTTTTTTTATATTTTTATACATCTTACTTGACATATTTTAAAATAAAAATACATGTTCAAGAGCAGTAAGCATTTATGTAATGTTAATATCTTACATAAATACATACAAATCTGCAAAAGCATATTCTACTCCACTAATGTTATAACGCAGTAAAATCAGTAAATGCTAAACGGTGTATAGCGGAATACTTTCTTTAATGGGAAATTCCCATAGTTTGCGCGAATAGAAAATTATACAGTTATAACTGACAATGTAACCTTATAAGTCAGAAATTGGATTGAAACGGTGTTTTATTCGAATCTTTATGATTACGTTTCAACAAGGTTTACTCAACTTAATGGAAAAGATGCATTTTTAGTGTTAAATATTACAATAATCTGCGATGATAAAATACACATACTGATATTTTCAGATATTTTTATTATGTAACTTTAATATGAGTAAAGAGATTCCATAACTATTTTTTAAATAAAAAATCACGAAACAGTGTAACTTTTGAAAAACGACTACGTTAACATGTTTTTTCAGTGCAGAATTTTAGAAAATTATATTTATCTAAGAGAAATATTTACAAATATGATGAAAAATTCTGAACTTATTTATGAGATGAAATATGTTCAAGTGAAGAAATTTAAAGCTATGCAGTATTTTACCCTTAAGTAAACATCATGTCTCTGATGAAAAATACGTTTAGAATTTAAGCCTGTATGCCATGATAAAAATCATTTTTAAAATATGCATAAATATGTTAATGTGCTATCTTACTGAAAATGATAAAATAAAAATTTTTGATTCATGTAACGAAAATTTTTGACGCGCTTGAGAGAGTTAAATGAAAGTAAACTATTAGTTTTTATTTCTTTTGAAAATTTATATTTTATAAAGCGAGATGGAATTCGTCGACATTAGACGGAAAAAAGAGCTGTTAGATAGGACGCATGAAAAAGCTACCAAAGTAATTACACTAAAAATTCATTTTAACATCCGTTGTTTTTAAAACAAATTTAAACTTTGATCGCATAAGTAACATGAAATTAAGATGAATTATTGTGACGGAGTTACTCCTATAAATTATTTATATGCAATTCTACATAACCAATTCTTGAGCTTCAAAAAAGCATAAATCTTTACCATGGCAATAAAATTTTTAATCGTAAATCTCGACTTAAAATCAGATTTCTGGAACGCAAAATGTATAGAAACATTTTATAAAACAAGTAAAATTTCTACCGGATGAAAATATTAAACAATTTATTTCATCATATACAACAAAAGTTGTGATACTCAGCTAATCTTCCGTAAACGCGTGCATGGAAATAGTTCAAGTTGAAAGTAAGCAATTCTATGAACAATGCAGATTCAATATTATGAGCGCCCATACTAATTCAACATGTCCTAATTCAGAATTTTTAAATATGTAACTGTAATATTACAAAAGAGATTTCATAATTTTTTTTGCAATAAAGAATCACGAAATTCGAAAACGTACAAAATTCTAAATAAACTTCTACTGATTCAGACATTTTTAATATGTAACTTTAACATGAGTAATAAGATTCCATGACTATTTTGCAATAAAGAATCATGAAACAACGTGGCTTTACAAAAAAGACTATGTTAACATATTATTTTCGATGCAGAGTTTTAGAAAAATCATATTTATCTAAAGCAAATATTTACAAGTATGATGAAAAATTCTGAACTTATTTATGAGACGAAATATGTTCAAGTAAAGAATTTTAAAGTTATGCAGTATTTTTCCCTTAAGTAAACATCCTGTCTCTGACGAAAAATACGTTTAGAAAACAAGCTTGTATACCATGATAAAATTCATTTTTAAATTATGCATAAATATGTTAATATACTATCTTACTGAAAATGAATAAACATTTTCAATTCATGAAACTCAAATTTTTGATGCGCTTGAGAGATTTATATGAAAGTAATAATCTTAGTTTGTATTTCTTTAAAAAAAAAAAACTTTACATTTTATAAAACGAAGTGGAATTCGTCGAAATTTGACAACATAAGAATATAAAAAAGGGGAACTGTTAGATTGGATGTATAAAAAAGATATAAATGCAATTACACTAAAAATTCATTTTCACACTGGCTTCTCTCAGGACAAATTTAAACTTTATTCGCTTAAAAGAACTGAGGGCTTGAAAACGTTTCAAAAAATCAATTTTTTATGATCTAGTTTGATTATTTAATTAATTCTGAACTCAGTGCAAAAAACCACATAAAAATATTTGAATTTTTAAAGGAGTTATAAGCATTTATGTATCAACACTTTCAAAGCTGCACCCATATAATTTCAACTTTAAGTCGCGTTTTCTCAAAACTTGATTTTTGACTAGCCTCAAGATTTAAAAATAACTATTTAATGGAATGACTTATTTTTTTTTTTGCATGTATATAACATCATTATCTATAGAATGACTTCATATATTTTAGATAGTTTAATATTTTCAGTATTTTTAATGAAAAAAAAATGTATTTTTTAGGGTTTTTATAAATTTTTAAAATTTTGAGAGTTTTTTAATAATGTTTTTTTTTTGAGTGATAGCTATATCCTTAATTCATTCTATAGAGTAAAGTTTCCGGATCATTTTAAAGCAAAAATAAGGTTTTTATGACAATTCAACGTTAAGATATCTTGCGGATGGTGATATAACACATATTTTTTTTTTCGAAAATTGTGTTATATAAATTTTGCTATATTTTTTATTATATTACATTGAAGTACTTTATTTTATAGTTTTATAAGACCACATGCATACCTTTAAAATATCAGAAAGTTTAAATTGATTACATTGAATACTTCTGTTTTTATGTGAACTCGAAGCAAGAGCACTGTTTACATGTTTTTCCGCATCGATCAAGCCCTGAGCCCCCTTAAGTAATCAGCAACATGAAGTAAACATCTGTTATTTTGAAGAAATTACACCTTTAAATTATTTATATGCCATTCTATATAAAAGGTTCCAGGGCGTCTAGAAAGCATATATCTTTGCCACGGCGATCAATATTTAAATCTTAAATCTCGACTTACAAAAAAAGTTTTGAGCAGAAAAAGAATGTTTCCTGTTTCTTTGAAATGTTATTTCCATATACGTTTAAATCTATCTCCTCTAAGTTTGTAGAGGAGGCTGGAGACGGTTGACCGTAGATGGAGTTGACAGAAATTTTAGTTTTCATTATTAAATAATTTTAGACTTTCGTCAATAGATGGCATACAAAGCTACTAAAATTTTTAAATAATAATATTTTTTTAATGAACATATCTATAGCAGGTATTTCAGCTTAAAAATTAATTTTTGAGAAATATTTTTTTATGATTTTTCCCATAAAATTTATTGTGGGTAAACCGGAAACTTCTATCGTACTATGTTTTTTTACGCCTATTTTTTTTAAATTCGTATTTAATTTATATATTATATTATAATTTATAACTATTATATTATATTATTATTAGTAATATATTATTATAAAGACTAAATGAAAATTAAAGAAATTTTAAAAAAATAATAATATTAAATATTGGGCACACTTTTTTACATTAAAATGTCGCTTTTAATTGCACTGTTAAAATAATTCACATTATTGTTTTACAATTTTTTCAGAAAACTATAAATGTAATGCACAATCAGAATTAATATTACATAGCAATGTTCTTTAATTTAAATTAATTATTAATTATCGCAAAATAACTTACATTAATTTATATTTTATTTGATTACAACATACTTTTTTTAAGTTAAAATATTTTATAAAGTCGACTTTACTCATAACTTTTGTAGTATGGAAGTTAATTAAAAATCATGTGTCTAAAGAATATGACAAAATGCATAGAATTAATCGAAACATTTCATAACTGCAGGATTGGATGTTTATAAATATGACGCTTTCACAGACTTAATTAAATTCATAATGCAACACAGACGGTTATTGTGCGAAATTTTCGAAAAATTGAATTCCATGCTATAACGATTATTTCGTTATATATTGGTTATTTTCTTAAATTATTCCTTTACACCCCCCCGTCTCTGTTCAATTCAAAAATTAGTTTTAAGTTGTCCTTCATTCCTTTTCCATTTTTCTTGCTTATTAATTCTCTAACCGAAAATCGGCAGCTGCTTAACTTTATCTGTGAGAAATACACTCACATATTAATCAACCGTTTAAAACTATTTCCAGATGTCTGCTATTTCCGATCGAAGCAATTCTGCATTACCTTTTAAGGAGATCATCTCTGTTTCGCAGTTAAAATTTATGCTTACGCTTCTTTTTCCTTTCTCGACAAAACCCTAAAAAGAATTTAACATCTGCGCAGTAAAATCTGATGTCCCTTCGGTGTGCCTCTGTGTTTAGACAAAACAACACGTGTAACATTTTATCGTTTGGCAACCTTTTCCTTTCCCAACCCAGCTGGGAAACTAAATTGAATTCTGATCTTGCTGGCTGCATTTTAACTATTATTTGGCGTATACTATCCATTGTGCATGGGCGAACTTGTGTATGTTGGCGATTTTATATCATGCCAAAAGTGGCGTTTTGTTGCTATGTACGAGGCCACTTGACTCCCTGCTCTTGCCTAGTAAAGTTGCTAAAAAACTGTTCGGAGATTTCCTCCGAGTACTGTATGTGTGCCCCCCTAGTAATAGATGTCTAAATAAAGAATAACTTAGCAATCATTGTGGGGTTTTTTTTCGTACATCCGAATCTGGACTGCTATACGTAATCACGCTTCTTCTAGGTATTCTAATAAAATTAACAGCTGCTACCAAACTACGCTACAAGAATCTCCATTACACATGCACTGATGATTATTTTTTTTTCTTTTAAATTACTTTCTAATTATTGTTTCTGATGTAACTGTGTTTAAAATTTGATACATAGAAATTACATTCATGACAATATGTTGCTAACTATAAGAATTTATAAAATCATGGGATTTGAAATCAACGGATATGTCATGTTTAATATACTAATTCAATTTAGAAAGTGTATGTAATATAAGTTGATAATATATTGATACTATATATTCATGCATGATACTATGTTGCTATCCACAACAATTTAAAAAATCATGGGATTTTAAATTAATGGATATTTTAGGTTTAATGTACTAATAGAATTCAGAAAGCGTATTCAATATATAAGCTGCACATTTGCAAGTTGATGAACAAATGTCCCATACATACAAATACATGTAAAAAGCTAAAATTTTATATATTAAACTGGAAACACGCATATTATAAAAGAGTAAATAAAGTTGCTTGCTCGAAATTGTAAATTTTTTAATCAAATTTCCATAATAAAAAGAAAAAAAATCAAAAATATATATGGCAAAATTGAATAACATTACCTATATTCTGATAATTTTATACATTGACGATAATAATAATAGAAAAAATCTATGCAGTCGAACCTCGTTAATAGGAACCTCAAGGGGAAATAAAATTTTGTTCACGTTAACAGTAATTTATATTATCAATATCAATTTTTTGTATTCCTTTTTATAGGGGACTGTGAAAACAATTCATGTTAAGCGTGTTCATGTGAGCGAGGTTTGACTGTATTTATTTTATTGTAAGGTTTATTATAGAGTTATATAAATAAAAATCTTGCTTTATTATTTTCATTTATTTATTTATTTACTTATTTATTTTGAATATAGTTTTTTGATGTCCCAAGTGAATTTGTTATTTTTGACTCATTAACAATATTTGAAAGAATTTTGTCAGAAATTCCTTTGAAAACTTTTCTGCTTGAATTAATATTTTCATTTGCATTTCGGATACAAGTTACGCATTATTTGCAATTAATCACCAGAAAAAATGTATGTAATAAACACTTAAAATATTTTTTTTTATACCTATGACTCTGCTGGTTAATCCATTAACAATTAACAAAATCTTTTTATGCTTTATTCACTATAATTAACGTATTTTTTTATTTATTATAAAAATATCGCTTTTTATTCTGCAATGTGAGTTACGACTTTTATAAACTAGAAATTTAATTAACTATTTTCTTTGTGACTAAAGTTATAAAATGTATATTATTAATAGAAACATTTCACAACTTCGATGCCCGATGATTAGAATTTTGACGCTTTTCAAAATTTAATTAAACTCATAATCAATGGCGAAGGAAAAATACCTGTAGCTTAATCAAGTGCGGTGATGAAATTTTTCTTGCTCATATAATTATTTATTACTTGAAAGAAAAATGTAACAGTGTGATAAATATGCGATATAACATATTGCATCTTTTAATGAAAAAAATATATTTTTTTAATTTATCAATGGCAATTTTATTAACGTATATTTCAGGTTTACATTTCATAGGAATTTTAGCAAGTCTTATACAATTATTATTTTTATTATTATTTTTATTATTATTATTATCTCTATTACAAATGAGACATTTTCTATTGAGGAACACGCCTTATAAAATACATATGTACAAACTGCTACACATATGTGTATACATGATGTCAAAATTAGAATACATAACTGGTATGTTAATAAAACGATGTGTGTATGATTAAAATCACAAATTTACTAAAATGTCTTGCAGGAAAATTTTAATTGATCTATAAGAGCTAAAAGAAAAAACAAAGATTGTTTTAGGATTAGATAATATTAAAGTATTATTATTTGATCAGCAACTGGGTAAGGATGCACTTGGCCAAATCATTGGTATAAAGCTTCACGTGCTCTGAATTAAATAAAAAAGTAATGTTAAAAAATTATTTGTTAAACATTTAATATGTACTTTATATTCGCTTACAAGAATATATTTTCGTAAAATGTGCTTTGTGAAAATAAGGATTTTAACTAAAGCCTTAAAAATTTCGAATTTGTAATTGTATTAGATGCAAAACTCCTATCTTTTCTGAAAATTTTGATATAACTGTCTTCTTTAAATTTCTATCATAAAAGATGTTATGGCTTTTAGAATTATACCGCTGAATAGACGAAGAGACGTTTCTGAAAATTTGAAGTCATTTTTCTCCAAATGACGGTTCGGGGCATAACGCGCAGGGTATCTCAAAAACATCTAAATTTTTTTTCATGAAATTTTCAAACATATGTTTCATGTTAGTCTGTCTAAATTAAACTTAAAATTTCATTTCATTGTTTTAAAATACTTCATAAACAATTATACTGTTAAAACTTTTAAATTTTTGTATTGACTAAATACAAAGTTGTGTTAAAAACGTGTTTTAATACAAATTTGAAAAAAAAAGCTTTAAATGCAATTTTTTTAGCTTCAATGTATTTATTACAATATGGAGTATAATTATACGTAACTAAATCATTCTACTTGCAAAATTTATTTTAAAAACTGAGCACAAATTGTCATAGAGTCAGGTGGAATAATTATGACCAGTGATTAGTTATAACCAACCCTATATTAGAGAAATTTGTGCTTGATAAAATTTTATTCACAGATAATAACCCCATACCGTATTTTTCATTTTATGCATCCTATATTACTAATATGAAGCATTTGTGAGCTACAAATAGCAATTCCAAACAAAGTCACCAAAACTCGTAATATGCGGTTTTTCAGTTTCGAGTTCTAAAAGTCTTAATTAACCTACATATATGTGTGTAGGCAAGTATAAAGAGGGAATATAGTGGTTATAATTTCCCAACTGATGGTCTTAATTACCCCAAACTTTTGTAATTACAAGTTTTCAATGGGGTAATTATAACCAGTGTTCTCGCTGTCGCTCGTCATTGCGCCATATTGTGCTAAATTCTTCATTTGGCGAGTAAACAGAATAGATTAGCCAAATTACTAGTGCTCAGATTTTGCTTTCTCTCTTTTTTCTTTTTCGTTTATTTTTTTCCTCCGTGTGTGTATAATATTGTTAATTTATTTTTTAATATATTTGTATAGTATGTTTTTAATATATTTGTGGCGGACAGTTGAATTTAGATTAATAACAATCGTTGTCGCAGTTATAAAAACTTAGGTTATTTTAGAACATCTTGAGGAAAAAAAGGTACGGGAGGGGGTACAATAAAGGATTAAAGATCATTTTTTAGTGCTACACGGCGAATCTATTTGGCTAATATTTTTTTCATTTGGAAATTTTTTTTTCTTTTTATTGGCCAAATTACTAACTTTGGTCAAATGTCAGAGAGAACACTGATTATAACCATCCTTTAACATAAAAAGAAGAAAAAAGGCTATGAAAATTAAATCTTTTAAGTAATGTTCTTAATGTGTCAATGTTACTTCCTATGTATTAAAAACATCACTGTTCCAAATAGAAACAAGTACAAAATAATAATAATAATAATTTTAAAAATGTAGAAATGGTTATTATCACCATTAATAATGGTGTTTATATTATATCAGTTATTAGTAGTACGTTTTGACCCTGCCAATTTTTTATTCGACAAATGTCTGACACTTTGGAAACCTCCTGTAAATACTAATTCTGCATCTTGCAATAGTTTAAATATATGCCATGAAAGAACATGTTCTTATCTTCCATTCCAATAAAAATTGAGTTTTAGAATTAGATGCATTTTAAGATATTAAATAACGAAATTGGCTTCTTTTTTATTTTTTTTTCCAATTTGAAGAATCGTGAGACCACTTAAAAAGTCATATAACCAGAAATTTATCTTTCTTTTAATTAATTTCTGTCATATCTTTTGATACTTTTTTGAAGCTAATAGAAATGGTGTTTTCTTAAAAAAATAAAATACGTTGAAGTCTGTTTAATTCGTAAGCTTTTTAATTCTAAAAATATATAATTCCTGACGTTAACAAATGATCCTTAATGTAAGGCGAGCATAGAAAAATATATTATTGAAATATTTCATAACTTCGAGATTTAATATTTTTAATAATAACGTTTTCGCTAAATTAATTAAATAATTCATGATGAAATCTGTATATTTATTGTGCAAAAATGTCAAGGAATTGAGTAATATGAGGCTACAACTTTTTCAGTCTCGAATAATTAATTATTCTTTATCAGTAATAAATTCTAACAGCAGGTTAGGCGTGCGATATATAAAAATAAATATAAATATTATGCTGTCTTCCCTATGAAATTTAAATACATTATGATATTTTATATTAATAGATATTGAGGTAAAATGAATTAAAAGAAGTGAAAAGGTGGAATCTGGATGTTGATTGCATAAAAATTTCTAGAAATGGAGTGATATGAGGCGAAAACTTTCTTTTATAATAACTCTTTGGTATCGCTAATAATTTCTAACAGCATGTTTAGTGTGTGATATATAAAAGTAAATATGAATATATTGATGTGTTCACTAGCAGATTAGAATGTCCTGTGATATTTTATATTACTGGATATGCAGGTTAAATATGTCAAGATAGTAATAACAATCATTTTATAATCTTTTTTTTTTTTTTTTTTAAGTGGCAAGGAAATAGAACGTTTGATTTAACCAAAGTAATATAGCTTTTTTCTTTTTTTTGCTAATTTTTTCTTCATTGTTCAATTAACATATTACAACTTTTTTAGGTCAATAAACTCAAAGAAGGAATTTTATGAAATAATATTTCTTTGGATAATTTTCTTAAAGATACCTTATGAATAACGGCAGTTGTTGGGCTTTCTTATTAAGTATCTTTTGGCCTTTGATCATTCCCGACAGAAATCCTTTTGTTACTCTGTCTCATATGTAATTTAAAAAGGCTTAGAATTTCTAGAGATACACTAGCATGTTAAAACAAAATGATGGGGGAAATTCAAAAATGTTTTTAAACATAAGTGCGTGGGGGTATAGCAAAAGTTCAGTTACAGATGAATATTTTTTCAGGTTATCTCGCGTCATTTTTTTCAAAGCAAAAATTTTTTACATACGCTTTGAGAACAGTTGCAAGAGGAGTACAAAATTAAATGTACCTTCTTAAAAAAGGTGGTGCGAATAGAACATAAAACATACTTGACTGTAAAAGAAACATTGCAAAAGCTTCATCTATATGTACAGTTTTATTTCAAAACAATAATCAATATTATGGAAATCATATTGATGATTTTAAATATGATATTGAATGACATACAATACCATATGTTAAGAATACAAATAATCTATTATTAAAGATAAAGAAACATTTGTTTTTGGAAGTTTTTAGATAATTAAACAAGCTGTTTTAGGGGTTTTTTTTTTCAAGTGCTAAATGTTTTTTTTTTTTTTTTTCACGAGTACGAATTTATTCCTAGGAAGTAATAATCATTGCCCATTTTATTAAAAATGTATTAAACCATTAAAATTATATCGCTGTAAAAAATGCTTGCATTGCAGTGAAACCTGGAGCTTAGTATGCTATTCGTAAATTTTACAGCAACCGTGTTGGCGATCGGGATACCAATATACAGGGTGTTTCGCTACCAGACCGACAAACTTTGAGAGATGATAATTGACACGAAGACAAACATTATTAAATAGGAAACCATGGGGCGCAAACGTCTTCTGTAGGAGCTAGGGGCCATTAAGCTTTAAGGTCCAAAATTTCAAATGATGATAAAAAACGGAAAAAAGGGTCGATTCGTTTGCGGTTTTCACTAAAATTATTCTTTATATCAAGATTTTTTTAGAAAAACGTGTTAAAGGTTACGTTCAAAAATTGTCGATAGATTGCGCTTTAGACTTTAGAGTAAAGCACAACAACTTTTTACCGTTATTTTGTGCATGGGGTTGAAATTATTCTAAAGTTTAGACTTTAACTTAAATTTTAAACCCAAAATCGGAAACATTGGGATCGGGTAACTAGCAAAAATTGAACTGGAACAGAGGGGGAGATTTTAAACGCTCATAAATATTGGACAAAGAGATCGATTTATTTGCGGTTTGCGTGTAAGTTCTTCCCTTGGTAATTACTTTATTCAAAATGGCGTACAACTTTAGTGTCCTCATTTTTTGATAGAGGGCGCTTCTGACAATACTCTGACATTTCAATGGTTGATTCCTGGTTGTTTTACTACCCAACCAACTTACTCCTGGGAAGTGTTAGGGATACAAAGACGACTCGGAATCACATAGGAATGTAACGTTGGAAATGCCTTTTTCCAAGTTGTGGTTAAAGAAAGCAGAGAAAAAAGTAACAGAAACAGCAGAGAAAGAGCGACACGTTAATGTGACAGAAAACAGTTTATTTAAAGGTTTTACTATAAAAGGTGTTCGAAATTACGACCAGTCCGGCAAGTTTAACAGCGACGGTAAAAGGCGCTGCGGTTTCTTTCCGGTAGATGGTGTTAGGAATTGATAAATTAAGTTATCCCAGTTTATTCACAGAAAATCGTTTGCATATTTGCAATTGTGATATTTAATTTATTTATAAGACGCGACTCGTTGCTATGGAAGCGAAGCTGTTTTTTCGTCTGCTTTGCTTTTTATATTTTTTATCTTACGAGATGAGTTAAAAGTTTAGATAAAAAAGTTGGCATCAGTTTTTGATGGAATGTAAAAGAATTTTTTGAGAGAGAATGTTTATACATTTTTTTGTTTGTCGTGCGTGTCTTGAGTTTTATTGAAGAATTATGTTATTTTTATGAAAAGGCACGCAGAAATGCATAAAGGATCATCTTTCCAGTTTTTAGTATGATGATCAAAAATTATCAAGGTAAAAGCATTTATATTTTGTACATATTATACATTTTGTACATAGTATGTAAATAATTTGAATTCAATATTTCTTTATTCTATAATTCTAAGTATGTAATAAAATTTTTAAAAAAGAAAATTCAAGAATATTTAGAAGATTTTTGAACCCAAATAAGTTTTGATTGTTTACAGAACAAATATCTGGCGCCCGAACAGGGACATTTGAATAATACTGTTGAGATATTGAATTGTTTTTATAGCGTATAGTGTTTTCATAAGCTGTGCATTACTACTTAATTTTTCTAAGATGAATAAGCTAAAGAAAAAGCGTACACCACTACGTTCGTCATTTACCAGAACTTTAAATGTTTTGAATGAAGAAATTAACAGCGAGTCATTAGATAAGGACAAAATTTTAGACGGTTTTAGTAAATTAGAAAATTTGATTCATGAAATTAAAGCTATTGATGAAGCTATAATTGAACTCATGTTAGATGATGATAAATGCGATGAAGAGGCTATTGAAAATGAAGTAGTGGAAAATGAAAATTATTCAGATCAATTTATTACCATTAAGCGTAAAGTTAGCGAAGCATTGGGTACAAATAAACGTAATCAAGATGATAGTGAAAAAAGCACAGATCACGGTTATTCCAAATCAAAGCATTATAAATTACCTAAATTGAATATTAAGCCATTCGATTCGCAGTTAATAAATTATCTTTCATTTTGGTCCCAGTTTCAGAAAATTCATGAAGACATAGATTTGGATAATAGTGACAAATTTCAGTATCTTATCCAATCGGTAGAACCTGGAACCAGTGCCAGGCGTTTGTTAGAGAGCTATCCAATGACCGCAGTTAATTACCCCAAAGCTGTCGAGGCATTTCAAGAGCGTTTTGGAAATAAAGATTTACTAATAGAAGTGTACGTTAGAGAATTCCTAAAATTGATTGTAGCTAATGTACAGGCGCACGGCAAAGATAAACTTCCCTTATCAGATTTATTCACGAAAGTCGAGGCATATTTAAGATCGTTAGAATCAATGGGTTTAAGTTTAGAAAGCAATTCGGCGTGGCTCTATCCCATGATAGAATCTAGCTTATCGGAAGATGTATTAAAAGCATGGCAGCGATATAATATTTCAATCACATCAAACACTGTTAGTAATAATAATGCATTGTCAACAAAAGCAAATATAGTAAGTTTGATGGAATTTCTGAAACAAGAAGTTGCAAACGAGGAAAGATTCAAATTAGCCAAATCGAGTTTTATAGAGCTGGGCTTTAAAGACAAACCTAAAGAAAAGTTAAGAAAAGCAGAAAGTAAAATACCTACTGCGGCAGGGCTATTTAGCGCAAAAGAACGCCTTTGTTTATTTTGCAGTAAATCTCATGAAAGCAAGGACTGTGTTAGGGCTAGATCTCTTTCCTTTAATGAACGGAAGGCCAAAATTAAGAATAAAAATTGCTGTTTAAAATGTCTTCGTTTTGGTCACCACGCTAAAGTTTGCAAAGTTTTTATTCGTTGCCACGTTTGTTCTAAACCCCATACCGAGTTATTATGCCCTGAAATTTCAATGTGTAAAGAACCAGAAAATACAGTTAAGACCCCAGAAGTTATTCAAAGCACCATAGCAAGTAAGCAGTGTTCTGCTGAAGTAGCCCTTATGACTTTAGAAATAGTTATTAAAGGTCGAATAACAAAGAAAGTACGAGCGTTACTTGATTGTGGGTCGCAAAAGAGCTATATTTTAAAAGGTACAGCTGAAGAGTTAGGTTTACATCCCATTTCTTCTGAAGCTATTGTACACACTTTGTTTGGTGGTACGCAAACAGAAGCTAAATCTCACAATAAATTCCAAGTTGAGTTAAGTTCTTCTGATAGACAGAAACAAACGAAAGAAGTCTTAGAACTTTTGGATCAAGATATAATTTGTAACTATATTCCTCGGATACCAAAAGAATCAGTAATTAAAGAGCTTAAACAAAATAAACTATGGATCACAGATTTAGGAGCAGGAAGTCCAAAAATTGAAATTTTGATTGGAAGCGATTACTACGGACAACTTCTTACAGGTCGAGTAAAACAGTTAAAGAGCGGTCTTACAGCAATAGAGACAAAGTTTGGATGGACACTTTGTGGTCGTTTAGAAAGTACATCACAGTCTTGCCTAAATTATGGAAATATGTTTATCACGAACCTAGCTTTAAAAGATATGAAGATTCCAGAATTATGGAAGTTAGAGACAATTGGTATAACAGATCCCTGTCAAACTTTGTCTAAAGCAGAAGAAGAAGAACTCGCTCATGATAATTTTATAAAAGAAGTTGATAGAAATATAGAAGGTCGCTATATTGTAGGTCTTCCTTGGATTAACGGCAAACGTGAGATTCCCTCAAATAGACACATAGCTGAACGAAGATTGATAAATTCAACAAAGAAATTAAAATCAATGAAAATGTTTGAAGAATATGCTAAAGTTTTCTATGAATGGGAAGAAGAAGGCGTTATAAGTAAAGTACCAGATGAAGCACTCAAGATTCCAGGACATTTTTTACCTCATCATCCCGTCATCAAACCAGATAGTCTTACTACAAGTGTTCGACCAGTTTTTGATGCATCGTGTAAGGTAGGGAGGTCTCCTTCTTTAAATGATTGCCTCTTTAAAGGACCAAACCTCATCGAACAAATTCCTGCAGTGTTAATAAGATTTCGTGAGAAAGCTATTGGGGTAGTAGCCGATATAAGAAGAGCATTTCTTCAAATTGAAGTCAAAGAATCAGATCGGCATTTCTTGCGATTTTTATGGTGGAAGAGTCCTGACGAATTTCAAGTTTATCAACACAATAGAGTAGTTTTTGGAGCAACTTGTAGCCCATTTTTGCTAGGTGCAGTTATAAGATATCATTTGAGTAATGTTGATGAAGAAAACAAACAGATAGCTGAGAAGCTTATGAAATCATACTATATAGATAACTGCGTTACTTCAGTCGACAATGTGCCTGAACTAGAAAATTTTATTTCAAAATCTACAGAAATCATGGCTGATGCGAAAATGGAATTAAGAATGTGGGAATTCGGACCAATTAAAAGTGAAGACAGCAGTTTCCTTAACGAAAAGAAGGTGCTCAGCAAAAATGTAACAACGATAGTTCCGGTTTTAGGGTTGAAGTGGGACACAATGGAAGATAGTTTGAAGATCGCTTATAAATTTAGTGATGAGATAGAAAATCTGTCGAAAAGAAAGATATTAGCTGTAACCCAAGGGATCTTCGATCCAATAGGATTTTTAGCCCCAGCATTGTTGCCAGCCAAACTGATAATTCAAGACGCCTGGTCGACGAAATTAGATTGGGATGCTCCACTTCCAGAAGAAATCCGGAATAATTTTCAAAAATGGTATAGCGAACTCAAGTATTTAAATGACGTGAAGATAAATAGACGTGTAGGCTATGGTTGTAAAGAAAAATGGTCTATTCATACATTTTGTGATGCAAGTACCAGAGCTTATGCAACAGCAGTTTTCTTACGTTGTGAAGAGAAAGACGCAGTCTTTGTACAACTTTTAGGAGCTAAGTCTCGTCTTGCACCAAAGAAAAATGTAACCATACCATGTTTAGAGCTTCTTGCTTGTATTTTAGGAATAAGGTTGACTAAATTTGTTTTGAAAGCCTTTAATTGTATTTCCATACCAGTAAAGTATTGGACCGACTCTTCGACCGTTCTCGCTTGGATTCGAAGAAATGATCAATGGGGAACGTTTGTAGGCAATAGAGTTAGAGAAATTTGTAAATTTTCCGAATCTCAACAGTGGAACTTCGTACCTGGTCATCTCAACCCTGCTGATCTACCTTCTCGCGGATGTAGTCCTAAACAGCAGCTGAAGATGAGATGGTGGGAGGGACCAGAATGGTTGAAGTTATCAGAAGAAAATTGGCCACATTCAGAAACAAGCCCCAACGAAGAATTAGTAATGATGGAAAAGAAGAAAATTTCAGTGCCTGCTCTTTTATGTTCTAATTCACATGAATTTATGATATATAGTAGAATTTCAAAATTTGGTAGATTTATTAATGTCGTATGTTGGGTGAAGAGATTCATAATGAAGTGCAGAAACAGAAATATATGTTTTCCATCAGAATTGTCAATTGAAGAAAAAGAAGATGCGGAAAGGTCGCTCTGGTCAATAATACAATCTGAAAGTTTTGGTAATACTACTGATGCAATAAAAGGATTAAAGGTTATGAAAGATCAAGAAGGTTTGTTAAGAGTAAAAACAAAGATATTAGAGCGAGATGACGAGTTTTCTTTCAGATATCCAATTTTATTACCATCGAAACATCATGTAGTGAATTGTCTGATTCAAGAATGTCATTTAAACAATTGTCATGCTGGACTTCAAACAGTTGGATCCATTTTAAGAGAAAAATATTGGATAATTTCTTCTAGACGCAGCATTAGAAGTCAATTGTCTAAGTGTTACAGATGCAAAAGATACTCTGCAAAGCCATATACTACACCTCCAATCCACCTACCTCTAGATCGAGTCAGAGATTCCAAAGTTTTTGAAGTTGTTGGAGCTGATCTTTTTGGCCCTCTTTTCGTAAAGCAAAGATCCAAAGTTTGGGTTGTACTTTTTACATGTGCAGTATATAGGGCAATACATTTGGAACTTGTATCCAGTCTCTCAGCGGAAGGATTCATTCAGTCACTTCGAAGATTTATATGCAGGAGAGGAAGGCCGACTACTATATACTCTGATAATGGCTCAAATTTTAGAGGAACCAATAACCTTTTAAAATCATTGGATTGGAATGCAATAGTTTCTTCAAAAGAACTGTCTCCTATTAAATGGAAGTTCATCCCTCCAGCAGCAGCTTGGTGGGGTGGATGGTGGGAGCGTCTGATTAGATGTGTTAAAATTCCCTTGATCAGAACACTCGGCACTTCAACTTTAACTTTTGAAGAACTCATGACTGTTCTATGTGATGTCGAAGCAACAGTAAATAAAAGGCCTCTAACCTATATTTTTGAAGAAACAGATAAATTTATACCTTTGACTCCATCATCATTTTTGCAAGACATTGAAGAAATAGGTGTTCCTGATTTAGATGCAATAGATTCAAAGAAACTTCAATCTAGATATAAACACTGTCAAAATATTCGGCAACAACTTAGAAATAGATTTAGAAAAGAATATTTAGCTGAATTGGTCCAAAAATCAAAACAGAAAGGACAAGCTGTCAGACTAGGTGAAGTAGTCTTGATAGAACTAAACCAAAAGAGACTTTATTGGCCTATAGGAAAAATTGTAAAGATTTTCCCAAGTCGAGATGGAGCAGCTAGAGTGGCTGAAGTTAAAACAAGTTCAGGGACCTTGGTGCGTCCACTTCGTAAGCTGTACTCATTAGAGATATCAAGTCCTGATGACCCTGTAATCCAGACTGTGAGTAACAGTAAAACTAGAAGTGGTAGAGTAGTACAGAGACTTCTGAAATGACTTTTTCTAGAACTCTGAAATGACTTTTCTAAAACCCTGAATTGACTTTTCTAGAACTCTAAATGTTTCATTATTATTTTATTATTGTTTAGTTATTATCTTTATTTATTTGCATATTTTTTATTTTGAATTAGGGCTTAATTTGATCAAAAGTGATCTTAAGTTTAATTTGGCTTCCGCCTAAATTAAAGGTGGGAGTATGTTAGGAATTGATAAATTAAGTTATCCCAGTTTATTCACAGAAAATCGTTTGCATATTTGCAATTGTGATATTTAATTTATTTATAAGACGCGACTCGTTGCTATGGAAGCGAAGCTGTTTTTTCGTCTGCTTTGCTTTTTATATTTTTTATCTTACGAGATGAGTTAAAAGTTTAGATAAAAAAGTTGGCATCAGTTTTTGATGGAATGTAAAAGAATTTTTTGAGAGAGAATGTTTATACATTTTTTTGTTTGTCGTGCGTGTCTTGAGTTTTATTGAAGAATTATGTTATTTTTATGAAAAGGCACGCAGAAATGCATAAAGGATCATCTTTCCAGTTTTTAGTATGATGATCAAAAATTATCAAGGTAAAAGCATTTATATTTTGTACATATTATACATTTTGTACATAGTATGTAAATAATTTGAATTCAATATTTCTTTATTCTATAATTCTAAGTATGTAATAAAATTTTTAAAAAAGAAAATTCAAGAATATTTAGAAGATTTTTGAACCCAAATAAGTTTTGATTGTTTACAGAACAGATGGCGCTAAACGGCAATGCACCTGAGCAGAGATCACTTTGAAGTGATCATTCGCGAACCGGTTCCAAAGGTAGCAGAATGAAGTATTTGAACGATGAACAGTACGATAGTGCTCCTCTACATTTTACCAATGACGTTTGCCGACACTTCAAAGTAACATATGGGCAGTGGTGGATAGGCCGTTGTGGCCCGGTTCATTGGCCTGCTAGATCGCCAGACCTATCATGTATGGACTTCTTCTGCTAGGGTCAAATGAAAAATTAGGTGTACGTAATTTCCGTACCATCAGTTGAAGACCTCGCAGCTGGTATTTCTGTATCTGCTAGAAAATTATCAGAGATGTTAAGAATCTTTCAAAGCGTGAGGAATTCCACGCGACGCCACTTTTAAGCATGCCGGACTACTTCTGGTCGTATTTCGAACACCTTTTGTAGTAAAAGATTTAAATAAACTGTTTTCTGTCACATTGACGTGTTGCTTTTTCTCTCCTATTTCTGTTTTCTTTTCTCTGCTTCCTTTAACCGTTACTCGCAAAAAATGCATTTCCAACGTTACATTCCTATGTGATTCCGAGTCGTCTTTGCATCGCTAACACTTCCTGGAAGTATGTTGGTCTGGTAGTAAAACACACAGGAATAATACCATTGAAATATCAAAGATGTGTGGGAAGCGCCCTCTATCAAAAAATGAGGACACCAAAGCTGTACGTCATTTTGAATAAAATAATTACCAAGGGAATGACTTACACGCAAACCGCAACTAAATCGATTTCTTTGTCCAATATTTATGAGCGTTTAAAATCTTCCCCTCTGTTCACAGTTCAATTTTCGCTAGTTACCCGATCCCAATGTTTCCGATTTTGAGCTTAAAATTTCAGTTAAAGTTTAAACTTTAGAATAATTTCAACCCATGCACAAAATAACTGTAAAAAGTAGTTGTTCGTTACTCTAAATTTCTAAAGCGCCCTCTATCGACAATTTTTGAACGTAACCTTTAATTTTTTTTTCTAAAAAAATCGTGATACAAAGAGTGATTTCAGTGAAAACCGCAAACGAATCGACCATTTTTTCCTTTTTTATCATCGTTTGAAATTCTGGACCTTAAACTTTAATGGCCCATAGCTCCTACAGATGACGTTTGCGCCCCATGGTTTCCTATTTAATAATGTTTGTCTTCATGTCTACTATCATCCCTCAAAGTTTGTCGGTCTGGTAGCGAAGCACCCTGTATATATATTATAGTGTATAACTTTTCGCGGGATCTTTAAGAAAATAACCTTTTGAGGGACAAGAAACTGTGTTTCTGTAATGCTGAATCCCTGCGAGAAATATGGAAGGAAATTATAGCAAAATAACGAAAAACAAATTTTCAGATAGATTTTTTCAGTTATGGAGGTGAAACTTTACAGAAAGATTCTGCCGAAAATCTTACCTACAATTATATGGTATATATCTTATCCCACCATATCTCAAGGGATGCATGCATATTTTTATGTTTTAAGATCTTTTCTGATCCAGTTTTCAAAGAAAAGTTCCAGAAAGCGTTATTATGTTTTCCCGTAATTCTTTTAATTCCGGTCATCAATTTTCTGCTTTAAGGAGACAAACGACCCTTAAGCTTATTAAAAATCGATTTTTCACAAAAAACATATGTGAAAGTCTGAACATTTCTGCGCATTTAAAAAAAATCATGAAAATATTCCAATTATTTCCAGAGATATGATACAAAACTATATTGAATTCTATGGTGAATTATTTAATAATTTAACTTTAAAGCCATTTATCTCAAAATATGTTTTTTTCACCTTGCACGCAGGATATCTCTGAAACTATTTAATATTTTTCCTTGAAATTTTCACAGATTGTGTAACGTATTAGATCCTTTAAACTGAATCTAAATTTTTATAACCCCCACCCCCCTCCCCACTTTTCATGCAGGTCATACTTCAGATTTTATTAAAAAATAATTATTATTTTAAACTTTTTTAAAAAGAAAAATATTTTTGGTTTACATTTGAACAAATTTAGGTTCATATTAAAGAGAAAGTATTGTAATATGTTATTACAGTTGATTTTTTGTATTACATTGGATATTTTGTTTGAAATCATGCGCGCTAGTAGTTGTATCAGTTTTTTAAAAAAAACAATAACTGTTTAAACCTTTACTAAAAAATAAACTTTTTTTCCCTTTATAAGAATTTAAAAAATATCTTTAAAATTATAATGTTTCAATTTATACCAAGTAAAAATGTTATGGTCATAGAGAAAATACATTCTGAGAAATTAAATGTTAAACATTATGATTTTTCTTGCCTAATTTTCACTTTTAAAGGTCGTATGTCCCCTTAAGTACTAACGAACATGTGTATATTTAATGAACACTTTCAGCTGAATTCAGATCTCTTAAACTTTTTAAAAATATTAATAATCTTCTGATTTTTATGTCTTTTGTTTTATTATAAATGCAAAATATGGTTCACAGATTTACATTCTTACACACATTCACGACCAACTTTATATGTCTTATCTATACAATTTTTGAGAAAGGATTATTGATTCAATGCCCAATACATACATTAACGGGCAATACAAAAACATGAAATACAAATAAAATCGTATATCAGGGTAAATTGGATGAAGATGTCGTAGTTTTTTATTTATTTGTTTTAACCCTTTGAGCTCTTGTAGGTAAATTTCTTCAAAACTCCAAAAGTTACATTGGCACAAGTATTTTGCAGAGAAAAAAAAAACATGTTAAGTATATACACGAAAAAATGCATTAAACCTTTTTAAATAAATTTGGTCTAATTTTCTGGTGCCGTCGTGACACTTCGGAATTAAAATTATGTGGTAGAAAATTCTACCACAAGCTCGAAGGGTTAAAAATTGCCAATTGATTTTATTTGTTATTCATTGATTTCCTGCTAATAACATTACTCATATGTATAATTTGAATCATATTTCATTTTATAGATATTATAGAAAATCTCTAAATTTAAGTTCAGCATCTAACTTAATATTTCGGAATCTTACAACAAGGTATGGGTTAGATGGCCAATGAGACAATCCTGGTCTCCCCCCCCCCCCACACACACACACAACCGCAATGACGTGCAGATGCTAGATCCGGCGGCCATTTGTGCTGCGCAGAAAGAGAAGATATGAGTACTCTCTAAAAATATCACCTTTAATTCTCTGATATTTAAATTAAGACTTATATAGACAAATAGTGAAGTCACGTAAGGGATTTTGCCCACTTACCAGGAGTGTTAAAGCAACATAGCAATACTAAAGCACCACTAAAAAGTTTGTAAAAACGCAAATGAAAGTTAAAATATTAATAAGAAGCTACTCGCTTACAATTGAGGGGTGCAGGGATTCTCTACCTCATCTGCGCAAATGTAAATTACGTGATACGTCATCTTGTAAAACACGGAATCTCACCTCAAGTTACTTTACGAGAAGAAATTACTTGGCACGGTACAATATAAATTGAAAAAAAAAACAAAATATGATATGTATCATAAATATAATATTTTACACTTATGACTGTATGCAGTGCCTACCGAAATTAATTTGAAACAAGAAATAATGTGTTTCGGTGCTTTAAAAGTTATTTTTATATGTATTTATAAAATACAATAATTCATTACTTTTCTCATTTTATTTTCTACTATTTTTACATGAAGAAAGAATTGGATTCTTTAAAATTGTATCCTGTTTTCGATGGATTTTAGAAAAATCTTGAACACGATTTGACTGTTTTAAAAAACCGTCGGCTGAATGTCTATCCATCTGTATATGACAAACAATGTCTGGACGATCTACCGCAAGAAGCACTGAATTTAACAAAACTTAGATTGAGTTCGATAATATATATTGGTGGTTATCAGCTCTTGGTGTAAATCGTACAACATGTGGTGCTGTTATTTTGCATTTTTTTACATTTTACGCTATAACTCCATTTTAAGAATTAATGTACGGGTTTTTACCAAACACTGACCAGCACCAATTTATTTTGAGAAAAATTAACTATAATAGTCAGTAAAAAAGCTCTGTTAAATATTTTTAAAATGCTATAGCATAAATAAAGCACGAAATACCTGAAAAAGTATGAAAAAAAAACAAGAAATATGCAGTTTACAATGTCACTCTCAATACGTTCCTTTCAGTCTGATTTATATTCAATGAATTTGAATTACTTACTCTGCTGAAAATTCGTTCCCAAAATAGCAGCTCTATCCTAAAAATATTCATAAGTGCGTCTAAAATATCTGGATATTCAACATTTTCCTATCAAAACATATTTGAATAGCCGGATATTTATGTTGTAAAAAATCACGCCATTTCAGCATAAATTTATGGTGACTGCTTATTTTACCGAAGCATTTTTTTCTCTTATGGAATCATCGTTCTTCTTTCAGAAGTCGTGCTGGTGAATAAAGAACAAGTAGAATGGTGAAAATTTCATTTTTCCGTGTTTCCACTTTCTCATCTACGTACAGCCATCTTTTATTTAAAGAGACTAGGAAATATGTTAATATATTTTTCTATATTACGATGCAATCTTGATAAAAATCTTGTATCAAAATCATTTATAAAAGTCAATGTTTAAAAAATGATGCTTTTCGAAAAAGGCTTTGTCTAAAAGACAATTTATTTTGAAAGGGTACCTTATCTTTTTTGGGATTTTTTTTGCAGTGATAGATTTAAAAATATTGCGATTATGTATTTAATATTTCTAATGGCATTTGTCTATATCATTGTTCTCTATCTATGATAAAAACATATAAACTGGAACCAAGTCAAAATTTTTAAATTGGTTGTTTTTAAAATCAAAGCATATTTTTAAAATCAGATGAAAATTCTTAAAAAATATATATACATCGCTATTTTTTCTGGTGCTTCGGAATTGATAATTCATTTTTTATATCAATGAGATATAACGGATGTATGAGATGCGTTTGGGCACACACATACAAACTTATCAAGATACCTTTGTACAAAAATGATAACTGCAGTATTGGAAATATAATAAAGTTTGAATACTGTTTGTTAAGTATATATGTAGAGATTTTGTGCTTTGAAAGTCAAGTTTGTGAAAAATTTGGATTACTTCATTTTGTACAAATATTTAAAGGATGTCCCAATTGCATACTGCTAATCCATATATTTTTTGGTTTGTAGCTTTAAATGGTAGAATGCAAATTTTATTTAAAACCAATTGAGAACTATACCCAATTAAATATGTATATATCACTTGCTGGTTAAAACTGGAAGAAAAAAATCGTTGATCCTAAGTCACACTTACTAAAATAGAAAAAATATTCGAAATTAATTGTAAATTTTGAGATCAACTCTATAATCATATGTCAAATATAACTTTTCCCCTTTATTTTGAGAATATTATTAATATTCCAATAGATATTTTTTTGTTAAATAATATTCTGGACTTGACCGCATGTCGAATATTTGCAAGTAAAAATCAGGATACTGGACCCAATGAAAAATTTAAAATTTAATTTCGAGAAAAATTTCATTTCCATTTATCAAAGCTATAATTCTTTTGTTATTGATCCTAAACAGTGGCGTGAAACAGAAAAAAAAGCATTTAAGATATTACGGGCTTTAATTAGAACCACATACGACACGATAGAAAATTCTTTTTATAAGTGATTTTTCCCCTTACCATATCTATTTCATTTCTATATTTTGTAAATAAGAGCTACTCAGAATGTTTTAAAACTGTGAAAATTTAAATATTTATATATAACGTAAAGTTTTACAATTTATAAGTTAGAAGTCAGCATTAAGTTTCATTTTAAATTGTGTACTGAATCCCCTATATTCAATTCTTACGACTGTTTGCAAAACGACGACCTTCCTATGTTCCTTCTTACAACGTTCTTTCTACGACTGTTTGCAAAAAAAGAGCCAAGATTTTCGAGACGTATATTCAAACAATTTAACATGTGATAATGAAATTCAGCAACATAGTATCATATCTTTTCAAAGGAAGCTGTATTTATGAATCTCAAACAAGGCTGCAAACGCTATTGTTTATTGTTAGTATTTACTCTCTTTGGTGAAGGATTTTTGTAAAATTACAGTAAGACAGAAAGAGTTGAAATCTACAAAATACATAATGAAGAGATGTAAATTTTTATTTATCTAGATAAATCATATACAAGGCTGGAATAGAACAGTTGAGAGAAAAGTTGAGTATTTTCTCCAGTAGATTGCAAATTGTATGAACATTGAACTGAAAATGAGTACTAAACTCTGAGACTCAAGCTTTGAATATTATGAAATATATTTCACATAATTTTAGAAATGAGAAGAAAAATGTAGTCTACGGTCAAACTTCAACATAAATAGCAATTTTTACCAAAAAAGAGTAATCATAATTTATGAGTTAATTAACACTTCAGAAAATATGATTTGAAATTCAACATTAAATTTTATAGCAAAATATTTTCTCCACAAATTTTGAGTGCAGAATCATCAGTACACCACTTTTTATTCCATTAACTCATGATAGCGTGATAAACAGATTAAAATTCATTTCACCAAAAAAATTACATGACCATTCTCGTAAAAATATGATAATTTATATATATACATTTATATATATATATATATATATATATATATATATTAAAAAAAAATAAAGAAATTAACACCAACAAAAAAAAAAAAAAAAAAAAAAAAAAAAAAATTTAGCTAAATTAAGCTGGGATTAACTCCTCGTCTTTTAAAATTAACCTAAGAACCAGGCAAACTTCTTTTCACAATAATCTGGTTACTGCATTCGAAACAAATCGGATAATTCTTCGTGATAAATCGGTTTATCTAAATTAAGGGGGGATTAGCCCCTGTTCCCGTTATACTTTGTCAATAAGTCTTTACATGTAGTCAGTGAAGCGCCTTATCAGATTAAATGGTATACTGAATTTGAAGCAAATCTAACAAATCTGCACATTCATTTAAATCAATGAAGGTAGCCTCGCACATCTTCTTTTTCTATTTAAGCAATGGACATCCAAATCTAATTACCCAAATGTCTTATCAGGATACATCTGTCTATGAAATTTTAAGTATATCCTGTAATTTTGCATATAAAAACACATTTAGTGTAAATAAGGAGAAATTATTCTATGCCCCGACTTTCAAACTTAAACAATGAACTCCAAAACTAATGAGCGGGGCGGTATATCAAAAAATACATATATCCAAAACTTAAAGCAAATGGGATATATCTATCAAGACTTATCACGTTACGTACAAGCGTACGTACAAACATACGTACAGAATCTGTTGGTACATTATCTTTTAGAATTTTATAGCTTATGAACTAAAAAATAAAATATAAACTCTATTCAATCTTGTTAACTATTACAAAAATTTTCAAGCAATTACATTCTCTGAATTTACGCAAATTTGTCCTTTTTGAAAAGTACATTTGTTCTGTTAAACAGAAACGCTGATGGAGAAAAATAGAAACTCTAAAACTATTCTCGATACCGCTACTATTTAAACATCCCATTTATTCTTTTTAAATGTGCTGCAAAACTGTTAAAAAGTTTTAACTATTTTAGCAATATTTTAATCTTGTTTACTATAAATATACATAAACTATTTTGGATTTTAAAGTTTAAGTATATAAGAGAAACGATCTATAACACCGGAAATATTTACGAAATGTTTTAACAAAAAAATTATAATATGACATCCGAAAATAATATGCTTTATGATGAATGTATCTTTCAATCTTTCAAATAAAGGCAAAATGTTCTTAGAAATTAATCAGAATAATATTCTAGTAAAATAACGTTAAAAGACTAAAAAATGATACAGCATTTTCAATATTTTGTAATAATGTAAATTTTAAATTTTAATTTGAATTTTGTGTATAGGTTATTTATATTAACCACGTTTTTTGGTAAATTTGATAAATGTTGCATATTAATAAAATTTACAGGTTATTGATTTATAATTACTGATGAAGTTCGGACAATATTATTAATTAAACCTAGAAAAGAACATATACTTTACAGAAATACGTACTATCATAACTGTTTGAATCTAATAACAAAAATAGTTGTTACAGGCATTAATTTTTATTAAAAGAAATGTTCTAACAATAAGACGCAAAAAACTAGACAGTTTTATTTTATAATTACTGAATGGATTAAATAAAAACTTTAAACTCTGAAATATTTAAAGGATACATTATAGGGCTTTGAAATACTTTTAGCCATGAATATTCACAAAAAACTATATAAAATAAAAATTTCAGGCTAAACGAGTTCGAATTTAGTATGTTTACCAACTTTGATCGGCAGCTATTAATAATAACCGGTTAATTTAATAAATTCTCTTAGATTTACCATATTAACCGGTTTATCTGAATATACCTTGGCTATTATTTATAACAACCAGTTGCTATTAATAATAACCGATTAATCCAATTGACCCTAACATATTCATACTAATATTATAAATGGAAAAGTGTATGTGTGTGTCTGTTTGTCCGTCTTTCATGGCAAAACGGAGCGACGAATTGACGTGCTTTTTTAAGTCTAGATATTTCAAGGAATAGAGAGTAACAAAGACTACTTTTTGTCTCTTTCTACCCCCCCCCCCCACTTCCCTAAAATGGGGGATGGATGTTTGTATGGAGCATTCCGCAACTTCAAGGTAGAAAGGTAAAGTGTTACTCATGGATCCCGATAGATGGCGCTGATAGGTTTTTGAAACAAGATAAAGTTGTGTGCTCTCTGTCTGTACTTATGTACGCGTCGTCCCGCGCTTCACACTATAGTGCATACGGTACCTATACTCTGTTATTTGACAATTAATTCACATTGATTTACAATTTATTA
Source organism: Maratus speculifer (assembly GCA_964019185.1). Lineage (NCBI taxonomy): Eukaryota > Metazoa > Arthropoda > Arachnida > Araneae > Salticidae > Maratus > Maratus speculifer. Next base: position 154,891,325 of record OZ025296.1, read on the forward strand.
TTGTTGTCTTGGTTTGGTTTTCCGATTTCCGAAAACAAACTCGGTTTCGCATTCGGTTTTTCGAATTGGATTAAGTCGTCTAGTTTAGATTTATAATATTCCTGGACTTTTAAGGAATAAGACAATCGCTTTGGTTTTAAATTTTGTTTTGTTTCTTGAATTGGTTTTGTTATTTTTGGTTTAAAGTAAATATATATAAAAATAATAAGTAAAATTTATTTTCCACTTATCTCTCAATAATTCTGTGAGTTTTTAAAAGGTCGATTATATTTTCCGTTGTATTTAACGCAAGCGAAGCCGCGGGCAAAAGCTAGTATGTATATATATATATACATATATATAGATATAGATATAGATATAGATATAGATAGATAGATAGATAGGTTAACGTGGTAATATCGTTTACTTTTAAATGCTTGTGTCTGGCGTCTACTACGGAAACGCGCTTTTCAATTTACTATTATTTTATAGTTATTATTATTCTTGTGCAGTCTTTTGCTGTCGGAAATTGCACGTTAGACGTAGAAAATGAGGTGCTTTCTTGCTGTAATGAACTTTTATAAATGTACATTAATTCGGATACAGTTTTATATCCGAAGTCTTTTGCGTGTCCATGTAAATTCAAAATTAAGGTATTAACTATTAGTTAACATAAGCAAAGTATATTGTTTCATAAAATGCAAAATAATTTAATGTAATTAAAACGCACACCAAACAAAGTTTCCCCCTATACTATTATGTAAAATCATACTATTGTGTGGCCCTGTATGTCAATAAAAATATGGCTTGCACCACAAATTGCACAGAATATTTATTTTAGTATATATTTCATAGATGTATATGAATTCTGTTATGTTCAAAACAGTGTAACATGATTAAAATGCACTTCAAACTATTTTTTCCCATTGACGGAAATACACTATATTGCCATTGATTATTGGACACTTGCGATTTTAGACATTTTACTAAGTATCTAGAAAAATACATGAGGAATCATCTCGAAACTCTTAGTGTATAAATATAATAGTATACGCCATACATCGCCGTGAATATTTTTTACCGAAACTCCATAGGGGACCGTCAACAAATTAAAAAAGAATGAATATCTTTTGAATAACCCTGTCAACACTAATGTAGCAAAAGCGCTCAAACTCTAGATTATGATTGAATGCCTTATTGTAATACGCCTTGTTCATTTTTATGCAAATAGCATGCATACTCGCAGAGTAATTAAGGTTTTTATAAAAATGGCCGAAATTTTTCCAAGTTTTTTCCCTATAATTTTCAGAGTTCTTAATATAAAATAATATTTTTTTCAGAAAATATGACAAACAACATTGCACACAGTACCTTGAAATCAGAATTAAAAAATAATGAAAATTTTGTACAAAATGAGTAGGTATACTAAATAATTTTTTACTGCGCATGCGTCAACGATATCAAAATTTCATTTGCATATTATGTTAGTTAAATGTCTAGAGCAACTTTTGTGAAAGTCACAAAATCATAACTTGAAAATTCTGAAAATAATCGTCAATTGAATCAGTTGAAAATCCCTTATTCTCAAAATGAAGCAAAAACAAGAGGGATTGTATCCATATATTCATTGATTAGTGTCAATATAGAATACACAATACGTCATGTACTACTACATTTGGATAAAATCCCTCATTTTTTTGCTTCATTTTGGAAACAACGGATTTTGTCCTTTTTCTGTAGACGATTACTTTCAGAACTTTCAAGCTCTGATTTTGAGACTTTTACAAAAGTTGCTCTATACATTTAACTAACATAATATGCAAATGAAATTTTGATATCTTTGACGCATGCGCAGTAAAAAATTATTTAGTAAACCTACTCATTTTTCATACAATTTTTATTATTTTTTAATTCTGATTACAGGGTACTGTCTGCAATGTTGTTTGTCCTATTTTCTGAAAAAAATATTATTTTATATTAAGAACTCTGAAAATTATAAGGAAAAAACTTGGAAAAATTTGGGACCATTTTTATAAAAACCTTAATTACTCTGCGAGTATGCATGCTATTTGCATAAAAATGAACACAGTGTATTACAATAAGGCATTCAATCATAATCTAGAGTTTGAGCACTTTTGCTACATTAGTTTTGACAGGGTTATTCAAAATATATTCATTTTTTTTAATTTGTTGACGGTCCCCTATGGAGTTTCAGTAAAAAATCTTCACGGCGATGTATGGCGTATACAATTACATTTATACACTAACAGTTTCGAGATGATTCTTCACGTATTTTTCTAGATATTTAGTAAAATGTCTAAAATCGCAAGTGTCCAATATTCATTGGCAATATAGTGTATAACGGAATAGTTTTTATTGTGCCTGTAATTGAACGATACATCCAATTTTCATAAAATTTGAAATAACTCGACAAAATTGTGCAATAATTATATATATATATATATATATATATATATATATATATTTATTTAAAATGATTATTTTAAATAGTTTCTGCTTTATTATATACGGAAATACGGACGCACTGAGCGACGACTATAAGTGCGACGCATTTGCATAATTACGAACGCACCTAATAAAACGGAAAATGTTCTCTCAATTAACTTTTAAATTATTCCAATTTTGGTGCAATAGCTGTTAAACTCTTATGAAAAAATATATGAATGCAAATTTATTACGATTATATATACAGTTGGGGGACAAAATAGTACGAACATCTGTGAAAAAGTACGGCGTATTTCACACCTGCAGTACAGCCATGCCACCTGCAACAGAAGTGTGCCACCTAGTGAGCGTTAAGAGGATGGTATCAGACTCTCAACAACAGTCACCTGCGTTGCATACGTCAATCGAACTGTCTGTGATAAGTTGAAATGTCAGGCCTGTTAGAGTTTCAAAAAGGTATGTTGGACTTGTATGTATTGTTGTATTTTTATGTATTGTTGGACTTGTTTAAGTGGAGCATCAGTTACGGAAACAGCAAACCTTTTGAGGTTTGCAAAGAACACGGTGTCAGCCGTTATAACAGCATACACGACAAAGGGTAAGAGGACGTCTTCAAAGCACAACAGTGGCCGAAAGTGTAAACTTGCTGATAGGGATAGACTAGTTTTGAAGCATAATAGCCCGAAAGTACAAGCAATCGTAATTCGAGAAAACATCCGAAATGAACAGACATCTCCAGGATTCCGTTTCATAATACACAGGCAAAAAGGAATTTCATTCTGCGAGCATTTATGGCAGAGAAGCAATTCGAAAAATCTTGGTAACAACAACTAATGCTTTCAAGCGAGTCCTATGGTGCAGAGATCATAAACGGTGTCCCCACAGAAGTGACAACGGGAATTATGGTCAGGTACACACACCATTGTCATCACTTCGCATTGGGTCGGGTTAACTTTCCCTGAATCGTAATTTACCCAATTTCAAACGACCGGACGCGTTTATGTCAGGAGAACGCTCTGAGAGGTTTTTAATCCGGAATGCCTCATGCCGAATTTGAATCATGGGGACGGCTCCAATATGGTTTGGGGTTTGATAATCTTCGCGCAGTCTTGGGCCACTTATTATTCAGCATGAGAGAATGAAATCCAATCTCTATCTAACCAGTCTAGGGGATCATGTTCACCCTTTTGTCCAGACTTTATTCCAATGAGAATGACCACTTGTTCAAAACGACATTGCCCCTATCTACACTGTTAGGTGTGTTCCAAGTTTGTTTCGAAGAGCTTGACGATGAAGTTGAACATTTTCCTGACCCCCTCATTCTGTAGATTTGAATATCATTGAACATTTACTAGAAGAATTGGAGTCAAAACTTCGTTTCCATTTTCTTCCTCCATAAAGCCTTTCGGAATTAAAGACCGTTTTGCAGGAGTAATGGCTTAATACACCTTTAAATATTGTCCGTGACCTTTATACATCTATCCCACATCACATTAAATCTGTACTTCAGTCAAAGGGTAGTCCAACTCGCTACTAATAAAGATTTTCCATTATTTCACAGGTGTTCGTATTATTTTGTCAACCATCTGTATCTGTCATTCGCAAGAAACTTATCGCGACAAGCGTATCTGTCTTATCGCGACAAAACTGAAGTTCACAGGAGCAGCAAAAGAAATTTTGCATGGTTTTACTGTAACATGCAATTATAGCACTTAGCATATAGCTATAAAACTGTTCATATAAACATAAAACCATTAAGAAGGTAAACGTAGGATGAGGTTTGGAAGATTGGGTAGATTACCTTCCCAAACAATCCACTCCTCTTCTGTGCACACAAATGGACATATAGTGTAATAAAGCGTTTTTCAGGTTAACCATACTTATTAAAATGTTTGTGTGGCAGGACGAATCTATGACACACTTATTTATGGAATAAAATGCAAATCCAAGATGCGCACTTTTCCTGCGGGTAAGCGATGTATTAAATTTGGTAATACTTAAATAATATGACTCCATTTGAAATATTAATTAATTAAAATAGAAATTTATAATTATTACCTATCATGGGATACCACTAAGTTAATTACATATGAAAGGATTTAATTGAATAAAGAAAACTCTTTTACTCGTATCTCTTATATTTTTATTAGGTTATTATAAAATTTGAAATGACTCGACAAAATTCTGCATATATTAAATTAAAAACCATTAGGTTAATAGCTTTTGCACTATTATATGCGAACAAACGGATAGACAGCACGAAGGGCCAGGCGACAGCTATTGGTGCTACGTATTTATATAACTACAAACGCCCCTAAAAATAATGAATTCTGTTACAGTGTAACATTATTCTAACGCCTTTTAAAAAATATTCGACGATATAACCATATTTATAGGAGCTATTTGTATTTTCTAGAAATTATAATCGCTCTTTGCAATTATATTATCTAATATCGCGTAATTATTTAGAGTTTTTTAAGTACGTTTAATTGTTAGACTAAACTTTTAATGCAGATGAACGCAAATTGTAAATTCCATACGCTTGATTTCCGCTTTGTTTAAAGACACTATTTATCCCCCTTTAAAAATGCTGCAAAATTGTTAAAAGCCTTAAACACATTTAGAATTTATTAATCTTTCTTATTATAACTGTAAATAACTAGCCTATCTTTCAACTTTTAAAAATATGAGAGAAAAGAGTTTAAACCTGGAAATATTTACGAGGATCTTCAGATAAAAAGTTTATAATCTAATATCCGAAAATAACGTATTCTGTAAACAATGTCTTTTTGAAATACAGGGAAAATTGCTTTTACAAATTAGTAAGAAGTACTTCATAAGATAGTGTCAAGCGATGATAGAATGATTTAGCATTTTTAGAATCTGGTAATAGTTTAAATTCTACATTCTTAATGGAATTTTTCTATACAGGTTATTCATAAAAGAATACCCTGATATAAATTTTAACAGTATGAATTCTAAGCGTTGTCGGGTGGTGGTTGTAGGTTACAAATGATGGGTAACTCAAGCAGTTTTAACAGTCGATGTACGATTTGTTATTTACTAGCTTTCAATGGCACATACGCAAAATGGCGACTTCTAGGAGCAAAGTGTTATAGATAGCTGAAGATTTAGGAATCGTTAGGGCCTTAGTTAGATTCTTTTTTAACATAGTTAGAAAAGAAAGATTGTGTCTTCGCTCGGCCGCTACCTAATGATTTATCACATTTGAGATTCAGAATTAAATAGGTCATTGTTCCTATTACTCTGAAGCTATTAGTCGAAATTTGGAAAGAAGTGGACTTTAAATTAGAATTTTAGCCGTATAATTGACGATACTCAAATTGAACAATGATAAGAATATCTAGGTTAGATTAGCTTGCATTTTCTGTATCACTTCTGGTAATTAATCTAATTTAAACTGCAATAGTGTGTTATTCTAATTGGATTATTCATTTATGGACACTATGCAGGACAAATTGAGTGAAAATGCCGTAGTTTTTTATTTAATAGTTTTAAAAATCGTCTATTAATTAAATATTTATTCATTAAATATTTATTCATTGACTTCAAGTCAATTTTGTTCTCTTATGTATGATTTAAAACATATTTCATTTTACAGATATTGCAGAAAGCTTCAAAAATTTTGTCCGGCATCTAACCCTAAGATATGTGTAAGATAGCCAAGGAATATGAGGAAGACCCCGGTACCCCCCACTGACGTTAAGAAGCGGGATCTGTCGACCATTTACGCTTTGCAGAAAGGGCAGGTACAAGTAATTTCTAAAAACCACTTCAGATTTATTTTCCTGGCATTTAATCTAAAACTTATATAGGCAAATAGAGAAGTCACGTAAAAGTTTTTGCACCTTTACCATAAGTGTTAAAAGGAACTCTAAAACGAACTATAAAAATGCACACACTCTTTGTGTGGTGCTCCCAAATGTGAATATCTCTTGTGTTGTAAAATTTCCTTGTACTATCTCGTCCCCGTAATATTGACGATGATTTATATGTCATCGAGGATTATAAGTAATATCCTTCATGTCGAGCACACAAATCACAGGTATGTGGTTCAGTAAACAAATAAACAAACGTATTAAGTATTCTTATAAATACATGAGCAAATTTAAAAAGCAACATGAAGTTTTTAGGATGTTGAATACGATGCAAAGTCAGATTTAAAGATTTGTGGCTAGATGTTAAGGCCTCTAATCGGTGGATTTAATACTACAGAGCGATGAATAGTCAGGAAAAAAACTCAGACAAAAAAAGGATAAAATTGCCAATATTTTCTTACAGAAACTACTTGAAATAATATAGAGGGATTAAATGCGAAATTCTCTTTAACAAAGTATTGGTATTTAATACATTTTTGACTGTATTTTAACACTGGCACCTGACCACTCTGTAGTAGTAGTTCTTATTTTTCTTTATTATTTACGTAAATTTGTAATTCTTTATTATTTTTTTATTAAACAATTAGAGTGCTACTTTGATACGCATAAATGGAAATTCTAAATGCATCTTCGATTTTCTTTTTATTTAAATGTACTATCTCTTCTTTTTAGAAGCATTGCAAATTTTACAAAACTCTTTTAGTAATATTTACTCTTGTTTGTTATAAATATTCATAAACTTACTGGTCATTTAAATTTTCAAAATATGACAGAAAAGAGCTATAAATCTATAAATATTTACATGGCGCTTTTAGCAAAAAGTTGTAATCTAACATGTCAAGGTAAGATATTCCATTAGCAATACATCAGTCTAGCATAATGAAGTTGGCTTGTTGGAGTTTGTCCGAATAAAATTAAATAAGTTAAATAGGGATGAAGTTGCACGATTTTTTTAAATATACAATAATAATTTAACATTTAGATTTTGAATGTAATTTTCTTTATAGATATAATAATGTGATAGTTTGGAGTAACAATATTTTATTTCTTTATACTGATGGGTATTGCATCCTCCTAAGAGAAAATTTATTTACATTTATTGTTATTATATCTACGCAATTATTTTTAACTGTTTTTGTTATAATATGTAGTATGAAGTAATATGATAGTGTACGCTTCTAGACACTTACAGTTTTACTGGTTATATATTCATTCTTAATTTAAAATTGAGTAATAACACACAAATAAATATTACAGAAATGTTAATCTCAAATATCTTCTGTTATTTTTTTATTATTTATTAAAAAGACCGTACATTTTTTATCAAAGTTTTTGTGATAGAAAGGAGAACAGAATGGAAAGTTAAGATGTCAATTAAATTTTGTTATAAAAGGGCATATACAATTACTTTTTAAAAACGTTTATACATCTTTAGTCATATTTATGTAATAGATCATGGTAATAGATTTTAGCAATTGTGACAAATCTTAAGAAAGCTATTTTCTTAATTTACATAAATGTATACTGTTTGATTAAGTATATGTTTAATGAAGAGAATTTCCTACAGCAAACTGAAAATCTTAAATATACGTTTCAATTAATTTTTATATAAATTTGCTATTTATTTCTTTTAGATATGATGCAAAATTCTTAAAATCTTTAAACTCTTTTCGCTATACTTTATACTTGTTTATTATAAATTTACATAAACTAATTTTTCTCTTATATTTTAAAAATATGAAAAAACAACCTATAAGTCTGGAAATATTCACAAAACGCTTTTGACAAAAACTTTATAGATTAATATCCGAAGATATCGTGTCCTGTTAAAAATATATCTATACAGTATAGAAAAAATTGCTTTAAGAAGTTAAAAAGCAGAATATTCTTATAAAATGAAGTTAAACTATAACGGAGTGACACCGTATTTTAAGGATTTGGTAATGATAGAAATTCTACATTTACAATCTTAATTTAACTATTTAATTTAAAAATAAAATCAGCAGCATTAACACGTCCATTAACCGCTTTTTAATTCAATTATGTAAAAAATTTTCTTTTGAAATACCGGTGTTAAAAGATTTTAAAAAATACATATTATTTGAAAGTTTTTTTTCACAAATATTGATCAATTAGGCGGTAAATTTAACAATTTTGTATTACAATTCCATGTGCAATTTCAGTTATGCACTTGAAAATATATATAGTTAAATATTGAAAATAAATTATTTTCTGGGGAAGTAAAGTAATACGTTCCGGAATATTGGGATACTTCGAAACGTTTGTCGAATATTTTCGTTTGTCAATATATTAGTCATAGTTTGAAAAAGATCTTTAATTTTTACAATGCAGATTTTTGTCAGATTAAGAAAAATCAAAATTTTCGTTCGATTTCAGTAAACATTAAATTCTGTTATTTGAACAGTTGCTGTTAAGTTTTCATACTTGAATGTAAATTTTAAACAAAATTTAACCTTTTTCGTCTCACTGTTCTATTACATGGAATGTCCAACTGGATTTTCAAATACCACAATGACGCCAGAATTCTATTATAAATATTTTCCGTTTATTACTTACACTGTTAAAAAACCTACCGTTAAAACCCACACTGAAATAAAAATCTGTAAAGTTACTAAAAGTTTTCTGGAAAACTGGGAATATTAGAATTTTTTTTGTAACGGCAACAGGAAAAAATTATGTAACATATACAGATTTACACTAAAAATTACTAAGAATCATTTAGGAAACTGGGATTCCTTGATTTTTTTATGTAACCTCCAACGCAAGTTACAGATAAAATTTTAGTAAGATAACTATAATTTTAGTAGATTCTTTTGTAATGTTACAGAATTCTGTAGCTTTACAAAAATGAGTTTTATAGATTTGCATTTTTTCTTGTACAGTGTACAGATAAAATGTGAGTAACCATATAAATTTCGGCAACTTTGTGTCTGTAGGATTACAGATCTGTCTTTACAGTGTAGTTCAAATTTTGATGTTTAATAGCTAGCACTGTAACATGATGAAATCATGAACCAATATTTGGAGCTCCTATTGAAACATATTTCCAATAGTTGGAAGGAGGTTAAAATAGGAAGCTCTAAATATTAATACGAGATTTTACCATCTTATGATAGACGCTATTAAGTACCAAAATTTGGTTAAACCTAGAACAATATTTTTTGCAGTGTACGAGGAGAACAGATTTTTCTTATTTTCAAATAAATTTGTACGGAACTTCTGGTGTCACTAAGTCATTTGAACATTTTCGCAACTGAATTAATCTGCACATTAAGAGACTACACGAGTCGCTTAAAAATACCTGGATGATAATGTTAAGTCTAGGGAGGCGCTATTTTCAAATATCCCTCTCAAATTTTAATATTTTTACATGATATGTTTGGATAAGATAGCTGAAAATGGGTATTTTAAGACTAGTTTTAAGTTTTTCGATTTTTAGTTGTATGTTTTTTTATATTAGGATACTTTTAATTCAGAAGCAGTCCGAACCAGCTCCGAATGTAAAAGAATTTTTTAAAATATGAAACCAAAAGTGTAAAGGCAAAAATTAGCCGTTCTCACCTATCCCATACAAAAAAAGACAAATTCAAAAATATAAAAATTCGAGCGAAATTTTAAAATAACGCCTCCACAGGCGTAACATTAGTCGGGGTCTTTTCCAGTGACTTTTAAAGGGTTAAAACTATTTGAGTTGGAAAGCAACGTTAATACAGTTATAATCAAATCTAATGAAAATTTAAAGGTATCTTTATTTTTTTAAAATTCTTAAAATGTTTATATTTGTCATGAAATGTATTTCAGATATAAGCACAATATGTGAATTTACATAATTATTCAGTCAGTGCTGTCAGAGAATTGTGACTCCTTCATGGTTGAAATTGGTGATCAATTCCAAGTGTTTATTTGCTGATTCAGAGCGTATGTAGTGTTTTCGACTGGCTAGTTAGCTGTTGATTTGACGTATCTCTCTCATATGAAGTGTCAGCGAGGAAGAAGTACTTGATGTGTCATATGCATCTGTAATATATAGTAATAAGCGGCACACACATATTCCACATTTCCTGATTAAATCTACCTACGCATACTAATACAAACAGATGCTTAGATATATGGTGCCACGCATAAGTTCCGGAAATGCATATAATGATAATTATACTTAAATAAATTAATTTATTCATTTGTGGTATTTATTTCAGATCAAATATTAAGCATAATTACTAGATGTGTTTGAAATGTGCTTATCTAATTAGCAGTTCTTTTAAACTGGGAATTTGGGGATCCTGTATACGCATGTACGAATGTGAATAAATACACTTATATAAGCGAAAATAAACTTAATTTAAAAAAATGAAACAGAACATAAAAAAATACTGATAGGAATGACCAGTTATTAGAATAACTCAAAATAATGTGAACGCTTATTTGCTTGATATTTTTTCAATGAAAGCTAAGAGAAACTTTGCTGTGTTGCATTTTCATTCAACTTATTGTCTTCATTAATCCTAATTTCACAGAAATTTAAACATTTTCTTTCTTGAAACTTAATACAGGACTTAAACTTTATTCAGTGTTTGTACACCACTTTTATTTAAAGAAAAAATTACTTATAAATTTCGGTGAAACGTACTACAATAAACATGTTACATTAAACTGTTGCAGAAACTTACAACGAATTTCTTTCAAAATAATTATTGGTTTTCGAAAAACAGATTAGTGGGAGCCTGTTAATGGAACATACTTTACTGTCTTTTTTTATAATTATCATTTTTTCATACATTAGCATCTCTACATTTACCCCCCCCCCCTATTTATAAAATTTCCACTTCTATACTTCACTCTCCTTGATATTATTTAGTGTGAAAAGTACCCCGAAAGTTCTTTCCTTCAAATTTTAGGACTTCGTCATCGAATTCATTTTAACCGGTAATGGATTTTTTGTACAGAAGCTTAGAATAACATGAATATCATACTTAAACTATTTGACTGTTTGACGTACGGGCAAGAAGAGTAATTCCTCACACAAAGCTCTCTGATTACAACTAATTATTTTAATTAGGAATGAAATATTTAGATTAAATAAGACAATTACTTTAATCTAAAAAAGTGTCGTTTTTTCCATATTTACGATTTATTGTATGTAAAAAAATAATCACTTAAGTGGTTAATATTTAAATTTTATCTTATAAAAGTCAGGATATCTTTTGCTGCTTAACTTTAGAACCGCCGGTTATTTTATTAAAGTTTTATAAAAATTGTTTGAAACCAGAATTTTTATTTAAAATTATTTCACTTACTTAATCTTCCAATATTTTTTTTTTGTGCTGCACATAATTAACAAATCTAATCAAGAAATTTCTGGTTCGAATCGGCTATTTTCAATTTGGCAAGGGGTCATAATGTTCCCTTTTGTCGGTTCTAGTGTTAATTCCGATGCAATTTGATAATTTCTTAGAAAGCAAAACTGGTTAAAGTCATCTCTTTATTGTACATTAGAAACTATAGCGCACATTTACGATTCTTTAAAAATGTATCAGGTGTAAATAAGTTCTTTTGATAGTTTATTAATCTTTCAGAGTCTAAAGTTTAATAACGTTCTTCTTTCAAGCTGTAGTGTTATCTCAAGAACAGGTCTAATTTTGTGTTGTTTCTTTTAAGTATTGAAAACACGATATGTTGCCGCAAATAAAGGTTTTCGAATTTCGCAATGCGATTTTTTGTTAATATTTTGGAGACTAAATAATTTTATCTTTTAAATAACAGATGTACTTTATTATCTAGGATTCGATAGAGTTTACGTTAATATTTGACTATCGTTATCCCGGCATCATGGGGGTTGGGTCTGTGAGACCCGGCAAATTTTCATATATTTGAATAACCACCTGTGCGATGTTGCAGGTCTTTTCAGCAGCTGGAGATATTGAGTTAGTCTAATGGTCGCATGCAACATCTTAATCGTGCGCAAGCCAAAGTGAGGGTTATAAGTAATATTTTTTAATTAAATATAAAAGTAAAATAAAAGTAATATTTAAATAAAAGTAATATTTTTTAAATAAATAAAAAAACGAACCCGAAAGGGTTACGTTTGGGTTCTTTTGCTTAAAAAAATCTTACAGGCATCAGGCTTCAAAATAATGTAAACAATATTTATAAATGAATGCAGTGACAATAACCACCGTAAATGATTTTAACAGCTGAATTCACAAAATAGTTGAAAAAAATTGCAAACTTCTTAAATCCGAGAAAAACTTTGTACAGATCAAGCTAAACAAAATTATATGCTAATTTCTTTTTCTAAAGACGAAGCACGTGTTATTTTTTATTTATTTTTTTTAACCAATAAAGTTCACTTTTCCTTTTATTCTGTCTTACCAATTCCTCTTAAAATATGTTCTATGTAACTAGCCATACTAAATTCATCTAAAAGGCATATTTACTTTATACCTGTTAATTACAACAAACTTTCTCCCGTAGAATTCAAGGTAATTTCACTGTGTTTTAGAATTAAATGATTATACTGTTACCGTGAATCATGATTAAAAATTATCAGTATTCTGCGTAAAAGAAATGACTTGGGATGCATAATATCTTGTAGAAGCAGAGCGTGAAGCAGAACATTAATCTGTTTCTAAAAGTTTTATTTTTCGTGAGAGCTGCCTAAATGATGCGGCGGCGCTATGATAAATGACCAGAAATGTGCAATGAAGTACGCATCAAAGCTCTTAAAAAAACAGCAGGAGATGGTAACAGAAGTAAGCTTAATAAGCTTAATAATTATTACAGCAAATTATCCTGTAATGTAAGCGATGTCCGTTTTTTCGGCTTTTGAAATGTTTATGTGGTTATGAAAACAGAAAGTGTACTTAAATTCTATATTTATCCTATTGTGGCTGATTATTATTCGCGACATTACTTTTCTGTTGTTGATGCAAATAATATATTTAGAACAACCATAACAAATTAGGACGCAGTATGTTATAGGAAAGACAAACAGTTTTCCGACATGCTGATTTTTGATGCTTTAATTAGTATTTTCACATGATTGTAGTCTCATTAATTCTTGATCATAAAACAAGAATTATAGTGTATCCGGTTAAATGTTATTTTTAAACAGTATTTGTATATCAATTATCTTAAATAAAATTTTAGAGAGAAAAAATTTAAAAGAATGAATTCTACTTAAACCAAACAGAACATTGTATCACTCGGTCTAAAAAATTGTTTTCTCTTTTTTCTGTCGAGCAAATAATAATTTTATTTTTTTTAAATAAATGTTCACTTATAAAGTTTATGTTTATTTTTATTTTTACTTAAACAGTACACTTTAAATATGTTTTATGTAACTCGGAATAGTAAATTCGGCTAAAAGACATACTTGCTTTATGCTCGTTAATTACAACAATCTTTCTCAGGTATAATTCAACGAAATTTCAGCGTGTTTGAGGTTTAAATGTTTATGCTGTTAATATAAATCATAATTAAAAATTCTCAGTATTCTGCATAAAAGAACTGAGACCGCATAATAAGTTTTACAAGCAGAGAATGAAGCAGAACATTACTATGTTGTTAAATATTTTGATATTTTGTTTTTAGTGAAAGCTACCTAGAAGATCTTACATTAGTTTGTTTAACTTTTGAAATATTTATTTGGCTATGAATGCAGAAAGTGTACTTAAGTTCTATATTTATCCTATTACGATATATTGTTATGCGCCACATAACTTTTTCTCTGTTGATGCAAGTAATATAATTAGAACTACCGTAATAATACGTTATAAAAAAGACAAATGTATTTCCGACGTGTTGTTATTTGGTACTATATTATTAGTGTTTTCATATAAAGGTACTCTTATTATTTTTTGTGGTCATACTAATAATAAAATATTTCGCAGTATGTTATAGGAAAGTAGAGCAATTTTACGACACCATGTTATTTCATGTTAATGTTAGCAATGTTTTCCTAATTGCACCTTTTTTCTGAATCAGAAAACAATAAATATAGTGCATTCGGTTAAACATTATGTATAAGTACTATTTATGTCTTATTTTTCTTAAATAAAACTTAAAAGATATGAAACGTAAAAAGTGCATGTGTCTTGAATCAAAGATCAACTTTGTATCACACGAAATAAAGAAATTTTGCATTTAATTTTTTTTCTACTGACCCAACATAATTATTAATTTCCAAGATGAAATTTTTACTATTAAAATAGATTTTTCCTTTTACCCGACTTTTTTATTACTCTTTAAATATGTTCTAAGTAACTTGCATTACTAAATTAACATAGAATACACACTTATTGTGTGCCCGTTAATTACAACAAAATTTTACACGTACAGTTAAACGAAATTTCATCGGGTTTTAGGATAAAAGGCTTATGCTGCTGCCATGAATCATAATTAAAAATTCTCAGTATTTTACGAAAGAAATGGCTGAGGTTGCATAATAACTGTTAAAAGCAGAGCGTGAAGCAGAACATTAATCTACATCTAAGAGTTTTGTTTTTCGTGAGAGCTGCCTAAATGTTGCTCTGCTATGATAAATGACCAGATATATGCAAAGAAATGCGCATCAAAGCTCTTAAAACATAAACAACAGTAGATGATAACAGAAGTAATCTTAATAAGATTAAGAGTTATTACAGCAAATTATTCTGTAATATAAGCGGTATTCATTTTGTTCGGCTTTTGAAATGCTTATGTGGCTATGAAAGCAGAAAATACACATAAATTCTACATTTATCCTATTATGGCTGATTATTATGCGCCATATTTTTCTGCTGTTGATGCAAATAATGTATTTAGAACTATCATAACGAAATAGGACTCAATATGCTATAGGAAAGACAAACAGTTTTCCGACATGATGATTTTTGATACTACTATTAGTACTTTCACATGATTGTAGTCTCAGTTTTTCTTTATCATAAAACAAGAGATACGGTGTATCCGTTTAAATGTTATATTTAAACATTTGTATATTAATAATCTTAAATAACATTTTAGAGTAATGAAAAAATTAACAAAACGAATTCTACTTAAATCAGACAGCAACTTTGTATCCTTCGATCTAAAAAAGTATGTGTTCATTTTTTTTCTGTCGAACAAACAATAATTTTATTTTCTAAAAATAAATGTTTACTAATAAACTTACTTTTTCTTTTTATTTTGACTTGAACCGTACACTACAAATATGTTTTATGTAACTTGCAATAGTAAATTCGCCTAAAAGACATACTTGCTTCATGCTCAGTAATTACGACAATCTTTCTCAGGTTATAGGAAAATCAAGCAATTTTACGACACGATGTTATTTCATGTTAATGTTAGTAATTTTTTCATAATTGTACCTTTTTTAAAAAACTATCAATATAGCGCATTCGGTTAAACGTTATGTATAAGCACTATTTATGTCTTAATTCTCTTAAATAAAACTTAAAAGATGTGAAAGTTTAAAAGTACATGTTTCTTGAATCAAAGATCAACTTTGTATCACACGAGCTAAAGAAATTGTGCATTTATTTTTTTTTATTGACCCAACATAACTATTATTTTCCAAAATAAAATTTTTACTAATAAAATTGATTTTTCCTTTTACCCGTCTTCTTCATTAATTTTTTATTATGTTCTAAGTAACTTGCATTACTAAATTAACGTAAAATACACACTTATTTTGTGCCCGTTAATTACAACAAAATTTCAAACGTAGAATTATACAAAATTTCATCGTGCTTTAGGATTAAATGCTTATGCTGCTACTATAAATCATAATTAAAAATTCTCAGTATTCACTGTAAAAAAAAATCTGCAAGGTTACTAAGAATTTTCTAGGAAACTGGGATGCCTAGAACTTTTCATGTAACCGTAACAGAAGAAAATCATGTACAATTACAAAAGTTGCTTTAGTTACTGTTACTAAATATCGTTTAGTAAACATACTAACGATGTTTTAGTGAGTTTCCTAAAGGATCGTCTGTGAATTTACTAAATATTATTTAGTAAACATACTAACGATTGTTTAGTGAGTTTCCTAAAGAATCGTCTGTAAACTTATTAAATATTATTTATTAAACTTACTAATGATTATTCAGGGAGTTTAGTAAGGAATTTTTCGTAAATTTACCAGTCATTATGTTGTATATGCAGTAACGATTTGTTAGGGAGTTTTCTAAAGAACTTTTTGTAAACTTACTCTGATTATTTAGTAAATTTACTAATGATTTGTAAGGGAGGTTCTCATATTAGTTTTCATAAATGTACGAAACATTATTTAGTAAACTTACTAGCGATATTTTAGAGTGATCACTATATATATTTTGGTAAATTTTCTGAGGATTATTTAGTACATGTAATTATTAATTTTTAGGGAGTTTTCTATACATTATTTTGTGAGTTTTCTAATGATTTTTAGTATTCTTACAAAACATTT
This sequence comes from Maratus speculifer, assembly GCA_964019185.1. NCBI lineage: Eukaryota > Metazoa > Arthropoda > Arachnida > Araneae > Salticidae > Maratus > Maratus speculifer. Next base: position 154,908,116 of record OZ025296.1, read on the forward strand.
TGTAGCATATTTATTGAGAATTTTGTTGTACATTTGCAAGGGACTTTATGGCACATTTACTATGGGTTTTTTATGCTTGCATCTTAAACCTTTTATGTACTTTATCAAAAAAAGTAACTTTAATGAGGTACCGTTCGAAAAATTACTAAAAAACTTTTAGTATTGTATTTAAGCCCATTTTGTATTCTCGCCAGAAAGCTCTTTGCAACAGTACAAGTGTTAATACAGTAAATTTGTTAATGCTTTTTTACTATTGTATTTAAAATATTTTATTTGCACTTACCAAAATGTATTTGTAACTGCACAAATTTTTTGCAGTTTTATTATTAATCTTTTTACAGCAGTATTGCGAAAAGATTATACGAAATTGTTTTTCATATTAATACTTAAATTAATTGGAGTTATTATAGAATTTTTTTCCATATGAAGTTAATTTTTTATAATTTTAAGTATCCAGAGTGGAGTTTTCCTCATGTATCAAAATATTTCGATGTAAAATAAGCAATATGGCCTAATATGTGTTTCAGTATTATAACAGCAATTGACATAAAAGTTACGCATGAGAAAATTCACTGAAGTTCACTGTAGATATTTAAAGAGGTGCAAAATCATTTTCTTTATTAAATGAGCATTATAACAGTAGCACTAAATGAGGAGATAAACTGAAGCAGATCTTACGATCTTTATTTAAATGAAAAAAAGCAAATAGATACAATGATGTAAATAAATGTATAAAAATATGTGAACTGAGATTTAAAATATGCCTAAAAGAAATATGATTTTAGATGAAGCACAGTGCTTAATTTATACATATAAAGCACTGAGCGTCCCCTAATCCAATACATGATTTAAAAATCTTTATATCGTGAAAAAACATTGTCCGTTCATTTTATGCGGATATTCTTCTAAACTAAAATGCTATAAGTAAAAATATAGTAGTCTTGTATTTAAGGTGTTTTATTCAGTTCTATGGCCATATGAATTTCTTTAACAAATGTCTTCTGTTACATATTTTTGAAACACAACACAATAATTAATTCAATGGTTAAAATCAGATAAGATATTTGCAGAAAATTTAATGTCTTTATCTGAATGTCACATATGGGTGATTCTCAAAATAGGGGACGATTTCAAAAATGAAATCTTAAAAAAATTACTGTTAGCAAAATTTCTGAAAAAAAAATAGGTGTGTATACTTTCCATGTAGTCAGCAGAGCTAAATATTTAAAAATTAACTTAAAAAAATAATTAGTATTTTTTGAGCCATGCTAATGACAAAACAAATTGCATGGAATAAATATATTATGAAATTTTTATTTTCTTCCTGTTTAAATATTTTTTTTCTATATTTATTAGCCTTCCTTTTCAGCAAATGATTTCCATTTTTACATATATACATATAACGAGAATAAAAACATTACCAAAGAGCAAACTTTGTTACATGAGCAACATTCTGACACTAACAATGTAAGAAGCTGTCTTAGTGATTTTCCTACCTATTTAATGCATATTTTAGGGATAATAAATGTAATACCTAAATTTATTCGTAAAATTAAACTTTATAAAGGATACAGTATAAGCACTGGTTACATTTATGTACATAGGAGTCTTTAGCATGGACAGAAAAACCATGCTAATGACACTGATATCTGTCCATGCTCATGACAAATTTTAATTTAAATAAGATTATGAGCCATAATATAATCACAATGCAATAGTCCTTTCTGGGGCTTTTTAAAACACAAAAGTTCTATGCAAAAAAATAAAATAAAAATTTTAACTATAAAATAAACATGAAAATTATTATCCATTCTAATGACATACAATTGATGTACTCCCCTAATATTCAACTTCTATTCTTAAAATACAATACATGCTTCTATTTTCTGGCTGGGATAAAATGGCTACTTATTGCCATGGAGAAACTTTGTATTTTCAAACTATTGTCATATGTGAAAATGAAATGTTGATAAATAACAAGCTGTTTTAGTATGACCTTGTTTTGAAAATCGAATATGGAGGACAAACTTTAATTCTTTTTTTATGTACTATAATTTTATTTTTAAAAAGAAATTTATTGGATAAATCCTCTCCTTGATTAATATAAAGAAATAATAACATTTGTTTATTTTATAAACATGATATTAACTCTTGAAAAATGCTAGTATACACAAGGCACAGCTGCTGTGGACATCCATGCTAATGACATTTTGAATCTTTATTCTGTTATTTTAAGGTGTTTTTAACTAAAAAGTGAGTAATTCTTGAGTGCAAATAATGAATAATGTTAAGAAAAACATATCTAAATATAAAAAAATGACAGAAAACCTCTCAATTTTTTTGTATGCCGAAAGACATAAATTGTCCCCTATTTTGAGAATCACCCATATAAGAATTTTTTTAAACCTTATTCTTATTTCAGGTGGATATGCCGCACAATTCTTATTAATTACTAGAATCTTTTTCCCTTTAATTTTTTTATTGTCTTTTTCCTCGACTTATTCCTCACAAATTTCTTTCACCACCTACGTTAGTACATTATGCATTTTTCAATACTTTATTTGCTTGAGAGTTTTGTTTCAAATTAAAATATTAAAGAGAAAAAATTTAATTATTGATAGGATCACAAATTTAAAACTCTAAACTGGCTTAAAGATCCCGAAGAATGGGTCGAATGTGTATGAGTTTTGTAGAGTTCTTCTGTGGTAAATATTGCTCTGAAATTAGAATCTGTAACTCAAATAGTTACATATAGGGAAGATAATATACACACCTTAACATATGTACACAAAAATGCATCTTTCACTTATCAACTGTAATTTTGGGCAGGTTTTGCACTTTTTAATGTTTATCAGTATGTTATAATCAGAGTTTGCTAAGCAATCTTTCAAAAATTAGAAAACTAGAATACAAACAAAAAGGAAAACATATTTATTTGGAAAATATCATGAGCTGTGGTCTTTGATATAAATGTAATATACATATCTGTGCTTTCAATAAAAGCAATATGATTAAATAACAAAATACAATGAAATATGAATAAATTTTATTAAATAACTATTTAATTCATTACAATAAAAAATAACTTTTTTAATGTGACTCACATTTTGCAAATATTACAAAATTAGTATTTATACAAATATCTATGAATTGCATACTTTTTAATGATTATTTTTGGGGATAATATCAGAAATTGAATTTAAAGATGTATTGCAATAAAATAATGGGAAAATTTCAGGGCTGCAGAATGAGATTCGCAAGATTTTTCTCAGTCATAATAGTGCGTCTTTTTCCTCTACTTTCGTCGTCAAAGATACTCCCATTGTTTTTAAATTGAACTTCAGTTTCTTCCTGCATCTAAAATGATAAGTTAGATGTTAACATAAAAAAGAAAGAAAAATTTAATAAAATTTATAATGAATGTAATATTGTAGAAAAGCCAATATTCATTTTCGTATTGAATAATTGAATATTACAACTATTTAAAAATTAACTAGATGAAGAAAAAACATGCATTCTAAATTCAAGTTGATTATCGGCATTTTGGCAGAGTTAAATTCGTATATGCAGTCACAGGATTTCCTCATCTGAGGTTTTTCCATTTACTGACAGAGCATTAATAAATCGTAAATTGCTCTCATTATTCATTGCTAATTTAATCTAAAATGAATTAGTAAAACCATATTGAAAAGGTCTTTTTTATAAAGGCTTGGCATTCTTGTAACTTATGAAATAAAAATACAAAAATCCATTGATAGGTGGAATTGTAACATAAAAAAATATTGAATATGCTTTATAAATGCTAAATATGTATCAATAAATCTGCTAAACTGTTTTTAAAATGATGTCCTGAAGGCATCCATAATGTTGACGTTGTGGATTAAAAAAAAAATCATCAGCATTGTATGTTGCCATTGTCCTTTGATGGCATGTCTTATAAGTAAATAATGCTGAAACACAATCCGCCTTCTTACCCGATAAATAATGCTAATAGACATGCATTGTAACAGAAAAGCTTAACCTTCGAATATATGCAAACAGCCATCATTTGACAGGCCCAATTATTAGGGTATTTGGGTACTTACAATTTTTGTTATTTTAGAGGAAATTGGGGTGGGTGCGACACTTTTTACAAAACTTAGAAAATCAACTTTGTTTAACTTTAAAAGAAAAATTCCAGTTTATAGAGTGCAACATGAAACACTTTTTAATGTTCTTGAACAATATAGAAACAAAACATACAAAAGGTATTTTATAATCAAGGAAATTGTAAGTTTCAAAATTTGCTCCATAACTCACCACTAACAGAGATATATCGAATTACAATAAAATAAAGCTATAAGGCACAAATAATCAAGTGTCGGCTAGATATATAATCTAATAAAGATTGTAGATTGATATAATGTATGTGGCACAATATAGAATTCCAGGATCTTCATAACGTAAATGGAAATTCAGGATTGTTAGTCATAGATAACATTAAAAATTATCAATTTAAATTATTTACATTTTGAAGTAAATGAATATATTATCAATGTTATAATCAATATATTACCCTCTAAATATGTTTGCATGTTAGGAATTTACATTCATCTCATTAAAAAAATGAAAGACATATCCCATTTCTCCCTTTACTGGCATGTCCCATTATTCCCCACTTTCTTTTTTTGTATGAAAGACATATCCCATTCCTCCATTTACTGGCATGTCCCATTACTCCCCACTTTCTTTTTTTTGTAGGAAAGACATATCCCATTCCTCCCTTTACTGGCAAGTCCCATTACTCCCCACTTTCTTTTTTTGTATTAAACTTCTTGTATAAATAAAAGTGCTGCTTTTAGACTTGTTTTAAATAATTAATAATATACAGTATAATGTTCTATAAATAATGAAAATATTACACCTATGGATAACAAATCATTAATATACAGAAAGTATAAAAAGTAAATTTACTTTTGATTCTTGAAATAATTTTTTATACAATTGCAAGCTTATACAGACAATTTTTTTCAACTAAAGATTTGGCTACCGTTGCTTCATCTAACGTGCGATTGATGAAATGTTTAGAATGATACATAAAGAGAAAAACCTACTTTCCCATTCCTCCCACTCTCCCCTATATATTAACATTTTATTAAAATTACGTAAAACCATATTAAATACCACTTATATTTACATGTATAAAAAAATTTAATTGAATTTTAACAAAATTATTAATTGAATTTTAACTCTTTGAAATACACTGGCGAAGGCAGATCACTTCACGCCACTAGGAAACTATATGTTTATTGACTATATGTACTTTTCTTCATCGTAAATGTAACCAAACTTCCGTATTTGAACATCTTTTTAGAAAACCTCAATAGACCATACTTGCATTACCTACGAAAATTTCGAAAAATTCCGACAATTATAAATATTTTTTTACAAAATAAAATGTGTGAAAATTGACAAAATTTGTTAAAACCTGAGAGTTTTATCGCGGTAAAAATCTTACCAGCCCTTTTCCACTAAATATCAATATTTTTTCACCCAGTCTACATATATCTTATTTTTAACATAAAAAAATTCAAACGATGTGGATGATAATGTCATTTTTTTTTTAAATGTAAAATACCGGAAAGTACCTTGTCCACAACTCCAAATTCACAACTTTCTTCTATCTCATACATAATATTATTTCAAAATTCGTCAACGTACCAAAATTAAAAGACAATCTATGCCCATCACGGGGATTCTAACGATATGAAATTCCATGTATTAGTTCTTAAAATATGAATATCGGTAACACGTAAGAAATGCACCATAAAAGCGCTTCTTGTTTTGTGATCTAAACCAAAATCTGCAACTGTGACACTACATTAGCTGGTGTCAACATGTAACTGAATCTGAAGTTCGATGAAAATATTTGCGTTATTTCTTAAGATTGGAATTTGCAGAAATTATGCAGATCCCCCCTCCCCTCTCTTGTGCGAATTATGAAAAATGCAACACAGCTGCGCCATATGCTGGACGATTTACGCCAAAATATAAAAAACCCACCAAATTATACTAAGGACAAATTAAATCTGAAATTTTATGAAAATCCGCCATGAAACATTCATATAGAGTTGTTGCAGAAATCTAAAAAAATGTAGAACATAAAGACTATTTATTGAGCGATTTATGCCAAAAAGTAATCAGAATCAATTTATAGCAAGGACTATCTGAATATATTTTTTTTATGGAAAGCTATACATTATTTCTTGAGACAGAGCGCCCACAAAATTTAGGTCGCATACATACAGCCATTTTATAAAAACAAGTTTTTTGATATATCTGACTCCTAAAACTTGTAAATCCGTTGAAAAATAGAATTTACATTAAAAATTAACCATCGCCATTTTATAGCAGAGACAGGCTGGACATAATCTCTACATTAACCCTTAACTGTTGTTAGCGGTCTCACAGACCGCTGAGATTTTTAAGTTTCAGAGTTTAACTTGCAATTTTTAGTTTAACTATAGATACTGGTCAAATTTTATTTCGTTTGGAACCTTATTACAATCTCTAGAGACTTTTGAATAGCTGAATTTTATTTATAATAGTCCTGTATATAAAGTTTAATACAGAAATAGCATTCTAAGAGTTAATTTAAAATTTTATTCATCTTTAGATTGAGCAGTCTGACAGACCGCTCACAGTAGTTATGCGACAATTTTTGTCACAGCAGTTAAGGGTTAAACATATATATTTTAAATATTAAATTCTGTACATTAATTCTTATGACAGAGTATCCACGAAATGTGTGTCACATGCAAATAGAGTCACAGACTCACATTTCGTAAAAACGGTATCTCTGGCCCCCAAAACGTCTAAATGTGTCGAATCTTTTTACAAATCCTATACTTTCTTTTCGTAATAATAGAAGAAATAAGAAATACAAAAATTATCTTTGAAAAAATTAATTGTTAAAAGTCTCTCTCTTTTTCTGTGTATTTTACTGTACAATTCAGATTACGTATGTTTTAAATAAATCCGCAGACTTGATTTTATGCAATATAACTATAATTATAGTTGCATAGCCCCTTACTGATTGTCTAAGGTTTTAAAAACAATTTTGAAACATGAAATATTTTTTATTATTCCTTATTGCGTAGAGCTCGATTACGAAAGGGGCTGTGCAATTATAATTTTATGAACTTTTTGTTAATTTTGGACTCTCTTAACCTTTCCGATTCATACGTTATCGTCCCTTGAACCCCCCCCCCCCCTCCCCGTTAATGATATCGTTATCAAAGTGTAGAAAATTTTGATTTCTATAATTTATTTTGCTCGAAAAGACATACAAAACTTGTTTCATTTATTTTCCGCATACTTTTATGATTCAAATGATGAGAAGTTAATAAAGTATCATTTTTCATATGAAAAAAAAACTTTATATCACATAACAATTAAAATAAATACTATTTAAATGAATCTTATCATACCTTTTTGTTACATAATGCTTTCAACAATAATAAAGAATTATTGTACTTACACCGAACAGAGAGGGGTGGGGAGCAGATAGTAGAAATTCATATCAACAAAACGAAGACACCATTCTTTTTCTTTATACACGAAACATAAGCTTCATTTCAAATACACTTTACATACGGTTTCTTGAACTGTGATTATATATGCATACACATACGAAAAAAAATAAGAATTTTAAACGTTGGAGTATACTGTATTTTAGAGTTTAATAATTTTATAATAATTTAGCAATTTTAATAACTTTGTATTTAAAAAAAATAGCTAACAGGCTATAAATATAATGTACTATTTTGTATTAAAGACCATTTTACAAATAAAAAGATAAACAATTGATGATCAGAAATGATATTTATATTAAAAAACAAACCTCCTCCCACCTGAAATCATGACATATTTGCACAGCTTTAATATTAATTTTTTGTTCTTAAAACAACATAAAGAGTTCATTTTTTACGGCTAATTTTACATAAAAATAAAAACTTCCTCTATGAATAATTAAAATAATATAAATAAAACAGTTTTAACAGACATGCAATTGAACTACTGAATTAAAGATCTGAAATTATCGGAATATAAAAGAAATTATGGGAGAAACAATTTTCAGAAACGATTTTATAGTTAAAGAAATTGTAAGTAGGAGAAAAAAAAAAAGAGTGAAAAAAATTGGAACTGTCCCATTTCGCCCTTTATGTCCCATTCCTCCCTGTATCCTATGTTAAACTTCTTGTATCGACATAAATGTTGCTTTTAGACATAGTTTAAATTATGGATGATATACAGTATAATGTTTTATAAATAGAGGAACAATTACATATATACATAAACAAGTCATTAATATGCAGAAACCATTAAAATATGTAAAGCAAATTTACTTTTGGTTCTTGAAATATTCTTTTCCTTTTTATAATTGCAAGCTTATGTAAATCAGCTGTTTTTTTTCAACTGAATATTGGAGATATGCTTTTGCTTAATAGAATACGTGACTGATGAAATGTTTATTAATGGATTATAAAGAGAAAAATGTACTGTCCCATTCCACCCCACTCTCCCTTATTACGTAAGAAAATCTTGGGTTAAGGGATTTAAGGGAAATTTCAGGTGTTTAAATTCTATCATAATAAACAAATACAGCAAAAAGAAAAATAGACATTTAAAGATTTTCAATTCAACGAGTAAGAATGGAGACAAAGATAACCATATTTTCTTTTTTTATTAAAGGAAGGGAGGGGATATTTCAAACGATTGATAATATAATTTATTGAAGACTTACAATTAGCGAAAAAAAATGAAAATTAATTAGGGTAAAAGACTAAATTGTGTACGCTTGTAAGGCGAGGGGGGGTATGATGATTATTTGGATTTTATGGATATAACCTATTATTTATTCTTAAAATAAAGCAACGGATCAGGATTTTTTTTAAGAATGACTTAAGGTTTTAAACTTTATACATAGAGGGGGCAAAGAAAATAGCGATTTATTTTTCTTTTTAGAAAGGGGGAAAATTAGATGACTTATTTGCATTAATAAAAATTCACAAATAAGTAAAGTACTAATAGCCCAGTGATTATTTGATAGAATTCGATATTAAGGGAAAATAGGATATTAGTTTAATCCCTTCAGTTTAGATCTACAATGAATATATTAAGTTTTCTACTCATTCTAGGGGAGCGTTAGAAATATATTAGATGTACATACAGTTTAATACCATAATAATATCCCAAAAGAACTAACTACCAAAAACATTGCCAATATAGGTGTTGTAAAACTTAAAATTCCGAGTAAAATGAACACTTACATTTAATATTTATGCTGAACATTAATGCTACAATTCTATTTCAAAGTTTAATCGCAGTGGTCAGGAGGTTTAACTTAAAATTAATTAGGAAAAAACTTGAAATTAATGTAAAACTTAGACTTAATTTACTGACTTTTTACCCATGTACTAGATGAACGTTAGAAAATATGCACACAGTGAAAATATACTTTTTTAAAAATTATCTTAATAATATTCCAAAACAACTAATTCTATAGAAACCACTGTGAATACAAATGTCAAAGTTTGAAATTCGCAATAAAATGAAAATGTTTTTATTGCAATTCTATTTCAAAAAATTATCTTAATCGCTAATCCAAAGCTCTGAACTAGGATAGATCAAGTTATCCATCCTCTCTGTCTCCATTTGTTACATACTTGAACATTTTTTAAATTGTTGAGGCCTTCACAATGTTTTTGTAACTATGTTAGGATTTTATTTTGCATATTTTGAGAATTATAATTTAGCAGTTATTCGGAAAGTAGTGCATGAATGATAGCTGTTTTATATTTCATTTCGCAACTGACACCGCTAAACTTAAACCATTGGTTTAAGTGAAAGATTTTTTATTTAAAGACTAATTTTTTTTTTCAATATTCCTAAGGTTTTAAACTTTTATGAATTTAAATGAAGATTCTTGTATACTAGTCGAAAATCATTTTATTAGAACGATCTTTGTCCTTTATACAAAATATGGAAGTTTAAAATCGCGCTATTGATTGACCTTGAACTTCTCTAGGGGAAAGTCTTATGCATACTCATTTGTTCGCTTTATCCCCCCCCCTTCCATCCTTGGACATTATTTTCATTTTCCTTAATTCTAATAGATGCGCACTATTGTTCACTCTATGTACATCATATTAGTTGCTACACACATTTCATACTGGAAATAATAAAACATTTTCCATCATTTACAAATCACTTTTGAAACATTCTAAAAGTTAGGAAAATATGTACCTTTTAAACTAACTTGTTCGTAGCGGGAAAAGCTCACCTAGCAAAAGGAAAAACATATTACATAAATTTCTAATCTATATCGATGGGATTAAAACAATTTGCGAATTTCCCACAATTAAATCAGACTTCAGCCTGTCTTTCATACCCCACCACTAGGCTATAAACCCGCAATCAAGAAGTTATGCCACAGCTCTCAAAATATCCATCCTAAGTAATGCACAAATAACTAAAAATTACATGTACATAATAATAACATGCACTGTAAACTGATAGCCTCTTTTATTAACAGTTCAAGCTCTTGTTTAGCGATTTAAGCAATACTTTGAAGTAAAATTGTGAAAATTCAACAAAAATGTTAAATATTGGTTATCAATTTATTCAGAATTTTAAGATCTACAACATTTGCATTGACAATGTTTTTGATAAGTTTAATTTTTTAATTATTTTATTATAATTAATAAAAACGCGTTTCTCAATTATAATTTGTACATTTATTTTAACGCACACCTAACAAGAATGAGAAAACTTTAGGGGGCACAGGGGTTGAAAACTTTTCAAAAAATCGATTTTTTTTTTGTGATATATTTTGATTATTCAATTAATTCTTAACTCAATGCAAAAAACCGCATAAAAATATTAGCATTTTTAACGGAGTTATAAGCATTTATGTATCAATACTTACATAGCCGCATCCATATAATTTCAACTTTAAGTCGTGTTTTCTGAAAACTTGATTTTTGACGACTAACACCAAGATTTTAAAAAAACTATTTGATGGAACGGCTTAATTTTTTCTTTGCATGCGTATAACATCATAATCTAGATTATGAACAAAAGATATAATTATCATTTTATAAAAACAGTATTAAAACATCTCTCAAAATTGAAAATTAAAAAAAAATCCTAAAAAATTCAACTTTTTTTCCATTAAAAATACTCAAAATAAACTATCTAAAATATATTAATTCATAATCTAGGTAATAATGTTATATGCTTGCAAAAAAATTAAGCCATTCCATCAAATAGTTTTTTTTAATCTTGGTGTTGGTCATCAAAAATCAAGTTTTGAGAAAACACGACTTAAAGTTGAAATTATATGGATGCGGCTATGAAAGTGTTGATACATAAATGCTTATAACTCCGTTAAAAATGCAAATATTTTTATGCGGTTTTTTGCATTGAGTTAAGAATTAAATGAATAATCAAATTAGATCCTAAACAAAAATCGATTTTTTGAAAAATTTTCAACCTCTGAGTCTCCTTAATACATTCATTTCCCCCCTCCCTAGATTTAAACTAATGAATTTAAATAATTTCCAGCTTTCGCTAACTAATTCAGAGTTCGACTTTTTTCCTTCTCCTCTATCACTGGGCAAGAAAGAGCTTTAAAGACTTTCTATGTGTTCTTTAAGTTGAAAAAGGGGTGGGAGAGGAACAAGAAAATGACATTTTTGGATTGAAAGTAAAGTCTTGATAATTTATTATGACAATAAAATAACGTATAAAGCACAGATTGTATTTTATTTTATGTTATTTTAAATAACGCAGTTTTAAAGAGTTTTTAAATTTTGAGTACTGTTACTGTGTGAAGAAAATTCGGAAGCAAAATGTTAAGGGTGAAATTCATATCAAGTTATAATGAAACGAATGTGATGTAATGAATGGTTAATGCATTTTATTCACTATAAAAAAATAGTAACGAAAATTTAAAGTTTTAAACACTTTAAATTTTGGTATTGTGGAAATGAAGGCAAAAAAATAAAGTGAAATTTCAGAAAAAAGAGAAAGCAAATTTTATTTATTACATAAAACATTTGAAATTCCGTACTTGTAATAAATTCAGACGTAAAAATAGTTATTTGACCAAAATATAAATATGTAATTAACAGAAAATAATAGGAATAGTAGCTTGAAAATAACTAAAAAATAAAATAGACCTTTTTGAGTCTTTGATTTTTACTTATTAATCAAGTAGAATGGAAATATAATTCAACTCATAAAGGATAAAAAATTACTTACTCAGTAACTAGAAATTTTTATCAGTTCCTGATTCAAAATGGATGCATTGCACGCCTCTGTGGTTGCGTGAACAATCATTACGTTACCACTAAAGCCCTTTCTGATTGGCTAACCGGTGAAACTAAGATATTTTATGTATTTGTTCTATGCGAGTGGTAAATATTATACCCAGTTACAGATACATTTTTAGTAAACATGCAGATTTCTGTAGCTTTACAAAAACTAGTTTTGTAGGTTTCCAGATTTTTTTTTACAGTGTTCTACATAAAAGAAATGGCTGATGATGCATATTAAGTCTTAGAAGCAGAGCGTGAAGCAGAACATTTATCTGCTTCTAAATACTTTGTTTTTAGGGAAAACTGCTTAAATGATGCGGCGCTATGATAAATGATCTGATAAATGCAATGAACTACGCATCAAAACTCTTAAAAAAATAAACAGCAGGAGATGCTAACCGAAGTACGCTTAATAAGGTTAAGAATTATTACAGCAAATTATCCCGTAATTCAAGCTATGTTAATTTTATTTGGCTTTCGAAATATTTATGTAGCTATGAAAGAAGAAAGTGTATTTAAATTCTATATTTATCCTATTATAATAGATTGTTATTGATAGAGACATTAGTTTTTACTGTTGATGCAGGTGATATATTTAGAACTACCATAATAAAATAGGGTACAATACGTTATAAGAAAGACAAATGTGTTTCAGACATGTTGTTAATTTGTACTATTTTATTAGTGTTTTCATATGTTGGAAGTATTATTATTTCTTGTAGTCTTCATATTAATAAAATATATCGCATTATGCCAAAGGAAAAGCAAGCAATTTTGCGACACTGTGTTACTTCATGTTAATGTTTTTATACTGGCAGTCACATTTTTTCTAAATCAAAAAACAAGAAATACAACATACACGGTTCAACATTATGTATAAACGCTATTTATGTCTTGATTCTCTTACATAAAACTTAAAAGATATGAAAGTTAAAAAGTGTGTATTTCTTGAATCATAAATAACTTTGTGTCACTCGAATTAAAGAAATTGTGTATTTTTTTTTCTTGTGACCAAACATAATTGATAATTTCTAAAAAAGATGTTCCTGAAATAAAGTTCCTTATTCCTTTTACTCTTACCAATTCTCTTTTTATGTGTTCTAAGTAACTTGCATTACTAAATAAACCTAAAATGCATACTTATTTTGTGCCCGTTAATTACAACAAAATTTCACACATAGAATGCAACGAAATTTCACCATGTTTTAGGATTAAATGCTTATATTTTTACCATGAATCATAATTAAAAATTCCCAGTACACTGCATAAAAGAAATCTCTGAAGATGCATAACAGAGTTTACAAGCAGAGTGTGAAGCAGATCATAATTAGTTTCTAAATCTTTTTTCGATTTATTAAGACACAAAATTCTGTATTTAAAAACCGGTGACAAAACATTAAAATTTTCGTAAAAGGATCCTATCGCGAAGGGGTTAAGATTTGTTACAGGAAATTATCCTTTAATGTAAACGATGTTTATTTTGTTTGGATTTGGAAACGTTTATGTGTCTATGAAACAGAAAGTTTACTTAAAAACTATATTTATCTTGTAGTATTAGATAATTATGTGCCCCTTTACTTTTATGCTGATGACCTTAGAGATATACTCAGAGTTACCACAATAAAATATTTCTTATTATGTTATGGGAAAGGACGGATTTTGAAAACACGGTGTTTTTTTATGTTAATGTTATTAGTGTTTTTATAATTACAGTCACCTATTTTCTAAGTCAGAAAACAAGAAATATAACGTATTTCGTTAAACACTATGTATAAACACTATTTTGTCACAATTCTTTTTTTAAAAAATTAAAAGATATGAAAGGTAAAAAGTACGTATTCCTTCAATCAAAGAGTAACTTTGTATCACACGAGTGAAAAAAATTTTGTAATTTTTTTTTCTGGTGACCAAACATAATTACTGTTTTCTAAAATAACATTTTTACTGATAAAGTTTATTTTTCTTTTCTAGCTCTCTTTCCCATTACTCGTTAAATAAGTTCTGTAGCTTGCATTGCTAAATTAACTTAAAAAAACATTCTCACTTTGTGTCCGTTTACGCAGTGGTCGGGGAATATAAGACAATTATAATTGGCCTTACCAGTTGGTTTTATCTATAATCTTCATGGTACTTTCTGTTTGAATATCTTATAAAAATATCTCTTGAAGATTCTCGATTAAAGATACTGACAAGAACAATAAAAAAAGTCCTTCCGGTAACTCCGGGAGGAAGAGGTAGCTTTCATATACTTATACATTTATTTATTTATTTTAAAGTAAGTTACATTGTTCAAAAATACTAAGCTCAAATTAGTGGAAATAATCTTATAAAATTAGTGATTTTATAAGATTGAATACTAGTTTTTGTCAAGACTGAATATTAATAGGAATTTTTAAAAATTAGTCATCTTTTATTCAACCTGGTTTTATTTTAAGCGATTTAGAGAGTCACCAAATTCCACGATATCATAAAGTGTATGCCATTTTAAAGCAACATGATGGATCGTTCAGATCAGACCGGTTCAAAATGTCAGCCATAAGCAAAATTCAAAGTGCTATAACTCAATCATTTTTTTAAGATATAGACAAAACAAAAAGTGTTCTGGAATCATTGTTTTAAGTTTTAATACGTAAATGAAAAATATTTTTCAACTTTTAATTTTTTCGCATTTAATTTTAAATTTAAAATTTTTTTAAAAATTTAAAATGGCCACCATTTTGAAACAAAATGGTGGATGATGTTGACCAACAAACTCGGTCGAGACATTTGTATGTACTATGTACAAACAAAGTTTCATTGAAATCGGTTCATAAATGCGCGTGTTATTACGTGACAAAAATCAGATCGTTTCAAAATGTCAGCCATAAGAAAAATTCAAAGTGCTATAACTCAATCATTTTTTAAGATATGGACAAAATAAAAAGTGTTCTGGAATCTTTGTTTTAAGTTCTAACACGTAAAAGAAAAATTTTTTTGCATTTAATTTTAAATTTTAAATTTTTTTAAAAAATTTAAATGGCCGCCATTTCGAAACAAAGTGGCGGATGATGCTGGCCAACGATTTCGGTCGAGACATTTGTATGTACTATGTACATACCAAGTTTCATTCAAATCGGTTCATAAATACGTTAGTTATCGCATGACAAAAATCAGTTATATATATATCTATATATATATATATATATATATATATATATGTTGTTTTTAATGATATATATATATCATTTATATATATATATATATATATATATATATATATATATATCAACATTTGAACGGAGGGTGTTTTTTGGGGTCTGAGGGTCATGATCGGTGAAAATATACCAAAATTTTCCGGAAGTGCTTTCCTCCGGACGGCTGCAATAGGTAGCTTTTTACTTTTTGTAATAAAAGCTACCTAATATGTCCTATTATACTCCGACACTTGTTTAACCACAACAAATTTCACACATAGAATTCAACGAAATTTCACCTTGTTTTAGGATTAAGTGATACTGCTGTTACCATGAATCGTAATTAAAATTCCCAGTACTTTGCATAAAAGAAGTATCTGAGGATGCGTAATAACTTTTAAAAGCAGAGCGTGAAGCAGAATATTAATCTGCTGCTAAATTTATTGTTTTTAATGAGAGTTAGCTAGATGATGCGGCGCTATGATAAATGACCAGATAAATGCAATGAACTACGCATCAAAGCTCTTAAAAACAGTAAACAACAGAAGATGCGAACAGAAGTACGCTTATTGAGGTTAAGAATTATCACAGCAAATTATCCTGCAATATAGGCAACATTTATTTTATTTGGCTTTTGAAATATTTATTTCAATATGAAAGCAGAGAGTGCACTTAATTTCTATATTTATCCTATTATGATAGATTGTTCTCCGCCGCATTATATTTTTGCTGACAATGCTCTTAATGCAACTGATATATTTCGAACTACCATAATAAAATATGGTGCAATACATTATAAGAGGACAAATTGTGTTGCCGACATTTATTATTTGGTACTATGTTATTAATGTTTTCATATAATTGTTGTATTATTCTTTCGGAATCATAAAACAAGAAACACAGTGTATCTAATTAAATGTTATTTTTAAACAATATTTGGATATTAAATATCCTTAATAAAATTCAGAGTTATGAAAGGTATAAAAAATTGTATTCTACTTAAATAAGACAGCAACTTAGACACATATGTGATAAAGAAATTATCTATTCATTTTTTTCTGTAGTGTAAAAAATATTGTTATTGCCTAAAAATAAAAAAAAAGTTTTAATAAAGTTCATTTTTTCTCTTACTGTGTGTTTTCCATTATTCCATAAATGTGTACTAACTATGGTTATCCTAAATGACATACTTGTTTTTTGCACATGAATTGCAGCATACTTTTTGACGTAGAATTCAACGAAATTTCCTCTTGTTTTACAACAAATTACAATAAACTTTCCCACATAGAGTTTAACGGAATTTCACCGTCTTTTAGGATTACTTTCTTATACTGTTACCATAAATCATACTTAAAAATTTTTAGTATTCTGCTTAAAAGAAATGACTGCTATTTAATAATATGTTTTACAAGCAGGACGTGCAGCAGATCATTAATTTGTTATTAAATCTTTTGTTTTTAGTAAGAGTTGCCTAAAGAATTCGGCGCGGCATTATAATAAATGGCCAGATAATTGCAATGTATTCGTAGAGAAGGTAGACAGATGGACATCAAACAGAAGTGCGATTTTTTAGGATTAATATTTATTACAGTAAATTACAGCGATATTTATATTGTTTAGAATTTGAAATGTTTGTGTCGATGAAACTGAAAGTTTATTTAAATACCGTATTTATCCTGTAAAGATAGATTATTCTGTGTCCCATTCCACTCATGCTGATCCTGGAGATATATTTAGAACTACTATAATAAAATATTTTGCAATGTGATATAGAAAAGGTAAGCAATTTCGCGAAACGATGTCATTTGATGTTGATGTTACGGTATTTCATACTGCAGTCCCTTTTTTATCATAAAGCAGAAAATATAATGTATTCGGTTAAACGTTATGCATAAACATAATTTATGTCTTAATTATTTTCAATAAAACTCAAAACATATAAAAGTTTAAAAAGTACACTTTTTCTTAATCAGATAACAATTTTGTATCATCAGAGCTAAAGAAACCATCTATTCTCTTCTTTTCTGGTGACAAATTATAATTCATAAATTCTAAAATAAAATTTTTACTATTGAAGTTCATTTTTCCTTTTACCCTTTCTCACACATTTCTCTTTAAATATGCTCTAGGCAACTAGCATCATTAAATTAACCTAAAAGACATACTTAGTTTGTCCCATTAATTACAACAAACTTTCACACATAGAGTTTAACTAAATTTCGCCTTCTTTTAGGATTAAATGACTATGCTGTTACCATGAATCACCATTAAAAATTCTCAGTACTCTGCACAAAAAAATAGAGAAGAAAGCATAATAACTTATACAAGCAGAGCGTGAAGCAGAACATTAATCTGTTGCTAAATCTTTTGTTTTAGCGAGAGATGTCTACATAATGTGAAGCTACGATAAATGATCAGATAATGCAATGAACTAAGCATCAAAGCTTTTAGGAAAGGTAAACAACAGGAGATGCTATTAGAAGTACGCTTAATAAAGTTAAGAATTATTAGAGCAAATTATCCAGTAATCTACGCGACATTTATTTTGTTTGACTTTCCAAATGTTTATGTAGTTATGGAAGCAGAAAGTACACTTAAATTACATATGTATCCTATATTAATAGAATACTTTATGCCACATGACTTTTCTGTTGTTGATAAATGTGATATAATTAAAAACACCATAATAAAATATGGCACAATGTGTTATAGTATAGAAAAACAATTCTCCGAATTGCTCTTATTTGTTAATTTGTTTTTAGCGTTTTCAAATACTTGAAGTCTCATTATTCCTTGATCACAAATGTAGTGTTTTAAAACTTATTTTTAAAGACTATTTGTATATGATGTTTCTTAAGTAAGATTTGATAGATATGAAAGGGAAAACTAACTGCATCATTGTAAAATCGGAGAGCAACTTGGTATAATTCGAGCTAAAAATATATATATTATTGTATTTTTTTTTTTTTTTTTTTTTTTGGTTGAACGAACGATATTGCTATTTTCTGAAAACAAAATTTACTAGTAAAGTTCATTTTCCTGTAACTAGCATTACTAAATTAACCTAAATGATATACTTATTTTGTGCACATCAATTACAGAAATTTTTCTTACGTAGAATTCAACGAAATTTCACCAAGTTTTAGCATTAAATGCTTAAGTTCTTACCGTGAATCATAATTAAAAATTCTCAGTATTATCCATAAAAGAAATGTCTGTTATTGCGTGATAACTTTTACAAAAAGAGTGTGAAGCAGAACATTAATCTGTTGCTACATCTTTTGTTTTTTAGTGAGAGCTGCCTAACTGATGGGGGGCGGTGATAAATGACCAGAAAAATGCAATTCACTACACATCAAAGACCTAAGAATTAGTAAAAAGAGGGACTTGAACACAGAAGTGACCTTAATAGGATCCCTCTTAATAGGATTAAGAATTATTACAATAAATTATCCTGTAATATTAGCGACATTTATTTTCTTTGGATTTTAATATGCTTATGTGCCTACGAAAACAGATAATTAACTTAAATTCTGTATTTATCCTGTAACAATAAATTATTATGTGCCACATTACTTTTATTCTGTTGATTCAAGAGATACATTTAAAACTACCATAATGAAATATGACGCAATATATTATAGGAAAGGAAAAAATTAAAACACAATGGTATTATTATCAGTATTTTCATAAATGTAGTCCACTTTTTTCTTCATTATAAAACAAGACATCTAGCGTATTCCGTTAAACGGTATGTATAAAAACTGTTTATGTCTTAATTCTCTTAAATAAAACTTTAAAAAAATTCATAAATTAGAGAAAAACTTTGTATCACTCGAGCTAAATAAATTACGTATTTTTTTATGGTGATCGAACATAATTACTAATTTCTGAAATAAATTATTTTCTCACAATGGGCAATATTCCTTTTATTCTTACCCATTACACTTTAAATATATTCTATCTAACCAATATTACTAAATTAACTTAAAAAAATACTTACTGTGTCTTCATAGATTAGAAAGAAAATTCTTACAATGAGTTTAATGAAATTTCAGTTTCTTTTAGAATTAAATGCATATGCTGCTTCTTACCACGAATCAGAATTAAAAATTCTCAGTAAACAACATTAAAAAATGGCTCAGAATGCGAAATAACTTTTAGAATCAGAGCGGGAAGCCGAAACTTAACATGTTGCAAAATCTTTTGTAGTAAGACGTACCTAAACGATACGGTGCTATGACATATGACCAGTTAAATGCAATGAACTACGCAACAAAGCTCTTAGAAAAATGAAACAGCGGAGACGCTAACAGAAACTCGCTTATCAAGGTTAAGAATTATAAGAGAACATTATCCTGTAATGTTATCGATAGTAATTTTGTTTGGCTTTTGAAAGGTTTATAAAGCTATGAAAGCAGATAGTGTTTTTAAATTCTATTTTCATCCTACATTTATAGAATATTTCGTGACACATTAATGCTGTTGATGCAAGAGATGTTTTTAGAAATGCCACAATAAAATATGGCGCAGTATGTTAGAGGCTAGACAAACAATTTTCCGACATTGTGCTGTTTGTTATTATGTTATTAGTGTTTTCACATGCTTGTAATTATTTCTTCATCATAAAACAAAAAATATACCTTATTTAGTGAAACTTTATTTTTGAACACTATTTGTATAGTAATAAACTTAAATAAAATAAGAGATATGAAAGGCATAACAAATTGTATTTTACTTAAATCAGACAGTAATTTTTTTTTATTTTTTTTTGTGATTGAACATAATTATGCTTTTTAAAAATAAAATTTTCAATGAAAAACTCGTTTTTATTTTTACTCAGTATTACCCAATACTGTTTAGATATGTGCTGAATAACCCCCTAGCATTACTTAGATTAACACAAAAATACGCTTAATTTATGCCGATTAAATACAACAAAATTCCACACGCAATTGGACGAAATGTAATCGTGTTTTAGGATTAAATGCCGCTGTTGTAATTATGAATCAATTTCAGTATTCTGCATAAAAAATGTCTAAGGATTCATAATAGCTTTTACAAGGAGAGGTTGAATTAAGATATTAATCTGTTGCCAAATCTTTACTTTTTAATTAGAGCTGCCTAAATGATGCGACGCTATGATAAAATGACCAGATTAATGCAATAAACTACAAATCAAACCTTTTCGAAAAAGTAAACAGCAGAAGATGATCACAGAAGTACGTATAATAGGGTTACGATTCATTACAACAAACTATCGCGTAATATCAACAATAGGCAGTTTCTTTTGATTTTCATATGGTTATGTGCCAACGAAAACAGAAAGTTTACTTAATTTCTATATTTATTCTGTAAAGATAGATTATTATGTGCCATATTACTTTTATGCTGTTGATCCAAGAGATATATTTACAACTACCATAATAAAATATGACGTAATATATCATAGAAAAGACAAACAATTTTACGCACAATGTTATTTGATGATGTTATTAGCGTTTTCATAATTGCAGTTCCTTTTTTTCATCATTATAAAACAATAAATAGAGTGCATTCGGTTAAACGTTATGTAAAAAAACTGTTTATGTCTTAATAATCTTAAATAAAACTTTTAAAATGTAAAATGAAAATGAATGAAGAATGAATTCTTCTTGAATCAGAGAGCAAATTTGTATCATTCGAGAAAAAAAAATGTATTTATTTTTTCTTGTGACCGAACATGATTCTTAATTTCTAAAATAAAATTTTTACTAATAAATTTCATTTTTTTCCTTTTATTCTGTCTTACCCCTCACTCTTTAAATATGTTCTAAGTAACTAGAATTACTAAATTAACCTAAATGACATACTTACTCTTTGTGCTCGTTAATTACAACAAACTTTCCCACATAGAGTTTAACAAAATTTCACCGTCTTTTAGGATTAAATTCTTATACTTTTACCATGAATCACAGTTAAAAATTTTCGGTACTCTGCATAGAAGAAATTGCTGAAAATGCATAATAACTTTTACAAGCAGAGCGTGAAACAAAACATTAATCTGTTGTTAAATCTTTTGTTTTTAGTAAGAGCTGCTTACGTTATGCGGCGTTATGATAAATGACCAGATAAATGCAATTAACTATGCATCAAAGCTCTTAGAAAAAGTAAACAGCAGGAGATGCTAACAGAATAACTCTTAATAAAATTGAGAATTATTACAGCATATTAACCTATAACGTAAGCGATGTTAATTTTGTTTGATTTTTGAAATGCTTATGTGCCTATGAAGACAGAAAGTGTACTTAAATTCTAATTTTATGTTATAACGACAGATTATTCCATGCCACATTACTTTTCTGTTGTTGATGCAAGAGGTACTGTAATGAAAATGTCTTGGGTAATTACGGTATCTTGCAGATTTAATATCGACTATTACAAGTTATCATCAATGCCGTGAAAAGTAGATCGATAAAAAGATAAATATGCAGCCAGGTTCTTTAAAGTAAAGTTTTATTTTCACCCTTTCGAGAAAGTAGGACGCTCAGCGTAAATTACTGGTGGTTACAGCAGAGCCGGGGCAAGAGAAAAAGTGAAAAGTGGCCGTTCTTTTAGTCAGAACCAAGATAACATCAGTTGTCAGATATCGCCAAAGTTTACAATGTTTGGCATGTATATGATATTTGGCCAAAATATACGTGCAATATTTTTCTTCTGAGAGAGAGATTTTTGTACTTAGCATATTAACAAGATAATCGCTAATTGGCGAAAAAAGAGTTTAAACCTTGATATTGGAATTTGAAAAAGCAAAGGAATTTTGTGGGATAGGCTTTGGGGCTCATGAAGCGGTCTAACATTTGCGAATGTATACCATATAAGGAGCGGTATCATGAGAAGGAGATATATTGGAATATGTACGACGCGCAAAACATCTTATGCAGCATTTTTATTGTAGAGCAGCTGGTATAAGAAAACCACATTCGGTTTTCTATGACCATATAAGGTATGGACAAAGTGAAATACATGTGCTGGGATTTCGGTGACCGTTACATTAAGGGATTGGTTTAAGTATTACTAAAATGAGAAAAGGGGCGATATATTTATAACTTCAACTGTAATGTAGATCCTGTTGTGATCATGATTTTTTTAGTTACTTTAAAAGAAAGGATTTTTTTTTCTTTTTTTCTTTTTTTTTTTTTTTAACTGGAGAACCAGATAAGTTTATCAATTTGTTACCTAACATCGTCATATTCAATGATATATGATATATTGATATCATATATCTCCCCCGCTGGTTTGGGTTTGAAAAAATTTTTGGACCCGGTACGAAAATGTCTCTCTCAGAATTACATACAAAAGTGTAGAATTATGCTGGTTAAATATAATGAATTGATTACATATATTTGAATTTATGCAGTTATACATTATGTCGACATATGCTTATCTATCTTCAGTCACTCTTTCTTTTTTTTTTTTTAAATGTTCATTTATTTTGATGTTGTTGTTGTTCCGGAACACATTGGCCTTTTATTGCTTAGAGTTCAGGCCTTATTTGTGCTTTTTCTAGCACTTTGCACACAACAAGACATTCTTCCTGTTTTTTTTTTTTAGGTATACCATATATTGTTCCTTTATAAAGGTTATCTTTTTTTTTAATCAAAGATAAGGCGCCAAATGCAAGGAAGATGTTTAATATGTAAAATAGTCATGAAGTTCGTACCATCAATTGTTTATAATATATATGTTTATGAAGAATGTTATCTATAGGTCACGAATAATATAAAAACATAGGTTATGGATAAAATGAAATCTTGAATAAAATATGAAGAATATGAAGTATATAATAAAAGTATGAATTATGTGGTACAAATATGAAAATCTATACTAAAAGAATACGAAATGGATAGTAAAAATATGAAGTGTAGGTTAAAAATATGAAATGGAGGTTAAAATATGAAATGGAGGTTAAAAATATGAAATGGAGGTTAAAAATATGAAATGGAGGTTGCAACCATGTAAGTGTATCATAATAATATGAAAAATAATGAAATGTTATGGATGAAGTGTATTTTGTGACCAATGAGTATGTTTAAAAAAAATAAGAAAAAAAACAAAAATTCGTGTATCCACACAGGACAAGCAAAAAAAAGGAAAGCGACACGCGATCCATAAAAAAGGTGCTGCCCTAAATCTTGTCAAATGACAAGGTGATGGCATCGGCTTATGGCCTAGCCCTATGGGAAGTGGGAATATTGGCGAGAGCCCACATTACATGGACCCTCTGCTCCTCCCGAAATCTTTTGCTTTCTCAGAGGAGCACACGTCGCATTACATAGAAAAACAGGGAGTTTAGGTAAAATTGGTGTGAACTGCACCAATCCGAAATTTTGTTTCTCACCACAATGAAGTTACAGGTCCTTTGGGCGACTTTTGAACGGGCCTTCACTTCGAAGGGGCATAATTAAAAATAAAAAAAAATAAAACTCTGATACATATGGTATATATATATATCTGAAAGGGAATGTCAATCCTAGAGTAGTGAGAAACAGCTTTGTCATAATCGGTTAGAGATTTATTGTGCATCATGATTATGTTTGATATGACTAAATTTAATGTATGTGCAATGTGATATGTTATTTTTATTATTACTATTATTATTATTATTATGTATGAACAATAAAACTACTGAAAGGGAAAAGTAAAAAATCTTGGCGACAACCCAGCAAATAAGAGACAACTGCTATGTGGAAGCCCCCTGTGATGGAGAACGTGGACCAGCCATGAACTCCCTCAAAGGAAACTCCAACACAATATGTGTATCAGTGTGATGTACTGCATTTACTGTAAATCTATGTTAACCTAATATTGTGATGGGCTGTGTTAAAAACGAGATCTTAGGTTGTATTTTATGGAGCTGTTTCCTGGGTGACTTATATTTTCCTCATGACGCACAAATAAATGATCATTTCTAGGGGGGGCTATAATTAGCCTGTCAATGTGTACTCTGAATGCCGATTCATCGGGTGAGTGTAAACGCTTAATGGAAACAGAAACTGGCGAATATTTATGTACCACAATAAAAGGTCCGGTGTATTTTGGTTTAAACTTATCAACGGATTTGAGGTACACTATATCCTTTTCTAAGATTACTCTTAGTTTCGCTCGTTTCTGGAAGTGTTGATTTCTCTTTTCTTGTGAATTTTTGATGTTAGTGTATGCTTTTTTGTAAATTGAATTCAAATCATTTAGCAACTGGTAAGTTTCTATCCCCTTATCAAGGATTGGCTGATTAATAGTTTGATCAAAAGTATCAAATAATAAAGATAGTTCTCTTCCAAAGTGTAATAAGTTGAGGGAATATTTAGTGGAAGAATGTGTGGAACCATTGTATAGTGATTTATGTATACGTAGTGCATTTTCAAAAGAATGGCCTTCTTCAAGTAAAGTGGTAATTGAATATTTTATTGATTTATTTACTCTCTCTGAAATTGCATTACTTTGGGGGTGACCTACTGAGGAATGGAGTATTTTTATGCCCAATGTATCGTTGAATCTGTTGTACATGTCAGAAGTCAGTTGCTTACCTAAATCGCTGAGAATAGTGGCAGGTCTGCCAAAGGTAGTTATGTAATCAAATAAACATTTAGCAATTTTGTCAGTTGTTGTTGTATTCAACGCAAATAGTTCGAGGTGCCGTGAAAAATGATCTGTTACCGTTAAAACTGATTGTCCGTTTTTAAATGGTCCTAGTAAGTCAATCCCAATGGTATGTCCTGGGTGGGTTGGTGTGTAAGTGGGCTGAAGTGGAGCAGGTGGTGTTATGTGATGTTTTGTTTGAATACACTTAGTACAAGATGCTACAAAATTTAACGTGTCGGTATACATTCCTTTCCAAAAATATCTAGCTATTACAAATGCATATGTTTTAGTTAACCCAAAGTGTGACAGATGACAAATTGTTAAAACTTTAGCCTTAAGTGAGTCTGGTACAATAATATGGTACGAAAATGTGTTATTATATACGTTTTCTTTTTTTGTCATGAGCACCTTACTGTCAGGATGTATGAAGTACATCGGAAATTTTTTTGATGATCCATTTCTTAAAATCTCATTGTAAACTTCGGCCAAATTTGGGTCCTTTCTTTGCTCACTGACAAATGTGTCGTTTGATATTTCAAGTAATGGATCCTTGTTTGCATCTCTGCCTGAAATTAAATAATTTACTGAGTTGGGTTTGTTTTTATTGGATTCTTCGATATTGTCCGAAATATCATTATCTACAATTGGTAACGCATGAGGGTCATTAAGGAGTTCAGGATTTGATTTAAGATCTTGGGTATTGTTTTCAAATGTACACCTTGATAGATAATCAGCAAGTACATTGGATGATCCCGGTACATGTTCGAAGGAAAAGGTGTATTCAGAAAGTTCAGTTAGCCAACGTGTAGTTAAATCCGCAGGGTTACATGTATTCTTGTATTTTTTTAAGGGAGCACTATCTGACAAAATTACAAATTTCCTGTTGTATAAATAGTACTTAAATGCGATTACTGATTTATAAATGGCCATTAATTCAAGTTTTAAAGCTGGGTAACGTTTTTCTGCATGTTTAAGAGATTTAGAAAAATATGCAATAGGAAATAATTGTCCTTCATGTTCCTGTAATAATGCACCAGCTATCGCTACCTTAGATGCGTCAGTGTTAACGTAAAAGGTTTTTGACCAATCTGGTAAGCGAACCATAGGTGAACTAAAGAACACTTGTTGCATTTTTTTGAATAATTCTTGGTGTTTTTGTGTCCATTTAAATGTAGCTTTAGGAGTAGTCAAATCAATGAGAGGTTGAATAATTTCCGAAAATGATGGCACCAATGATTTATAAAATGTTACTAAACCAATGAATTTTTTTAATTGTCTCTTAGTTTTTGGTGTGGGAAACGAGTTAATTTTAACAATGTTTGCCTGAATCGGTGCAATAGAGTGGTTTTCAATATGGAACCCTAAGTAGTCAACTGCTGATGTATGAAATGTACATTTGTTTGGAGTCAATGTTAAATTATACTTAGTTAAGATTTTAAGTATTTTATCTAACTTTGAACAAGTTTCCTCAAATGAGTTTGACCCAAATATTAGATCATCTTGATATGAATATACTCCATCAATTTGCAATTCATCAATTAAAGAATCCATTAAATGTTGGAAGAATCCACTTGATGACTTTAGACCAAATACTAGGCGTTTATATTTAAAAGTCCCATAGATACATGTAAAGGTTAGTGGGTCTTGAAATTGTTCCGGAAGGTCTATTTGATGATACGCCATTTTGAAGTCTAATGAAGTGAAAAATTTGTATGCGGATAAATTTGAAATTATGGTTTGTATTTTTGGTAGGGGGTATGATGAGCCTTGTAACACGGAATTTAACATACGTAAGTCTAGAGCGAGTCTGTATTTCTGTTTTCCAGACTGATCAGTCTTCTTTTTTACAAGCAAAATGGGACATGCCCACTCAGAACAATTTCGTTCTATAATATCTGCTTCAAGAAGTTGATGAATTTGCTCTTTCATTTCGTTATGTAATGATTGTGGGAGGGGAAATGGTAATGTTTTTATGGGATAGTCATTTATAAACTTTAAATTTGGGACTACCTTGTCTGTGTGGCCTAGTGTTTTTATGGATTTGGAAAATGATGCATAATTATCAAGCAATAATTTTCCTAACCTTTTTGCATTCTCTTCCTGTAAATGATTTAAATTAAAGTCACTAATTTTTAGTTCTTCTTTACGTTGATTTAATGTTTCATTTGATGCCTGAATATAATTACAAATGTAATCCTTTAAGTTATCCTGAGATTTAAGATTAAAATTCGAAACATTTTCACATGAATTCATAATTTGATGAAAATTTGTGTTTTGTGACGGGTCCATAATGTCCATTGTTTCAAATAAAGTTCCTATTCGTGCATTTTTGTTTATGTGTACAGGTTTAGTAGATGAATTTTGTATAAAAACATAAAACTGGAATTTTTGTGGGGATCTAGTTGTGTTTTCAGTTCCTACCTTATCTGATTCATAATTCTGACCACCTACAATACTATCGTAAGAAATTATATTCTTTTTTGTTTCACATTGAAAATAGTAATGAAAATAAAATCAAAGCCTAAAATTCCCTGGAAGTTAGCGGAATTCGATATGTCAACAATGTAGAAATTATGCGAGAATGACTTTTGGTGTATGCGAATAGAAGTTTTAATGCATGCAGTGAACTGAACATCTGAATTAACTGTTTTAATAGTGACGCCTGTTCCTAATCTTTTATATTTTAGTTTGTCTTTAATTTTTTCAAACAAATCTTGTGATATAATTGAAATGGATGAACCAGTATCGAGCAAAAAGTTGGTTTTATGTCTTGCAATGGAGGCCTTTATGAGGGGGAGTGTTGGGGATGAATTATTTACATTGCAAATAACTGCAACTTTGTCATCACATATGTTAACAGTTTGTGAAGCTACTTCATTATTGTTTTCGACTGTTTGTGATGCAGAATTTTTGGACAATTTAACTTCACATTTTGTTTGCGAAGCAACGGATTTAACCCTTCTGTCTGGACAGAGTGTAGGCAGTGTTGGGTCATGAGTCCATGGAAATTCGTCTGAAGTTGCTGATGTGTTAGACTTCTTTTGAGATGTAAAGCCATCAGCTGAAGTACATCTCATTAGTAGTTTAAATTACCATTTCTGTTATCATTTCTTCTATAGTTATTGTCGTATTTATAACTATGTTTATTTCTATTTGAATTTGCTCTACGCCATTTAAAACAATGTTTTGCTGTGTGGCCACGCTTCGCACATAGCTGGCAAGCGGGTGGTGATGTAGATTTATTTTTACGTGTGTTATGTTTAGGTGAAACCGTATGCTTCCTTTTAAAGTCCTTGTTCGCATATTGTTCACGCTGTTTTGAATTTTGTGGGGTTATACTGTGAATTGCGTCTATGTTTTGTTCATTTGGAATGCTTGTTAGTGTTAATGCATTGACTCTTTCAGTTAAAATTTTTAACTGATTAGCAATAGAGTCTGCTACAGGATTTGTTGTGTTACATGTTTGTAGCACATTCTCATTTTGCATTATATCCTGCAACATTTGTGCCCTGTCAACAGCAGTGTCATAATCAAGAATGTTTTCCTCTTGCAATTTAATTCTCAGTGGGGGTGGAATGCACGAGATTAGTTTTGTGTATTTAATGTTGTCTAAGGCTTCTTTATCTTTTATGTTATCATGTACTCGAGTAGTTAGAATATTTATTCTGTGTGCAAGGTTTCTAATCGTTTCTTGAGGCAGCATTATTAAATTGTTAAATTCCACGAGCGCTGTTGTTTTACTAGGGGGGGCAAAGAATTTTTTGAATTCTTTTTCTACAAATTTTAATTTGTCAGCTTTATAAATAGATGGGTTCTGAGTAAAGAAAGTAAGCGCAGGTCCGGATAACTTACTACCTAGAAATTGGATGGTGTCCTGATCCTTCCATCCGTGTGCTTTGGCTAATGTTTTGATTTGGTTGAAGAAAAAGTCAACCAAATTAGCATCGCCATCAAAAGTGATGGTTTTGAAAGTAATCTTAGAATTAGCCATATCAGTTAAATATGTAGCTGATCTAATGCAACAAATACTAAAAAAAAAGGTTTAAAACTATTTGTAAATGTTAATTGGTAGGTGTAGGGCTACTATTTAATTGCACACGTATTCCTTTGACTAAATTCTAAAGATTTCAAAGGTACTCACAATCATTTAAAGTCAACTAAAATAATAATAAAAACAAAATATCACTTAAATAATAAAAATAGATACCATAATAAAAATTGTTAAAGCACTTAGTTAAAAATATCTAGCTCGTAAATGAGATAGTATTAGAAATGTCTTACTCTTATATTTTTTTTTTATCTATTACTGAAAACATCTATTTGTTCTCTCATGACTCTGAACAAAATATCACATTGAAAATTACTTACTTTGTATCAAAAAAAATTTTATGAAAAAAAAATCACCTTTTTTTTAGATTAAAGAGTAAGAAAATGTATGTATGCATAATAAAAATATAAAGGGTATCTTATTAATGCTTGGATACAGGATTATAATTGAGATGTTTTAATACCGTAAGATAAAGTTTAATCAAATAAGTATTAAAAAGCATTATTACTATTTTTTTTTTTTGAAATGCTCTGAACAAAAAAATGTTATTTAAATAATCATGTATCCAAATAAAACAATAACAATAATAATAACAAAACATAAATCTA
This sequence comes from Maratus speculifer, assembly GCA_964019185.1. Lineage (NCBI taxonomy): Eukaryota > Metazoa > Arthropoda > Arachnida > Araneae > Salticidae > Maratus > Maratus speculifer. The sequence goes on from OZ025296.1 coordinate 154,937,928, forward strand.
AGTGTTGTGGCATTATTGATGTAATAAAATTTCGCTTGAGCACAAATTCAAAATTTTTTTCTTTTGTGTGTGTATATTGTTTTAGCACCCCTGTCAACAGGGATCAGACGCATATTTCACATTCAAAACTTGTGTGCGTACCATTGATAGATAATTGGCACACACTTTTTTTTAATATTTTGCGTATTTCTCAATGAAAAATTCTGTATGAGAGATTGATGACTTATTTATCACAAACACTTGATTGCATATTTCACTCTTTTTGTGCTCGACTTGTTGCCACATTAATCGCCACTACTTTTTTTTGGATTTGTTATTTTTTTTGTGTATGTTGAAAATTCTGATGAGAAAAGAAAACAAAACTTTCGTTGATATCACATTTTATTGGGTATCTTTCTTCACACACACTTATGACACGCATTGCAGCTGATAGACGCCACTGAAAGCACGGAGATGCCCGGAGCACATATCACACATGATGAATTCACAAACAATTATGACGAGCACTGCAGCCGAAATTGAAAAGAAAAAAAAACTGCCGAAGACACTGAGTTGACCGCAGCACGTCGAAATACGAACGCGATGATGAATGTTGACAGCGGACGGAGCCACGCAGGTCGATCAATCAGGGTCGAAGAAAAAAAAACTTTTGATTTGACATCACTTTTCCAGCTGGCTAAGGCTTGAGTAACTGTCATACTGGGAGGGACGAGCCTCTTTTGCCGCATCCAACACCCTGCGACCCATAGAAGAAGGAATACGTCTCGAATCGTGTGATGCACAGACGGAGCAATAAATCTTGAGTTGTTCGAAAACACCGCATGCCATGCAGAGAAGATGCGAAACCGCTATAGACAGCAGCGATTTCTCCGGATTTTATGAGCGCCCATACTCCTCTAGTCGGGCTAAGTACGGTCTTATAGCACCAAAGTTTGTAATGAAAATGTCTTGGGTAATTACGGTATCTTGCAGATTTAATATCGACTATTACAAGTTATCATCAATGCCGTGAAAAGTAGATCGATAAAAAGATAAATATGCAGCCAGGTTCTTTAAAGTAAAGTTTTATTTTCACCCTTTCGAGAAAGTAGGACGCTCAGCGTAAATTACTGGTGGTTACAGCAGAGCCGGGGCAAGAGAAAAAGTGAAAAGTGGCCGTTCTTTTAGTCAGAACCAAGATAACATCAGTTGTCAGATATCGCCAAAGGTTACAATGTTTGGCATGTATATGATATTTGGCCAAAATATACGTGCAATATTTTTCTTCTGAGAGAGAGATTTTTGTACTTAGCATATTAACAAGATAATCGCTAATTGGCGAAAAAAGAGTTTAAACCTTGATATTGGAATTTGAAAAAGCAAAGGAATTTTGTGGGATAGGCTTTGGGGCTCATGAAGCGGTCTAACATTTGCGAATGTATACCATATAAGGAGCGGTATCATGAGAAGGAGATATATTGGAATATGTACGACGCGCAAAACATCTTATGCAGCATTTTTATTGTAGAGCAGCTGGTATAAGAAAACCACATTCGGTTTTCTATGACCATATAAGGTATGGACAAAGTGAAATACATGTGCTGGGATTTCGGTGACCGTTACATTAAGGGATTGGTTTAAGTATTACTAAAATGAGAAAAGGGGCGATATATTTATAACTTCAACTGTAATGTAGATCCTGTTGTGATCATGATTTTTTTAGTTACTTTAAAAGAAAGGATTTTTTTTCTTTTTTTCTTTTTTTTTTTTTAACTGGAGAACCAGATAAGTTTATCAATTTGTTACCTAACATCGTCATATTCAATGATATATGATATATTGATATCATAGGTACATTTAGATCTACCATAATAAAATATGCCGCAATATTGTTAGAAGAGAGGCAAACAATATTGCATAATCTTGTTATTTGTTGTTAATGGTATTAGTGTTTTCATAATTGTAGTTCCCTTTACCTTAGGGGTTTCTGTTAGGTTGATCTTCATGTATAAAGACCCTTTCTATATTGCATTATCTCAAAATTTTCCTTTAAAAATTTGTCATTAAAACTTTACGATAACACAATTTTTTTATAATATGTATTTTATTTCATAAACTCAATACTTTTTTTAAAAAAATAAAGGATTTTTGATATTTGAAAGAATGTGACTTACTTTTTAAAACTGTGTTGTAAAATTTGTAAAAAATATTGTTGCCATTAAATACAAGATGTCTGAAATTGAACTATCAAATTAACAATTTACAATCATCATTAAATTCCAGTTCTGTTGAAAAGAGTCATCCACTGAAAGTCAGTGAATAAAGTGCTCAGCTTTTGGTACTCTTGCTGTGTCATATGAAATTGATCACCACTGATGGAATAGTGGTTGTATACAAATTTATAGTATACTTATATCTACAATGATTAGAATTATGTAATGGTGATCTACTGGAAATCTTTCCTTATAACCTAATGTTTTACTAATGGTAACACTGAAAAAAATGTTGCCAAATCACTTAAAACAACTTATTAACAGGTAATATGTTTGTTATTAGGAAATTAAATCAACGTTTATTAAGAAAAAATAAGTGTAATATGCCCGCAGCAAAACATTTATTGATGCAGCGATATGAGAAATCTCTATATAAATGTATGGCGTTACGTATTATGGCTAATAAAAAGGAAAAATAGAGAAATGCTAACAAAAATATAACTCACACCATTCTTATAATGAAATAATAAACCACTTTAGTAAAAAAACTGATCTTACAGAAAACTAAACGAACGTTTTTATGAGAAATAAATTAATGTAATAGGTTACTCCCATCAAATACTTTTTTGTGTATGAGAAAACAATAAATGAAACAGGCTGCGTTTCAAATGCTTTATAGAGGTTCATCTATGATAATGAGTGAATAAGTGCAATATGCTGCGCATAAGAGCTCTTAGAAAAACTAATGAAAAGTGATGCTAATAGACGTAATCCGGCATCCTACGGTCTGGCACACTGGATAATACAGCACAACTTTCGGAAAAGTTTGTGTTTCTTGTTCTTTTACACCTTGTGTTCGAAATAATTAGGTGGAACTTAAAAATGAGGAATTAATGTATAAAATCCATTACAAACGGTTAAAATTTGTGTATTTATAAATAACGCAACCACCTGACCGACAAATGCGGGGAGGTGATATAAAAAATTTCTGTGGATAATTTGCGAAATGAAACTGTTGAATGCGAAAATAGTTTTTTTTTTTTTTCACAAGAATTAAATACTTTCTCATTTTAGAAAAGACTGTTAAAATTGAAACCGAAATTAATATCAGTTATAAAATAATAAATAATGAATCTGGATCGTTAAATTCAAATGTTTGTTTTATATTTGCGAAAGGTAAAAAGAATAATTAACATGGATTTTTGGAGTATATAAAAATTTATGTCTATCGTAAAACATCAGAATGCACAGTTGATCGACTTTGTTCCAGACATAGTGTATAGGCATGTGCGTAGGATCACCAAATCACATAGGGTATGACTTCTTTTAAAAAGAAAAGAGAGAGAAGACCATTACAAAACAGCCATATATTCGAGATTCTTTTTAGACGAGTTCTACAAGGAGGCCCACTGCGTATGCACCTATAGTGCACGTTTACATTTTATATAGATTTACATATGTTTATCTTTCGCTATTAGTAATTTTTATTGTATTCAAACTTTTTAAAGAATAAAAAACATCCATTTTATTGTAATATTTTGTTTAATTATATTTTCTACATGTTTTTCCCACCATTCATCCTCTAATCCGGAAAAAATCTTAATCCGGCTTGCTTCAAGTCTCGAATCCTCTCAAGTATTAGAGGATATTTACTGCATAAACAATGCATAATATATAATGTATATAATAAACAATATTAAAATTAATTTAATTTATATAATTTTAATTAATATTATGACGAATTTAAATAATTATTGATATTACAGTGTTATGTTCGAGCAAACTTATTATTCACTTTTGTAAAATTAGTAAGTGTAATATGTTGCATGTATAATCTTTCATTTATCCAATGCTGTGATAAATATTAGATAAATGCAGTATTATATAAATGCAATGCATATGCTATATTTTATAACCTAAGTTATAGTATAACAAATATTTATATTGTTTGTCTTTTGAAATATTGGTCTATTTATAAAAACAAAAAGTGTGCTTCAATTATATTTTATAACGATGGATAATTATGTGTTTTCTGCTGCCGTTACAAGAAATGTATTTGAGAATGTCGTAATAAAAGATGGGACTTTATGTTACAGACTAAAAGAAAACAAACAATTTTGCGATAACGGATAATTTGATATTATTTATAGATATTGTTTTTAGAATAACAGCCTTTCTTTCATTTATTATTTAGAAATATGGCGCATTTTTAAAAAGGTATAGATAAATGTAGTTAGTCTATTTTTATGTCTTGAATGCTTTTTCATAAGCTTTTTTTGTTGTTGTTTTTTCTTTTTTAGATTTTTCTGATTTACAATTATTTAAAGTTTTATTTAATAAATAGTACTTTTTATTTATAATTGCTAGTTATGCAGAACAGTAAAATATTAACAAATAACAAACTTAATAGTTGTGATGTTAAAACAGATTCAATTTCCTCCTTCTATGCACGATAATTGCTATTTTTATGAAAAAAATATTTAATATCTCTATATAGGTTTAAAAATGTAAAAAGAAAATAATTTTAAAATTTACATCTAAAAATTGACATCTTATGGCATTTGACCTATCTAGACAATCAGAATTTTTAAACACTGTATTGCTATATTTTGGAATAAACAAGGTTAAAATAACTACTTTTATCTTCTTAATACTCTGCATTTATTTATATTAATATTTTAAGTAACCACTAAAAATAATAAAAGTAAATTTTGTTGTCTTAATAGATTGATCAAAAATAATTTTATTTTCAAAGAACGAAAAGTGTTATTCAATTCTTTGGACTGTTCTTGATCAGTTACAGTAATTATATTAACCAAATACATGGAACATTTTGAGAATTATAGTGTTTATAGCTATGTGACAGATGTGGCACACGTTGCAGTAGAGGATTAAACTTTTTTTTGGAAGGTTACATGTTATGCATTAAGGGGGCTCAGGGCTTGAAAACTTTTCAAAAAATCGATTTTTATGATCTGGTTTGATTATGCAAATAATTCTGAATTCTGCATAAAAACTGCATAAAAATATTTGCATTTTTAACGGAGTTATAAGCCTTTATGTATCAACACTTGCAAATCCGCTCTCATATAATTTCAACTTTAAGTCGCCTTTTCTCAAAACTTGATTTTTGACGACTAACACCAAGATTAAATAAAACTGTTTGATGGAATGGTTTAATTTGTTTTGCATGCATATAGCATCATTATCTATAGAATGATTTAATATATTTTAGATAGTTTAATATTTTGAGCATTTTTAATGAAAAAAGTTGTATTTTTTAAAGTTTGTTTAAATTTGCAAATTTGAGAGCTTTTTATATTTTTTTGAATGATAGTTATATCTTTAATTCACTATATAGATAAAAATTTTCGTGTCATTTTAAAGCAAAAATTAGGTTCTCATGTCAATTCCACGTTAAGATATCTTGCGGGCGGTGATATAACACATAATTTTATTTTTGAAAATTGTTACATAAATTTTGCTATATTTCTTATTATATTACATTGGAGTACTTCATTTTATAATTTTATAAGACTACAAAGATACACTCAAAATATCAGAAAGTTTAAATTAATTATACTGGATACTTCTGTTTTTATATGGACTCGAAGCGAGAGCTCTGTTTAAATTTTTTTCCGTATCGATCAAGCCCGGAGAACGATTAATTCTGTTATGAAAAGTAAGCAGAAAGCCATGCTAACAGAAGTGCATTTAATAGATTCACGAATTGCAAACTATCCTAAAATGTAAGACATATTTATTATGTTTTGCTTTAAAATATTTCTATATCTGCGAAAACAATAAGTGTACTTAAATCTTGTGTACTTAAAAATGTATCTTATGTAGTCATTACAATATATATGACGAACTCAGAAGCCAAGGGGCACAAGTGACAAAAATTCGATTTAAAGTGAATCGAGTTTAAAGATAGTTGTTAATTGACGTTAAATTTGGACATCAGTATTAATTGACTGAATTGAAAAAGTAAACTGCCGCTTGTTTCAATGATGTCTTTGAACTCTTATTTCAATAACTGTAAAAAAAAGTATCACATAATTTTCTTTAAATTAATAGCTAATGATTATTGATTATTTTTCGGAAAAAATGGTTTATCTCTATATTTCAGAAAATATAAAGGAAACCACTTATATTTCTTTACCTGAAAAGAATAAAGTATATTTCCAGGTCGTTCGTGCATTTAGTTATTATTATTTTTTAATTTTGGCACTATACCTCTTGGCTTCTGGGGTCATCATATATATTCAAAAATGGAAACGTGAATTACTGGACTTAATTTAACAGAGAAAAACTGGTAATTTTTTTTTTTTTTTTTTTTTTGCTTTCAGTAGTACAAATTCATTTATCGTGAACAACCAAGAACTTTATTTTTCACATGAATGGAAACATAAGACAAATATTATCTGATTATATAAGCGGTATTCATACACATAACTGGATGATTCAAATACACCTAATTGTCCTTTTGGGTATAGTTGCTGCTTTTATTTTTTATATTCTCAAATAAATTGCATTTTTCTATTATACCCGCCAAAGAAAGTCGCATTGTCATTTATAAAGATGGAGAATTTCACTATGATTTCGACAAAGCATTGTTTTTATTTCTTGTTGTAGTTTTAACGTTTTATGGAATACAAATCCTCACAGATCCGTTATTATGAAAGTCACATTTTTTAAGGTATCGCATTGTAATTTATTTGAATTAGTAGATCCTCATTGATAACTGAGTGGTAGCTAGGTGTGTCTGTTAGTCACTTTTATAAGAAAAAAAACATCCTTAAATAAATAAAAAGTTGCGGATAAGAAAGTTAGATGCCTTCTTTTTATTAAAGAAATATTCTTGGAACTCTATAAAACATTTTGAATAATAAAAGTTATTTTCGGCGATAAAACCTAAAGGTTCTATTTTCTAGTTAAAAGACATTAAATTTAAAAATAATGAAAATAAGTGAAATTTTTACTTAATCGACGTATAACTATACAATAAAATAAAATAAAATAAGATTTAACTTTATGGCGAATTAAGAATTTCCAAGATTTCGTAAAATAACAATTTCATTGATAGCAGGGGTATATTTTTTTACAGGTTTAGTTTGCAAATATTATCAACAGCTATAAATATATAAAAAATTGCAAGCATTCACAGCAACCAGAAAAATAATTTCCAATTATTTATAAAACATTACTTAAATGATTATTATACAATTTTAAAATTTTAAAATGGCGTCATTTGATATTATTACTGCTAACAAATATGTTAAGTAGAATTTTAGCTACATCGTTAAATTTTACTTAATTTTATAAAAGTATTTGAAAATGTCAGACAAAAGATAGAAACACATTTTTTTGTATTTCAAAAAATAGATGTAATTTAATACATATTTTTAATTTTCTTTAGCCTTCCTTAATGGAACATCAAGAACATATTTTTAATAAAGACACAAACAGATTTATTGAAAAAAATCAGCGATATATGGTCTTGAATCTATTGTTCTTTTTGAGTGGTAGTATATTGAATATCAGTCAAAAGGCGGATGTGCTCAATCAATGAAAATGCCGATTTCGTGAGCTATGGATTATGCAGCTGTTCAGATTAGAGGTAGAATATTAGCTATCCGATTCCACGAAAATGCCGATGAAGCAAAGGATAAATTATATGCTTGTTGAGATTGGCTGAAAAACTATTCCAGGTTTATGATGAGTCATAATTAAAATGAGTCATAATTAAAATGAGTCATATAATAACTTAAGTTTCCTCAAGTAATGCTAATTTCGAACAATCAATTAAATGATAAATGATTCCGTTTTAAAACAATGAAATTTGATTTTAAGAAAATAATAATAAGAACAAAACAATAAAATTGTTTTACAAAATAATTTATTATAATATAGAAGTTTGTACTGTGCCAGATTAAATTTTGAAGGAATTTAAAAAATGTTCTTAATTTTAAGAATGTATTTTAAATTTCATATACCCAATTTTAATATATGGAATTTGCATACTTTGACATAATGTAGAGATTCAAGTTGATTTTACAAATTGATTAAATTATCTACAGATATGTTTTAAATATGATTCCAATGCAAGATTGAAAATTAGCTGCCCGATTTCACAGAATGTGCCGACGATGCAAACGATAAATTATATGTTTATTGAGATTTGCTGAAAAACTATTCCAGGTTTATCATGAGTCACATCCAGAATGATTCATATAATAACTTGAGTTTCCTCGAATAATGCCAATTTGGAACAATCACTTAAATGATAAAAAATTCCGTTATTAAAACTGTTCATTATTAATTTCAAAATATAATAATAAATCTAACAATTAAAGTTGTTTTATAAATCATTTACACTGTTAAAAATCTTGTCCTACTTTGAACCAATATTTGGTGCTCAGTAGCTGATACTGTCAGGTTTTAAAATTTTAAACCAATATTTAGAGCTTCTTTTGAAGTATAGTTCGAATAATTGGAACGAGGTTGGAATAGGAAGCTGATGAATGGTGGCAGGTACTTAGCACAAAAATTTTATTCAAACTAGAGCAAAATTTTTAGCTGTGTACAATAGCCTTTTCAGACCTGAGATACATAAATGTGTACCTCCATTCTTTCCCTCATAAAAACTAAACTGTTCGATATTTTTGCATTTTTACTTTACTTCTATATAGCTGAATGTTTTTTATTAAAAAAAAATGTGATCACTGATCCTCGTTAACTAAATATTATTTTCATCCGAGTTTCGAAAATACCTTCAAGACATTGTGGCCAAGAAAGTTAGAAGCATTCATGATTATTTAATTTAAATGCTTTACAATAACAAACTTTGAAGATTTCTTGATCATTTACTTTTTTTAAGACCTTAAGTTTCTTATTGCGTAAATTTATATTACTGATAGTGAGACTGGTGTTTTAAGAGGGTTAGTACTTTTATACCCATATTTTTTAAACCTAAATTACCAGTCCCCTAAAGTGCTGATTTCATAAAAATGACTATTTCTTTCATCTAAGATGTCATTTCGATTATGTAAAAGCAATAAATATATATTTGTAGAATTATTTTATGCTCAGGTCTGAAAAGAATAGTATAGAGCTTTATAATATGTCAGATTCAGTTTTTAAGGAACTTATTTAGAAGAAAAATCTTTAATATAAAGAATATATTTTAAATTTTCTGTATCTTAATATTTTTTGTAATTGTTATAATTTGATAGAATATAAAAATTATAGTTGTTTTAGTAAATTGATTAACTTATCTACAGTTATGTTTTAAATACGATTCCGATGGCATTTTAAAAATTAGCTGTCAGGTTTCACGGAATCTGCCGACGATGCAAAGGATAAATTGCATGCTTGTTGAGATTTACTGAAAAACTATTCCATCGTTTTGACGAGTCATAATAAAAATTATTCATATAATAACTTGAGTTTTCTGGAATAATGCCTGTTTGGAACAATCACTTAAATAATAAATTATTCCATTGTTAAAGCTGTTCATTATAATTTAAAAAATATAATGCTTAAACAAACCAGTAAAATTGTTTTACAAAATCATTTTCAATAGCATAGAATTTTATGCTATGTCATATTAGTTTTTAAAGAGTTCACATTAAAAAAAAAATTAAAGAATGCATTTTAAATTTCCTTAATCCAAATATTTTTTTTTAATAATTATCATATTAGAATATAGACCTTTTAGTTGCATTCGCAAATTGATTACGTTATCCATGGATATGTTTTAAATATTATTCCAATAAGATGCTGAAAATTGTCTATCCGTATTCTCCTAAGGCGAAAATGATGCAAAGAATAATTTATCGGTATATTGAGGTTGTTAAAAAACATTTTTCTGATTTATGATGAATTTTTATTAACAATTCGTATATTCTCAATTATTGTAAATTTAGCATAATAATATTAATATTAATTTCATTATGTATTTCATTAACATCATCGAAATTAAATTCCTGATTAGATCTAGTTTTTAAATATTTATATTAAGAACAAGTGTCTTAAATTTAAGCAAATATATAAAGTTTTATATGCCAATACGTTTTTATAAATATTTGAATTTGATTAATCATTAAATTATCCTTGATGCATTTTCTATAGATATAAAAAATAAGTTGAAATTATACATTCGAAGCAACCGAGGGTTAAATATATGAGTTCAACTTAGTTATCCTGTCGACAAATTTCGCCAATAGATACAAATCGCCAAACTAACAGCCAAATTTTGCATATTGAGATAATTTTTGTTTTAAATAACGAAAAAACAAATAAATTATTAAATCATTAATAAAAATGCAAATAAAAAGTAGAAATAAAAATCACTTGATGATGTTTTAAACACGTATTTCATGACTAATATCATTGAATGTGACATTCAAGGTCAATCATTATTGGTATTTAATCTTGTAATTTGGCGATAGTTTTTTGGTCGACGGGATAACCAAGTAGTACCATTATATGTTTGTTCGGACAGCTTGAAAAAATATTTCAGAATTTCTAATTAAACACAGATGGGATTAAATAGCTTTGACAGAATTCAAAAGTAATTTTTATTTTCGTCATATCTAATCACACCAGTGTGGGTAATAAATTCAAGTTCTAATATCGCATGTGAATATTATGTAATCCAAGAAATGGCATCTACGGGTCCTGTGCAAAAAGCTCTTGAGTAATCGGAATCACAAACAACCGCTAAAAGTTTATTATTATTATTATGTATTTACATTTGTAGACCTTATCGCTAGGAGAAGCACTAAGAGTTAACGCACGATCTAAAATTTGCCAGATGAGTTCCGTGATCTGAATACTATATATTTATCAGAAATTACCATGTTTATTACACAAATTTGTTGTAAATTTAATATACAGGGTGGTAATAAAAAATCACATTTTCCACATGGGTGCCATCATCATTAATTGCCTGTGATGACACTCATGTGGAAAATGTGTAATCAAAATAAAAGTTTTAGTTTCTCCGATCTCTATTGTAATCAGAGATTAGTGTACTGACTCTGTGTCATATGCAAATTTTCTCCTTGCACCCCAATCGAGTTTTTTTATGGGGGGGAGGATTCGCAGAAGGGTTTTTTGTGCGTGCATATCATGTCCGTTTTTTGCGATACACGTACGGCTCCAACGCTCTTTATGGTTTTCGCATGCTTTGAGCATTTTGCGATGAAAAAAAATGGGTGTTGCCATTGGAAATTTTCGAGTTTCTGTAACTATAACCGTAACCGTGAGCGCCATTTTGTTGTCGTTCACAGAATCTCGAGCTCATACCTCTGAATAGCTATATCTGAAATTTGATTTCGATCGGTTGAGCGGACTGGCCGCTAGAGCTCCGTATATCGGCAAAGTTTTTTATGACCACCCTGTACTTTCAAAATGTGTTTGCGAGATAGACTGTATTTAAAAATATCCTGAGCAATAAGTATACCGGAGTAATGACACCATACGCTGACGTTTTTACACTGGTTAAATGTTATCAGTGCTAGAGTTGCATCCGAAAAATATCCAACATCCGATTTATTTTTTATTTTATGCACGAGAGAACATTATTGTCATTATTTAAAATCAAAAAGGATAAAGAGAAATTTGCGTGTTGAAAGTGCTGCTATTTTCCTCATGTCAGTAGAATAAAATATCAAATACCGTAAACCTGGTCTGCTTTAATACTCCAGGGTACCATTGTTAGCTTAACGGGTTTATTATTGTTTTATATACTCTTATGCGTTTTATTTATATGATTAATTCTCGCATTTCTCATAGATCTTAGGAAATAATTGAAAATGAGAATCAGTGTAAAAATACCATGGGTCAAGAGAATATAGAAAATGCAGTGGCTGCTCTCAGTAATAACACAAGTAAAAAAAAATTAGCAGTCCAAACACTCCAAATACCATTCAGTACTCTTGTTAATAAGTGTCTTGAAAGGCAAACCAAAGTCTTTGGGTTGTCCGAGTACTCTTACACATAAAGAAGAGCAATTGATTTCCAAGCCTTTGCGATTCGTAGCTGACGGGGATTTTCCCTTAATAAAGCACGATTTCAAGATGGTAATTAACAAATACCTTAAACGGAAGAGTGCAGACATCCCTATATTTATTAGCATCAACATCCAAAAGGATAATATGATCAAGGCTTTTATCAAACGGAAAAAACTCTAGAAAAATATGTTTTTCGCATTAAATCGTATAATTTCATCATTGAAATATCCTTAGGTGGTTTATAGGGTATTTTTTTTACTTTGATATTTGAAGTAACTTTGTTATATATCGACTATTGAGAGCATTTAAGGCATGTCCCGAACCCGGGATAACTTTAACACCTCGTTTGTTATTTTCTCCCCTTATAATACGTCTTATATGAATTTGAATAAGCTTTAATGTTGAAGGGAATTGTTAGGACGGCATGTTAGTATCTTTTTTAAACCTGAATTCAAAGAATAAAAAGAGTTATGTACAAAAAAAAATGTTTGAAGCTTGAAAAATTAACCCCAGTTTTTGGTAATTATTGCCAAATGTGCAATTAATTGTAAGCAAGAGAAATGTGTCAATTTCTAAGAGTTTAGATATTGTATCTTTTGAATTAGACAATTTACATGCCACTATACCATCTCATATAATTGTTTTGTTTGTATGGCGTTATTACCCACATAGATGGGTTATAACTCCAATAACCATTGGTAAAAAAATTATAATATTGCATTTTAACAATACATATCTGCTGAAAAAGTCTTTCTGTTATACATTGTATACATAGTTTCTCTATCAAATCCTATATTCGTTTGAAAAAACCCCCTAAAACTAAGTCGTTAAAATTCGTAGAAACATACCGTGACATTATTTTCAGAAGACACTTCATATTTTTTATGGATATATGTTTTACTCACATAATTTCAATTGCATTGAAATTCAATCTTTATCGAATTTTACGTCTTAGAAAAATTTCTGAGATTTTAAAAGCATGTAAATGTCTTTCAAACTCTACTTACGATAAGCTTAATTTTCTCGTGACAACCTGATATGTGTCTAAACAAGCTCAGCTTTTACATTAAACATTTATCTTATATTTGAAATGTTTATGTATTTAATATGAATTAATAAATGCCAAACTAACTTTAGCCAATATTATTGTTTCGCATCGTAATGGTAAAACTTATAATGACATGTATGCATTTATTTTATAGAAAAACACCGTTTTAAAAAATATTTTCCTTAAATATATTTCGTTCAAATTTTAATGGAAGATAACATTCGAATTAAATGTATTTTATTAAAAAAGTAATAACTTTCAAATTCCTAAGTATTGAAAAAAAGATTACTTTCGTTTCAAAATAAATCCTTTTTTGATTTCTTTTACCATAAATGATTGTACTATAAATATCTATGCTAAAAATAAAAGGGATCTTTTACTATTGTAAAATTCTCGAAAACGTATTCTTACAAATTTTAATTAAAAGTAACTTTCGACAGAGTAAGTATGTGTTTCTCTTATTTAATATTATGCTGTTACTAAATGATTTTCTATTAATATGCCATTCAGTTATAATATATTCAACTGGAAGAAGAAAAAATATCCTCGCGAGTCAAAATAACCGTTTGGTAAAATAGTAATATGAATGCTGCAAGTTTTTAATAATTTATCTGTGCATTAATTTTTATTAAAAAACTAATTATATGTAGAAAAATATCAGAGGAATGTCTTTAAATTAATTAAAAAAACAGAATGTTTTTGATCGCGCTATACACGAAGTATTGAGATATTGAGATAGAGACTATAAAGCTTCATACATTCACCGAGTTTATTACGGGATTTCGAAATAAGTAAGCAATATAAGAACAATCATTAGTCATGCTTGTATTACTTTGAACATGCACACACACACATGTAGCCGAACGTGGTTAAAACGCATTTCAAAGTATGGGATATAAGTCCGTTATTGTAACGTGTTAATAACGTGTTGTAACGTGATAGCGTGTTAAACAAGATTTGTATGATGTTGTATGATATGAATTTAGTAACACACTTAATTGTCTAAATAAGCCTTTTCATTTCTATGTTTATGGTAGAAATGTATGTCTTTTACGTAGATTAAAATTTAATTGCATTCAATTTGAATCAATTCTTTCTCATTATATAGTCGATTGGAATAATAACTGAAAATTAATACAGATTCAAACATGATTGTCGATAGATCCGTTATAACCAAAAATAAAGTTATAGAAATATTTTTATTTTTAGACTAATTTTGTAACAGAAAAAAGGAAAAAATATTAACCGCAAAAGAAATATTAATTATTATAGTAATCCCTTTTAAGTATTATTTGTATATTTTCATCTTCAAAATGTAAACAGAAAAAAAAATTTGATTTTTTTTCTATTTACTTTCTGAAGATGACTCGATTAAAAAGAGTTGAAACATGTAAATAAAATATTTTTTATGTATTTTAAATGTTTTTATTAATATCACAATGTCTTATAAGCAAAATATTTATTTATAATATAAATTCTTACTTTATTGTTGTGGAACATGTATTATTAATATTACGATACAAAATGTTTATATAGTCAGTGTTATCTTTATATACATGATAAAACCATGGAAAATTTCCTTTACTTTGAAGTTAATAAAAACATCGCTAATACAAAAAAAAAAAAAAAAAAAAAAAATGAAAAAACATGTAATATTCAAAGAAATCTATATGAGTAAAAATTCCAAATCAAATACTTTTCAAGACCTTTTAGCAAAGTAACTTCAAGATCTACGAACATTTCATATATTTAACACAATATTTCTTTTTCTAAAACTATTATATACATAATAATGACAGAACATAATAATAAGACATGTTATAATTACACAATCTGCTTTAGATTCCGATGCATGGTAAAATTGTGAATAATTGTCTTTTATGCTCAAGGAAATACAAAGCTAATGTATTGTATAGGGAATTAAGAGACATAAAGGAAGCCCGTATTAGCAAAACCTTAAAATAAAATATTTTCTAATACCTTTTGTGCAAAGTAACTCCAAGATCTACGATCACTTCAAATAATACAATTATTTTGATATTTCTTTTTAAAAATATTGCAATTACAACATAAAAAAAGCATAACCACGAAGAGTTTGAAAAAGAAATATTTAGAGTAAATATAAAAGACCGAGAGTAAAGAGAGAGATTGAACTTGTCAAAACATTTACCAGTAATATCAGTAACTTTAAAGAAATTGCTTTTTATGCAGTTGACTACACTTATTGTCTCATATTTTATGATGAGCCGAATCTAAAATTTGCGATACAGTTTTTTTACTTTCATATATTCTTTTTCGCTTATTTCACTTCAAAATGATTGTATTTTTTAAGACCTTTTGCAAAGTAACATTTAAATCTATGAATATTTTAAACATTTAGCTTAGCAATTTTGATTATATTTTTCTTAAAAAAAGCAAATATTGCATAAAAAGCATATATCATCGTAATCAAATTCTTTATGCTGTTGATTACACATCAACCTCTAATCACTTACGTAGGAGCTACATCTAAAATTTCCGATACAGTTGTACTCCTTCTTCACTTACTTAAATTCAAAATTAAATGTTTTCCAATGCCTTTTTGAAAAGTATAATTTTCGGTTTAAGTATATGGTAAAACTGTGCATTTTCCTTAATATTGAAAGAAACAAAAATACAATATACTTCATAAGGAATTAAGAAACACGGAATATTGAAAGGAAGCCGATATCAATAAAAACTCAAAATTAATTTTGTCAAAGACCTTTTGCAAAGTAACTTGAAGATCTGCGAACATTTCAAATAACATAAAGATTTTGATGTCGCTTTCAAAAATTATTATAAATGCAAAATTGTAAAAAAAAGGGCAGCGATAGTGATTTAGAAAAAGAAATCTTTATAGTAAATATAATTGTCAAAACATTTACTCATAATATCTGTACTTAAAAGAAATGAACCTTTTATGGAGCTGATTAAACCCATTCTCTCATTTTTAATAATGAACTGAATCTAAAATTTTCGAAACAGTTTTACTTTCATATCTTCTTCTTCACTTATTTCACTTCAAAATTAACAATATTTACAAGACCTTTTGGAAAATAACTTAAAAATCTACGAATATTTTAAAATATTTACCACAACGAATTTGATAACTTTTCCCTAAAAATATTGTAAATATTGCATAAAATGCGTCTATTAACGTAATCAATTTTTTATGCAGTTTACTACACTCATACTTTCATCTTTTATGATGATACGAATCTAAAACTTGCGATACAGTTTTTTATCCACATTGCCTTCTTCACTTATTTCACTTCAAAATTGATTGTATTTTCGAGACCTTTTGCAAAGTAACTTTAAAATCTACTAATATTTTAAATATCTATTACAACGATTTTGATATTTTTTTTCCTAAAACTTATGTAAATATTACATAAAGTACGTATATCAATGTCATCACATTTTTTACGCAGTTGACTACAAATCATTCTCTAATCAATTATGATGAAATGAATGTAAATTTTTCGATATAGTTTTCTTTTAAAGTCTCTTTCTTCACTTGCTTCACTTCAAAATTAAATATTTTCCAAGACCTTTTGCAAAGTAAAATGAAGATTTATTAACCTTTTAATTATGTATCGCAATGATTTGAATATTTTTTTCAAAAAATAGTGTAAATATTGCTTAAACAATGTATATCGATATAGAATTGGAAAAGGAAGTCTTTATAATAAATATAAAAGACAGGGAGAGAATGAGTGAAATATTGAACAAAAATATTAATAACTTTAAAGAAATCAAATTCTCGTTTCAGTTGACTACGTTCATTTTCTCATCTTCAATGATGAGCTGAATCTAAATTTTGCGATGCAGTTTTACTTTCATGCCATCTTATATTTATATCTTACACTTATCATCTACATTTTGCAAAGTAACTTCAAAATCAACATGGACAAAAGAGACATTTTAAACATTTAACTCAATGATTTTGATATTTTCTTCTAAAAATATTGTAACTTAGGGCATGAAATACCGGGTCAGTAGAAGCTTTCAAATTGTATAACAGCCGGAAAAATAACCGAAATAAAAAAATGGTCTGCAAGGTTAGCATCTATATGTCACGGGAGTCTTTTTAAGACATAAATAAAAAATAACTCAAAACAAATCCGACAGAATGCGCTGGAAAATTTTTGACTTCGGTGGAAATATACAAATGATAGGGATTGCGCTATTAAGGCACAATTGACGACTGTACTCTCAACAAACAATTGAAGGTCGTGTACTTGATTAAGAATCAGTATCTAATTCCTGGTTCACATGAGATAACTTCACCAACAAAACTTTATCGTCCGTACTATGACGTTTTGATCAAGTACACGACTCTCAACCTTAAGTAATTGTGAATTAGCTGCTTAAGTTCTTCTAAGCGTCTCATTTGTATATTTCCACCGAAGTCGAACGTATCTAGCGCCATTTCTTGGATGTTTTTTAGGTTTCTTTTTATTGCTATCTTAAGAAAATTCCCAAAAGATGCTAACCCTGGAAACCGTTTTTTATTTCGGTTATTTATCCGGCTTTTATGATTTTTTAAAGTTTTATGGATTTTTGGCCCACATAGTACATATATCAGAAGAATCAAAATTCTTATACTGTTGAATAAACATCATTTTGGAATAATTTAAGATGAGTTTAATCTAAAATTTCCACTACAGTTTTACTTAAACATTTCTTTTTTTCATTTACTTCAGCTCAACATTAAATATTTTTAAGTTCTTTTACAAAGTCACTTCAAAAGCTGCAACAATTCAAATATTTAACACAATGATTTTGATAATTTTCTCTAAAAATATTCTAAATACTATATAAAAATGTATATCAATATACAGTTTGAAAAAAAATCTTTAAATAAATATAAAACAGAGAAAGAGAGAGATTAAACTTGTCAAAACATTTACCAATAACATCAGTAACTTTAAAGAAATAAAACTTCGTACGGAGTTGACTACACATTTTTCTGTGATTATTTAAGATAAATATATATTTTTGCTTTCATATCTCCTTTTTCACTTGAGTAAATTTCAAGGAATAATCTTTTCAACATTTGACTCTTTCTTTATCTGGTGCAAGATCGCTGAACGCTCACATTCTTGTTAAATATTAGGATAGTTAGCAATCTTAGTTATCTCAATTGCAGACTTGTAATCTTTTTTCATCCGCGATAAGTGCAACATCTGATAATACCTTACACAAAGAAGAGAAGATAAGATTATCATTGAAGGCGTTGGAGCTATATGTTTTTGAAATCCTTTAGACTGTGTTTCTTATTACGGAGTAATGCAAATAAATGTTGTATGAATTCGAAAATGTTTTAATTCACATAATTTTGAAAATTCTATCAAATATTTAATTTAACTTCTAAGTGTGCTGTTAAAAATTTCAGAAACTTTTCTTACAAAAGATCATTGATTTCTATATTGCACAAGCACGATCACCATATCAAATCAGAGAGAGAGAGGTAAATTTGAGCTTGCCAAAATATTTACCAACAATATTAGTAACTTTAAAGAAGTAAAACTTCTTATGCGGTTGACCACACATCCGCCAGTAATCATTTATTATGAGATGAATCTAAAATTTGCAATACAGTTTTACTTCCATACCTCCTTCTTCACTTGAGTAAATTTCAAGGATTAATAATTTTAACATAAAATGCTTCCTTTACCTGATGCAAGATCGCTGAACTTCCAGACCATATTAAATATTAGGATATTTAGTAATCGCAGTTGTCTCAATCGTAGATTTTTAATCTTTTTTCATTGGCGATGTTTATAAGTGCAAAATCTGATAATATCTTACACAAACAAGATCAAATAAGATTATCATTGAGGGTATTTGAGCTAAATGTTTTTGAATTAAAATCCTTTAGACTGTATTTTTTATTGAAAGGTAATGCAAATAAATGTTGTATGATTTCGAAAATGTTTTAATTCACATAATTTTGAAAATTCTATTGATTATTCAATTAAACTTGAAAGTGTGCTGTTAAAAAAATTCTTACAAAAGCGTATTGATTGCTAAGATTGCCATTGAAGGTATTTGAGCTAAATGTTTATGAAATAAAATCCTTCAGACTGTATTTCTTATTATGAAGTAAAGCAAATATACATTGTATGATATCGAAAATAATTTAATTCACATAATTTTGAAAATTCTATCAAATATTCAATTTAACATGTAAGTGTGCTGTTAAAAGTTTCAAAAACTTTTCTCACAAAAGCGCATTAATTTCTATATTGCCCAAGCACGATCACCATATCAAATCAGAGAAAGAGCGGGAGATTGAACTTTTCAAAACATTTACCAATAGTATCAGTAACTTTAAAGAAATAAAACTTCTTACGCAGTTGACTACACACCATTCCGTGATTATTTATGATGAGATGAATCTAAAATTTGGAACACAGTTTTGCTTTCACATCTCCTTCCTCACTTGAGTAAATTTCAAGGATTAATCTTTTCAACGTCGGATGCTTCCTTTATCTAGTGCAAGATCGCTGAACTCTCAAACTCATGTTTAATATGAGTCAGATAAGAATATTTAACAATCGCAGTTTTCTCAATTGTAGACTTGAAATTTTTTTGCCAAATCTGATAATACCTTATACAAAGAAGAGCAAATAAAATTAATATTGAAGGTATTTTAGCCAAATATTTTTGAAATAAAACCCTTTAGACTGTATTTCTTATTACGGAGTATAATGCAAATAAAAATAGTATGATTTCGAAAATCTTTAATTTCACCTAATTTTGAAAATTCTATTGATTATTCAATTTAACCTGAAAGTGTGCTGTTGAAAATTAAAAAAAAAAAATATTACAAAAGCGCTTTGACTGTTATATTGCACAAGCACGATCACCATATCCTATCAGAGAGACAGACGGAGATTGAACTTGTCAAAACATTTACCAATAATATTAGTAACTTTAAAGAAATAAAACTTCTTATGACCACACATCCTTCTGTGATTATTTATGATGAGATGAATTTAAAACTTTCAATAAAGTTTTGTTTTCATAAATCCTTTTTCACTTAGGTAAATTTCAAAGATTAATCTTTTCAAAATTTGATACTTCTTTTATGTGGTGCAAGATCGCTGAACGCTCAGATTCATGTAAAATTATAGAATATTTAGCAATCCCAGTTACCTGAATTACAGACTTGTAATCCTTTTTCATCGGCGATGTTTATAAGTGCAAAATCTGATAATATCTTACATAAAGAAGAATAAATAAGATTATCAGTGAAGGTATTTGAGCTAAATGTTTTTGAAATAAAATCCTCTAGACTGTATTTCTTATTACGGAGTAATGCAAATAAAGATTGTATAATTTCGAAAATGTTTTAATTCACATAATTTTGAAAATTCTAATGATTATTCAATTTAACTTGAAAGTTTGCTGTTATTCACAATTATTGGGTTTATTATTGTGTTAAAATTTCAAAAACTTTTCTTACAGAAGTTCATTGACTGCTATATTGCACAAACACGATCACCATATCATATCAAACAGAGAGAGGGAGATTAAACTTGTCAAATCATTAAATCAAGGTTCGCACACTCCTTGGAATCTCTCTGGCACCACTATGAAAAATAGTCAAAACGTGTTCAGGACCTTCTAAAACGTATAAATCCGTCGAAAACTGGAAGTCGAAAATTTTCATGAATCCAATACTTTCTTCTTGTAAAGATAGAAGAAACTAAAAATGAGAAAATTTACAACCAATTTTAAAACACGACATTCGTATTCTCCACCTGCATTCACAGACTTTACGATATTTTTTTTGCAGTGAAACACTTTGAAAATATTCTTAAAATTTAGTGGTAGAAATGTGCGAACCATGACCAATAATATCATTAATTTTAAAGAAATAAAACTTCTGATGCCGTTGACCACACATTCTTCTATGATTAATTGTGATGAGAAAAATCTAAAATCTGCAATACAATTTTACTTTCATAGTTACTTGAGTAAATTTTGAGGATTGATCTTTTCAACGTCTGATGCTTTCTTTAAAAGGTGCAAGATCGCTGAACTCAGACTCATGTTAAATATTAGGATATTTAGCAATCGCAGTTGTCTCAATTGCAAACTTGTAATCTTTTTTGAAGCGACGATGTTTATGAGCGCAAAATCTGATAATATCTTACACCAATAAAACCAAATAAGATTATCTTTGAAGGTGTTTGAGGTGAATTTTTTTTAAATCTTTTTGACTGCATTCTTTATTAAGAAGTAATACAACGAAATAGTGTCTGATTTAGTAAATATTTTGATTTAATGTGTATTAAAAATTCTATTGCTTTTTCACTTTAACTTTATATTGTACTGTTAAAAATTGCGAAGAAAACGTATAAACGTTTCATGGATTCCCTCATTTAGCTAAAGTAAAATAAATATACTAATAAAGAAATAAATAAACATTTTTAAATGGTTGTTCTACGCAATTTTAGGAACAGGGCCAATACAAAAGTGCATTGACTGGTATATTGCAAAAGCACTATCATCATATATAATGTAAAAAAAAATCATGTAATTTGTGCACAGCGTCATTATTAAGTATACCTAAGTTAGAAATCAAATGAGTAATTTTGTAAGATACAAATAAAAATAACAATAAATATTTGAATGTAAATTTAATGACATACATGTTGCAGCAGTAAGTAGTAGTATTAATAGTACTGTTACATTCATTTACAAAATGTAACGGTGTGTGTAGATCTTAATATAATATCGATATTTGAGACGCTCGTTCGACATACAGTATTGTCTGTTATAAAATTTCTAAATTGCACATAGTTAATTAACGCAGTGTATAATTTTAAAAAATATCCTATCAGTATCGATATAAAATAAAGTTTCTCATATTTTGAAAATGACATTGTCTTGTGAAATAAGCTAAGTGGAAAAGCATCATTATTTTTCATGTTTGATTGAAATGTACTTAGCACAAACATTAAATTGTATTAGACAATAATGCATATGCTTTAATTTGTTTTTCCAAAATAATATTTTTTATTCAAACTAATCGATATATTTTTCAATACATTTTTCAATATATTAGTCAATATATTTATCATTCTTTGATGACATTTCACTCTGTATTTCACATAGATTGCAGATACAAGAAAAAAGTAGGAAATAAAGAGTCCGCGGAAATTTTGTCGACACTATCATCGTCACTCAAATAAAAAGTGATGTCCAGATGTATACAATATGTAATTTGTATTGAAGTCACGAAAGGGATCAGAAACGACAAAAGAATGTCACAGCGACATCATTGCAACTTGACATTCATACCACGCAACGTTGCAAAATCACATTTTGTCATTTTGGGGAATATTTAAATTTTGAAATCTGTAAGACGGCTCAATGTTACTTTATATATATGCATGTGAGTGCACATATATATATGCATATATATATATATATATGCATAAATATGTATATGTTTTCGTGTAACTAGATATCAAATAAATAAGAGTGTCACAATGTATTATCATGATCAGTTGTAGTACATAAAATATATAAAGGGTATTCTGTAAGACGTCTCTCTTTTCCAAAGTTTAGTTAAACAGTTTTTTAACTTGTATCATGATTCTTGCTTTTTCACTAAAGGTGCACTTTAGCATCATCTCGCATTTAATTTTATTTCTGATTTACTAAAAATCAGATAAAATAGAGGGATCCAAAAGCGGATTTTGGAATTAAAATTTCCTAACAATATCTTTACTTTTATGAAATGTAAAAAAAAAAATAATAAATTAATAACTATATAATTTTTTTGTTTATAGAATCCGCCAAATGAAACTGGAAATAAAATGATATTTTTCATTTTATTCCCAATTCCATATATAATTGTTAATTAACATACATAGTAATAAGGAAAAATAATATAATTAGCAAAAGTGAAATTTTGTAAAATTTCTGCCAGTTTGTGTTTTGTAGAATTTTGTTTTAAGAAATATGTACAAATAATCGATAGTATGGCAAAAACGCAGAAAAAGACATCATAAATTTGTGTTAGTAATTATATTTTTTTCTTTAAAAAGCTTATTAATTCTTCTTAGAAATCTATTGTTCTTTTCTACAATGATAATGCATTAAGAATTAGAATGTCAAAATGCTGAATCAATGAAAATGTCGATTAAATGTGCAATAAAATAATCATCGATACGAACTAGTGCTAGAAAAGTGCCTTTACAGATTAAAAAAATGATGAATAAGCTTGAAGTAAAGATTTTGCAAAAATAATTGCAACAAAAAGTATTTCTGTACTTTTATTTATAAATTAAAAAGTTTAAGAAGTCAGTTACCTTTGAATGGACCAAAAAATGGATTTTTTTAAATAGTCTGGTAAAATAAAATTATTATTTAAATTATGGTTAATTGATCTCTACCAATGTCACTTAAAGGTTTTGAAATATAGATTTAATAAAAAAAATCTATATATTCTTATAGAACTTTGTTAAAACTCAATGTGTGTAAATAAATATTATAATCTTTTTGTTCTTTTTTATTTGGTAACTGTTAAAATACACATATTATTATAGTGTAATTTGAAACATTTAAAATAAAATTTATTAATTTGCATCACTTTCCATCAATATGAAAGTATAATCTTGTTAACTATTTAGAATCGAGTGGTGTTAAAAGTAAATTTTGTGGTCCAATTCTGCAACGGCTGCCCCGAGATAAGTCGGGGATTAAAGCACTGTTTCCCCATACCCGTCGCCGGTTAAATGGATAAAGGATAACAAATGATTGATAATGTTATTTGTCTGATTTTGATTTTATTTTCATAATAATTTCACGTTCATAATACTTTGCCTGTTAAAAAATGGTATATCAGTGTCTCTGCCTTGCGCGTTCATCCAATATTTTCAAGTGCTAATCAAGGGACCATTTTGAAGAAAATAATGATGGCACTAACCGAAAAGTTCACTAACCAAAACAGCATAAAACACGGAAATCTGTAAAATAAATTTCAATACAAAAGTCACAATATTTAATTGGATTTCAATCTCATAAATTAATCTTTCTTTCTCACCTTATCTTCTTATATGGTTCCAAATGATAAAAATCAATGTTTAAAATTAAATTTTGCCTAAATTTTGTTTTTTTAGTATCATCTTTAAAGCAGGCAGTTTTCATATTTGATGTAAATCATTATCACTGTAATTATGGTATATACTTTATTTGTGTCACTTCAAAGACAGATTCAGGGGGAAAACATTAAGAATTTGTGTTAAATTATATGTTAATTTAAACAATTAACGAATATTTTTTTTTTACTTTTTTTTAGTTTTTATTTGTTTACTTACATATCTTTCCATAAAAATTGGATAATTCTCCTGAACCATTTATTTTTCTTTTTAACAGTGACAATATACTAAGAATGTTAGAATGGTGAATCAATAGATATGTCGATTAAATCTACATTGAATAATCAATCGATACCAATTGATTCAAGAAAAGTGTCTAGATGATGAAAGACTTGACGTTTGCTAATTTAAAAGATTTTGTAAGCGTTTAAAATTTCTCCAAAATTTGTTTAAATTAATATATCCTAAATATCAAGGCTTTATATGGGATGTAAGCATTTTCATGTAATCTTCGAAATGCATTTCAATTGAGTCCATATAACATCTTTGTTCCCTAAGTCTGCATATGTGGTTTTCGATTCTTTCACTTTTTATAAACAGCGTAACGAGTGGTCAGGGAAGAACACAGTCAAAAGTTCACAGTCAAGTTGTGAAGTACCAGTATTTTGTTAAAGAGAAATTCGTCTTCTTTAATTCCTTTATATTGTTTGAAATATTTTTTTTATAATACAATACCGGTCTCTTTTTCTCACTGTGTTTTTTCTTGCCACTCGCCAAACGGATTAATGACACTAAACCATAATTAAAATGTCAATCTTAGAATGATATCTTTCGTTGTCTAAGACTAAAAAAATTCAAATAGACTAAAACTCTTGCTCTAAAGAAAAAAATGGGGAAGAATTACTTAAGTAACATTGAATAATATTACATTAATACTCAGTAACAAAATCGTTACATAATGTATAATGAGAAAATATTATTCCTTAGTTGTAGTGCAATGATTAAAATACTTATAAATAATTCGAATTTCTCTCTGAGATATAAGGTAAACTAACTAAAATTCAAAGGGATTTATTTATAATATGATAGGCTTAAAAATGATTCTAAAAATATTGGTAGGTTTTTGACTTTGTAAAAAAATGTATAGTATATCGTAAGCATCTAAGTATCATATGTGTTGTGAATAATTTCAAGTAATCTTCGAACGTATTTCAATTGTGTCCATTTAATTTCTTTGTTCCCTAGGTCTAAATATCTAGAACTCTATTCTTTCACTTTTTATTAATGATAATCAAACATAAGTGAAAGTTGAATCTTAGAATGATATGTTTGGTTATTTTAGACTCGAAATAATCCAAATAGACGGAGACTTTTGCTCTGAAGTAAAAAGTGCTGAAGAAATAAATAATAATTAAAAATATTTCATTAATACTCCATAGCAAAGACTTTGCAGAACGCATTATGGAAAAAGACTACTCCTGAGTTGTAGTGTAATGATTAAAATACTTATAAATAAACTCATAATGGACAATCGCACCATAAAATGTAACTAAGAATGTATTTGTTAAAAAGCACATAACCTTGCTCATTAATGCACAAAAACAAAATTTTTAATATGACCTTCGCAATTAAAAATAAAATGAATATAAATAAACGTTTTTATATTTAAATATTTATATATAAAATAACAGGTTATGTGGTTTAACAAATACATTCTTAGTAGTTACATATAAATCGTTCAAATTAATCTCTGACCATATAAAATACAATTAATATCTATACCTCTAAGAAATTTATATATAACATTATATACTTAACAATATATTATAAAAAACATTGTATATTGTTTGTTTTGTTAAAAAATGAGTAAATAAATATATCAGAAAAGCTCCGCTTTCATGTAGTGAATTTTAAGCAAAACGGCAACTGAAAATGCAATTTTGTCAAGGAATGATTTTGGGTACACATGCCCCTAGCGCATTTTGGAAGGGGAAATCTTCCTACATACCTCATTTGCCACTTTTTTTCCCTTACGGAACGTGATCTTATATGAAGCATGTAACGTATTTCGCCCCGCCGTGAGAGCTCTTAAACGGTAACTTGAAAAATGAAAAACATTACACAACACCGATATTATCTTCCTGTAATTGCTACTCGTAATTATAACGTTTGTTGCCATTTCATTGTCAATTTTGTTGCATTAACAGTTTTTAATTACGAGTTATTCTTAAAGAGATTTCACTTAAGCTATAATCAAATATGTGTTTTTGCCAGAAGCCATTTACAACATTTGTGTGTCTTATCATCAAAAACGTACTTTCGAACAAGGACGTTGATAATATCAATTTTAACCATTTGACTTTTTTGCCCTGTAAGAGTAATCGTCAAATATAGGAGAAAAAGTACTTTTGAATATATATATTTTTTTACTTTTTAGCAGCTTTTTGAATAATGGATGTGGATGATATCTGAAATGAACAGACAGCCTTTTTGCTCTGTAAGATAATTTTCTCGGTGCCAGAGGAAAAGAAGTTTGCTGAATAAAGAAAAATGTTGGTTAAACGTGATATAGGGAAGAAAGACACAAGAAAACAAGTTATATGAAAAAAAAAACAGAATTTTTGTTTGATCACGATTTGAATCTGGTGCCAAAGGTCTGGCATTTTTTTGGAGAATGAAGCACAGAGATGGATTATCGTACACGAAAAGTATTATCTAGGCTTAATGAAACTAAAAATTTATTATGAGTGTAAATTTTGCATAAAATTTTATTCTAACTGTAAAACATTATTTTTTTAAAAGTAAATTGTCCATCCAAAATTTCCCATTATCTTCCATTTTACAAAAAAATGTTCTACATATATATCCTTACACGCTGATCTTTTATATAGTTTATCGAAATATCGTAAGATTGAAGCTTATTTAGAAATTCGTTAAAAATACTAATATCTGGATCATTAAATAAAGTACTTTTTTATATTAACCCACTGAAACTTTGGAGCGTAATATTCTGTTCACTTAGCTCCGGGTTTCACTACAATATAAGAAATATTTAAAATAACATACTTCTATTGATTTAATGAATTTCCAATACATTGAAAAATGATTAATATTCTCAATGATTATATATTTTTTTGTAATTGAGGTTACATATGTAGATATCTATATAATGTTGAATGAATAAATTTTCAGATCATTCAAAAATAAATACAAAGAAAACAACATTACAATTTCTCACAATTGTAAGACGCTCAGAGGGTTAATCATACAGTGGATCTTCTAACATATGGTCTGCATTTTAAACGAATATAGGGTAGTGACACGAATATAGTGGGGAAATGAAAATCTAATGTGAGTGTTCTATTAATAGACATTTAAGAGTATATTCATTTTAAGATTTGATTTGTTTTCATTTAAAATTTGATTTTTTCCAATAACCTTATTTTAATACCGCAACGAAAGATCTCTTTAAACCATATTTTTTATTTAATAAGTGGTTGCGCATTATATGTATAAAATGAATTTCTGAATAATTTATCGTTAATTTTTTTCTATGCTTTTATTTGAGAAAGACTGATGTTTGTTTAAAGAGCATTATTTAATAATATTTACATAAGTAATCTGTAGAAAATCAGATATTTCTCTGAATCAACTACTATCAATAGTTCGTAACAATCGTCGCATACATGCGCAGAAATGTTTAGATCATAAAATATATCATGAACTGTAGTCGTGTCATATCCTGTTCTTATTTATTTTTAGATGGAGTTCGTAGAATTATACACTGTTTTACCATCCTAAAAACACAACATAAATTTTCTCTTTCTCTTTTTCCCAATTTTCATTCCATATGCATCTGTGATTTTCTTAACTATTTTTCAGTCACTATCTGAATTATTAATACAAATGTACATAAATTATTTATTCAGGCGTTCAACTATAAAAGGCTTTATATAAATATAATCTTAATTTTACCGTATTATAACATATAAATGTGTTATTATAAAAATTACTTACACTAAAGGGAGTAATCCATGTGTTAGACAATACAAAAAGATTTCTTACCTACAAGAATAAATAAATCAATTAGCTCTATGTACATACATATACCATGTGTTCCAAAAATGACAAACTCATTAGAAAATTCTTATTCTTTTATTTATATTATTTTATGTCAAAACCATACTACTTAAATATCATCCTATTTCTCAAAAGTTGATGTTTTCCCCAGTTCACTGCGCCAAACGATACCTTGACATCGTGTACCCTTTTAAAAAATACTTTTCTTAGTAACCTGCCATTTTTGGAACATTTTTTATATACCGTTAATAAAAACACATTGTTAAACTAATTGTAAAAATTAACACAAACGTAAGAACAGAGAGCTCGAAAATACAAATGAAGAAAAGAAAAAAAACTTTATATGTAATATGGATTCACAAAAAGAGCTCTTAATTTACAACAGGGTTCAAATGGGTTCCGTTTTTTCGAAGAAAATATCAGTATCTTTACAAGAAATATATCTTGTTTAAGCGCGGTAAATCTCTCCATATTTTAGGATAGATTTTCTATAAGAAATTGTTGACTCCAAAATATTTCCTGGTTAAAAATTCCAGGATCCGTATGAAGCCTGCACAATAAAGATTGGGCATAATAATCATTATGTTCCTAATGACATGTCGATAAACACTGGATCATTAAAAAAATAAGATAACTAAGGAATCTTCACGAAGGAAAATATGCAACTGCACAAGATCGAATTAATGGCCTTACCAACATGAATGCGTGAAAGATGCAAAGCTAGGATTTGTCCTTGTAGCTTAAATTGTAGAGAACATTGTGTGGTATACCAAGAGTTCCCAGTTGTATCCGGATTTGGGCATTTTTCACTCTTGGGAATGTACCCTTGTTTAGGAATGGGATGAATCACGTTTTTCAATAATTTCTGTTAAAATTTCATCGTGTAAAAGTATTTGAAAATCAATTAAAATTCTACAATTTCTTTTGTAATTACACATATAAATGTATGTTTTTAAATCATAACAGATTTAATGTTTTATTCCACTTGTTGAAAACATAAAAATCATTTTTTTAAAAATACATTATAGTTAAAAATATACTGTATTTATTTAAGTACAATATTTAGGAATCATTTTTATTGTAGCAGATTAATATTTCAGTTGAAATACAAACCATGTAAAAAGTATTTATTATAAGCTTAATATATGCAACTTACATTCTCAAAATTTATTTCACAATAAGTCTTATAAACGGACATTCCTAATTATATTAAAATTAATTTCGTTTATTCAAAACTTAAAATGATGTTCCAGACAAAGTGACAGAACAGTATTTTATCATGTATAATTTTAAGCAATAAGTCTCCATTCTAATACGGCCAGTGCATTACGCAGATTATTAATAAAAGTCTATGACTTTAATGCACACTTTCCTTTCACAAAAATCTTTTTTTTTCTTTGTTTAAGCTCATGATACAAATAATTTATTCCACTGAAAGTACTTTCATTAAGGTATTTGATAGACAGAATGCTCTATACTCATGTCCAATACAAATATAGCATTATTTAACCCTTTCGGGTTTGATATCTATATAATAAAGGCCAAACGTATCTGTGCGTAACGCATACGTCATGTTTTGAATGGCAACACTTTCCGATGAAATTTCGGTTTTGCAGTTATCGGTATTGTAAATTTTAAAACTTCTAGACCTAGCACGTTTTCAACCTTTATACCATCGTATAGAGAAAAAAATTTACTTTTAAATGCAGTTTGTTAGAAAACTGTATCTCAATTTCTTTTTGAGATATTAATTTTTTTGTAGATTTTTGTTCAATTTCTCTAATGATGGTAACTTGAATATCGCATTTATGTGGGAAATAAAGGAAATATAGTTATAGAGTAAAAAAAAAGAATAGAGATGCAGTTTGGTGGCTGGAGGTGACGTCAAAAATGTAACCCTAAAATTCGCTGCATTGTATCAAACACAACCGCGTGCTTTCGCAAAAAAGGAAAGCATTTACCGATGGAGTTTTAATTCATAATAAAATAAAATGATATTTTAGAATGTTAAAATATAATCAGATCTGTTTCATTTAGAGAAAAAATGATGTTAAAGAATTCGGTCTTTGTTCCACGTGATTGTTTTGTGCCGAATAAGATACTTAAATTGGAAGGATAACGCCCATCAAACATTTTATTCGCATAGTGCACTTCCATCTATCTATTGTCTCTATGGAAAATAACAGAACACTGTATATTTTAGTTGTCATTTTTTCATAGCAACTGAAAAAAGTAGTAATTAAAAACCTGTTATGTCAAAATATCGTCAGCTATCAAACCGGTGAATGTTGTGGATTTTATTTCGCTTTTATCTATCAATTTAATGACTTTTAGTTCATTGGAAACTTATTTTACAAAAGATCTTTATAAAAATGTATTTTAAAGAATATATGTGTCATATTTTCTTAGTTGGTTTTAAAAATTGAAAGAATGAAATTTCATTCTTTGGCAGAATCTTTGGCTAATGACTTCTATCTTGCGTCTAATACGGAAGTACCGATAATTTTCAAAGCTTTATATGATAACATAATTAATGTGTTTCATTTAAAATTGCTGTTTGCTATTAGTTCGCAGTTTAAAAAGTATATTACGAAGAAAAATTGATTAGAGTTTTCAATTTTAAATTATAAAAAACTTTTTCCCCTTTACTCTGTGACCGGGAAACCCCGGGTTCGGTGTACTAGTACTATTAATAGTACATGCCTTTTAAAGAAGTATTACTTTGTTTTAAGAAATACTTTTGCAACAATTTACATGTATTAATATTAGTATATGTTTTTGCATTTTTATGACTTTATTTGTGTTTAGGCATTTAGTAATAATAATAATTATTATTATTTACTTAATTCTCTTTACGCTGTTTGCGATTCTTTTATTTTAAACATATATTTCACAGTTTAAATTTAATACAAAAGTTTATTTCCTGAAAGAATCATGTGTAATGAAGCACAAAAAGTAAAGTTGTAATATAAGTTAAATCTTATTCTAATGTAATATTTTCCAATAATTCTTCCTTAGACTATTGTCATATGAATATGAATGAAATAGCATGCAAAACAACAATATTCGTTATGTTTCAAACAATAAAAATTTCGTTATACACTATATAATATATTTGGATAGCAAGTGTTAATAATATTAACGTAAAAGTATTTTTTTTCTAAAAATGGAAAAAAAAATCGGACCCGAAAAGGGTAAAATTTAATAAGATTGTTTAAATTTAAAGTACCGGTGTTAATTCTACTCTATCATAATAAAATATAATAAAACTTACATAGTATGTTTGAATTGTATGAGTTAGTATCAAATAATTATTTTTAAAAATTATTTCTTAACACATATTTTAAAAAATTCTAATGGTTTCTTGTGTAAGTGCAATTATACCCGTGTCTTTACGATTTATATCCAAACTAAGTTTTTTACTTCATTTTTTGAAAACCTGAAAGACAATATTTAAAAGATATTCTAATTGGAATACATTATAATTATCAAAGTACAACATTCCGGCATCATTTTTATTGCATTATATTATTGTTTTATTTGAAATACATCACATGTATTTCAAATAAAACAGTGTAAACCTGCAGTGTAAAGCATACAGCTTATTTTCTCAAAATCATGTCAAATATTTATTTTACAATAACTTTTAAAAACGCTAAATGTTATTAAAAATGTATTCCGTTTATTCGAAACTTAAAATGGTATTCCAAAGTGACAGAACAACATTTCATTATGCATAAATTTAAGCAATCTAACACACTAACACGGTCATTGCATTACGCCGACTATGTTTATGACTCTAAGTTTATGACTTTAATAGACTTTTTTCTTGCATAATTTTTTTTCCTGTTTAGTTTAAGTCTTTCACTCTCTGAGGGTTTTCCTGTATTCTTATGAGAATGCTTGTAAATCCCATGATATGTATTTTTTTTAATCGCAGTTTGATGCTATAACATCTTTAATATTTGTACCTTTTATATAGATCAAAATATAATTATGTTTAAAATAATTTTGCCTACAGCCTTTTAACATTATTTCTTTAAACGAAAAAATTCACACCAGCCGGTTAAAAAGTTACGCTCATGACAAAAATAATTTATTACCCCGAAGAGCTATTTCAAGCAGCTTATTTGATTTAAACTTACTACTAATGAAAGTTTATGACTTTAATACACATTTGTCTTTCATAAAAATCTTTTTTATCTTTAGTTTAACCTTTACACTGTCTGAGGATTTTCCTGTGTTTTTATGAGATTGCTTGTAAATCCTAGGATATGTATTTTTTTTTAATCGCAGTTTGATGCTTTAATATTTGTATTATCACTATCCTCTATATATGGCTCAAAATAGAATTTTATTCAAAATTCTTTTGCCTACAGACATTTTAATATGCTTTCTTGAAACGGAAAAATCCACGCCAGCCGGTCAA
This sequence comes from Maratus speculifer, assembly GCA_964019185.1. Taxonomy (NCBI): domain Eukaryota; kingdom Metazoa; phylum Arthropoda; class Arachnida; order Araneae; family Salticidae; genus Maratus; species Maratus speculifer. The sequence continues at coordinate 154,970,840 of OZ025296.1, forward strand.
AGAGTTAACGCTTATGACACAAATAATTTATTACCCTGTGGGGTACTTTCAAGAATACATTTGAAAAACAGAAGATATACTACGTCTAATACAAATATAGCGTTATTCCAAAAATTATTTGGATTGTTTAAATGTAAATCTTGGTTTTAATTATACTGTATCAGAACAAAATAGAATAAAACTTATGTAATATGTCTCAAATATAAATGATAGTATCTAAAAATCATTTTCAAAATCAACTCGGAGCATATTTTTAAAATATTCCTAAAAGTTTCTTTAATAAATACAGTTATACAATGTCTTTAAAAATTACTATAATAAAAATCATAATGAAAATTGTATTAAAAATTCAGTGTCTTTAAAAATTATAATAAAATTAAATGTTTTATTGCATTTTTCATAACATAAAAGACAATATAAAAAATATCTTTTAACTAGAATGTATTGTAATTATTAAAATACATCATTGTAGCATCATGTTTATGGTACCATAATATTGTTTTATTTGAAAAATATAATATGTGTTTCAAATAACACAGTGTAAATATGCAGTGTAATTTATGCAGGGTCATTGCTAAATGATATTAAAATTAATCCCGTTTATTCGAAACTGTAAATGATACTCCAAAGTGAGAGAACAAGATTTTATGATATATAATTCTAAGCAATAAGTTTCCACTCTAACTTGGCCATTGCATTACGCCGACAACTAATGAAAATCTATGACTTTAATACAGTGCGCGAAAAAAGTATAAGGACAACATTTAATTGCATGAAAATATGCTTTATTTTCATTTCACCTAAATGAAATTTTTATACATCTTACTTCTGCTACATAATTTTGTGATAACATTTATACCCGATAAAAAACATAATACAGCTTCAAAATACTGATTTTACAAAATTTAACATTAAAGGAAATACGGAAAAAATTATAAGGACATGTTCCAAAATACTTTGAAAATATTTCAATAATCAAGAAAATTACCTTTTTTTTCAATCACTTGAATAAGCCGAGAGGTCAGAGATCCTGACAGATCTTTTAAAATGTCCACAGATATTTTTTCCCAAGCGTCTTTGATAGCGACGACAAGATCTTGTTTACATTGATACTGTGTGCCATTTTTATAAACTTCTCGGGCTAGAAGTCCCCATAAGTTTTCGATTGGATTAAGATCGGGACTTCTCGCCGGCCAATCAAGTAACTTTACAGAATTAGCTTCAAACCAAAGTTTTGTGCTCTTAGAAACGTGTATCGAAGCATTATCTTGCTGAAAAATATAGTCCCCTGAAGTAATTAGTGGCGCTTCAGGTAACAAATTTTCTCCTAACATATCAACATACCTGTCCGAATTCATTTTATGATTGATAAATACAATTGGAGTGGTTCCATTTGCCGCAAAACCGCCCCATACCATAACTGAGCCACCACCAAATTGACGCCTGGAAAACACTTCCTTGGTCTTTCGCAAATCATACCAAAAATAACGAAAACCATCAGGTCCATCAAGATTGAACTTTTTTTCGTCCGAAAAAACTACATCAGCCCACTTTTGACCAAGAGAAATGTATTTTTTGGCAAAGTCAACTCTTCTTTTCTTATGATGATTTGTAAGAGGGGGACGTGACACTAATTTCCCATAAGAAACTTGAGGATGTTTACTCAAAACATTTTGAACAGTCCTCGTTGAGCATGGTAAACTCAAATATTGTCTAACTTCATTTGCGGTTTCTTTTTTCTCGCAAGCTCTTCTTACAATCATTCTTTTTTGTCGACGAGAGAGAATGTCGGGTCTCCCAGTTCGCTTTTTCATACCATACATCCCAGGATTTTTTAGAAAATTATAAACTACCGTTTTAGATCTCTTGATTCTTTTTGAAATTTCCCATCCACTTAATCCACATTCTCGAAAAGCAACAATTTTTCCTTTTTCAGAGTCAGAAAGTTGAGTTCCTTTGGGCATCGTTACAAATTTACACTGAAAGTCGCCGAGTAGGAAATTTTTTTCGCAAAGGAATCTTTTAACTCGGAAATGTCATTTGTTGCTTTCAAATATGCAAATTTTTAAATAATTACTGGAGAAAAAGCAATGTCCTTATACTTTTTTCCGTTTTCATTTTAGTTCAAAAATCAAAATTTAAATTTTAAAAGATTTAAAATGGAAAATTTTAATTACTTTACGCATGAAATATTTTAGTTTTACATCTATTTTTGCTGCAAAAATTTGCATACGATTCTGATAACAAGGCTTCTAGATTTGGCGATTTTTCGCGTGTCCTTATAATTTTTTCGCGCACTGTAGAAATTTTTCTTTCATAAAAATCTCTTTTTACTCTTTAGCTTAAGCTCATGACACAAATAATTTATTACCCTGAGGAGTACTTTCAAGCAGCTATATGAAAATCAGAATACATTATACTGAATTCCAGTACAAATATAGCGTTATTTAAAAAATATTAGGACTGTACAAATGTAAAATTTTTTAGTTAATTCTTCTGTATCATAATAAGTAATTAAATACTATAAAACTGAAGTAATTCACTGGTAAAAATTTTGCTCTAGTTTGAACCAAATTTTGGTGCTCAGTAGCTGCCACCATAACCATAAGATATAAAATCTCGAACCAACATTTGGAGCTTCCTATTGCAACCTCGTTCCATATATTGGAACTATGTTTTAACAGGAGCTACAAATATTCGTTCGACATTTTACCATATTACAGTTACAGCTATTGAGCACCAAAACTTGGTTCAAACTAGGACAAAATTTTTAATAGTGCATGTCTAAAATAGAAGTGTTAGTATCAAAAATTCATTTTTAAAAATTACTTATTACATATTTAAAAAAAAAATTCTAAAAGTTTTTTTCTGCAAGCGCAGTTATACATATTTGTTTATAAATTATGTCAAAATTAAGTGTTTTACGCCATTTCTTGAAAACATAAAAAGCAATATTTATGAGAATATTTTAATTAGAATATATTATAATTATTAACGTACATCATTGTAGCATCATGTTTATTGTACCATATTATTGATTTATTTGTAACACATAACATACATTTCAAATAAAATAGTGTAAATAAGCAGGGTAATGTATGTAGCTTATTTTCCCAAAAACATTTCAAATATATATTTCGCAATAACTTTCTTAAGCGGGCATTTGTGAGCATTGCTAAATAATATAAAATTTAATTCTGTTTATTGCAAACTCAAAATGGTAATCGAGACAAACTGACGGGACAGGATTTTATGATGAATGTATCTACGCAATTGGTTTCTACTCCAACACGGCCATTAGATTACGCCGACTATTAATGAAAGTTTACCACTTTAATACACATTTTACTTTCATAAAAATCTGTTTTTCCTCTTCGGCTTAATCTCAGGATACAAATAATTTATTACCCTGAACAGTACGTTGAGCAGCTATTTGAAAAACAGAATACATTAAAATAGGTCCAGTACAAATATAGCGTTATTAAAAAAATTATGGTTGTTGAAATGTAAAATGTTGGTTGTATCAAAAATAAAATACAATAAAACTCATAATGTCTGAAATATAAGTGTTAATATGAAAAAAAATTATTGTTTAATATCAATTCGTAACACATATTAAAGAAATTCTTAAAGGTTACTTCTGTAAGCACATACATGTGTCTTTACATATTGTATCAAAATTAAGTGTTTTACTTCATTTTTTAAAAACAATAAAGGCATTATTTAAAATATATTTTATTGAGAATACATTATAATTATTAAAGTACAAATTATTAAAGTAATACATTGTAACTATTAAAGTACAACATTTGTTTGAAATGCACAACACGTATTTCAAATAAAACAGAGTAACATATGCAACTTATTTTATCAAAAATATATCAAATATTTATTTAACAATTACCGTATAAAAGGGCATTCCTAAATGCTATTAAAATTTATTCGTTTCTTCGAAACTTGAAATGATATTCCTGACAAAGTGACAGAACAAGATTTTATGATGTTTAATTCTAAGCAATAAGTTTCCACTCTAACACGGCCATTGCATTAGGCCGACTACTAATGAAAGTTTATGACTTTAATACACATTTTTCTTTCATAAAAATGTTTTTTTCTCTTTAGTTTAAGCTCATGACACAAATAATTTATTACCCTGAGGAGTACTTTCAAGCAGCTATTTGAAAAACAGAAGACATTATACTAGATTAATGTTCGCTTTCACGCTTTGCCGCGTGTAGTTATTATCCATTCGTTGTGTCTTTTTTAGTTTTTTGGGGGGTGAGAGATTTTAATTATAAATTAGTCTGCAGAAGATTTGATTTATAATTTTACCACATTAAGCGTATCGTTACGTTGGGATGTTAAAAGCTTGGTTTTCCAGAGAAAGTAAAAATTGTATATTTCGTTCTCTTTTTAAAAAACGTTTCAGATACAAATTTATAAAACGTATAGTTGCGAGTCAATGATTAAACATTAATTATTTTACGTCACAAAAGTTTTTAATAAAATATTTTTAATCTAAATGTACAAAGTTACTATTTACGTGTGATTTATATTTCTATTACTTTTAGTTACATATCTTTAAGTATGATTATTTATGTTAAAACATACTTTTGAAATAAACTGAAAATTATCCGTAAGTAAATTATGTTCTTTTTAAAAATGTGTTTCTCTGATAATTTGTTGGGCACGTAATTGCGAATTGGTGATAAAACATATATATGTGTTTATTTTATTTTATTTTTGAAAAAGGTTTTAATATGATATATTTATTCTTTAG